>OY294069.1:66718547-67108791 GCA_958510875.1 Endomychus coccineus
AAAACTTTTTTTAGGTTTTTTTGGGATTGGGTGGAATCTAACGATCCGACTTTTGAATGAATCGTCACATATCATCATTCATGAAAGAACCCTATAATAATTTGGATATATATATCCTTGAACTTCCTCCCAATTGAAGAACTCTATCTTAAATGATATAGTTAACTGTATTTAAGTAATACGGAGCGGATTGAACGAACACTATATTGTAACCCCCACATCCGAGTTAATAATTAGGAAGGAGAATCTGAATAAAACCGGTTACGGATGAAAACTAAGCATCTTAGGTGTGACTGTGAATACAAGATAGGTCTCAATCAAAGTTATTCATTAAATTGTTTTTTGAGTAGCATTGAATCTTTTCAATTTCATTCATAATCAGGCTTACTCTGATATATACAGAATGTGTAGCGTTATTCGAATTGAAAAGGTATGAAACATATAGAGGTGGGCCAGAACTAACCACTCCATAGCCATATTTCCACGAGCCCTGTCTGTTTCAATATACCTTTGATTATAGAGATAACGTGGGACATGTTGAACTATCCCGTAAATCGTACTAAATAGGCCTAATAATACGAAATCCACCCACGTGTTTCTAGGAATCATTGAACCATAAATCTCATATTTTATTTTCAAATTCAATACATTATTTCAAACCTCGTTTGAATTCATATTTTATTTTCAAATTCAATACATTATTTCAAACCTCGTTTGAATTCATTTCATTATAATAGTAATAAATTCTGAATTATTGTCATATATTAATTTAATCTGTAATTGTTATTATGATTTATCTTGGCTTCACCTATTTGATATTTTCCGGCTTAACTCAGCTATTCTCAACGTCATTACTGAGTCATTGCACATATTGAATCTCATCTCTCTTGTGAACATCCTACTCTTGTATTTTTCTTTTTCGATAGGAGGATATTGGATCCAATACACTACCAGAGACCTCGCGGAGTCACCATCAGGACAACAGGAGATACACAAGGGAGTAATTTTAACATCACATTGTTGCAACTTTCATTACCATGATGAATTAGATGCTGGTCGTAATCGCTGAGTGAAAGTAGATTGATTACCTTTATTCATAACTGTTTCAATTTCATATCGGTGTTCCGAAAGGGCATGCGAGTTTGTTAAACGATTTGATATTGTTCATCAATATTTGAATATATTTGTTATTGTTTATATATGCTTTGTTTCTTTTCCTTTTTACTTACTACCAATTCAATGATGCTTATTTCTTCATCTATAACAGCCTGAAATTCTTATTTTTTCCTAGCGGTAGCGCTCAGGGTTTGTTGTTTAAAAAGTAATAGGGCAAGTATCATCATTGTTAACGAAAAGGGCCGAACAACAACAAATTTGAGCTAGCTTGGGAAATATCAGTTACTTGGTTAAATTCATCCTTTTAATTAATTTAGAATCAAGGGAAGGTGGAAATTACGTAGCTTACAACAACTTTAATATTTGTTTTCTGCACCAAAGTACTTTGGTTCAAAAGTAGGTCTATCTTGAATTCTGATTTCTGTGATGGGATGGGTTATAGCTTAGAGCATAAAATATCATGTATTGATTATCGACATGCTTTCAATGTGACAATTGAGTCTTTCGGTATCACTTTTGCTGCTTTCACAACTGGAAAGCTTCTACTGTAGACCCTAAAAAACAATTAAAATTGCGAACGCGAAACGATACCACATCTGAGTGAAGTTGAATGCATGTGCCGAGTGACATTCCGCAAACCAACAGGCGAGTATGATAGAGCCAGCTGACCAGGAAATCGAAACCGGGTTTATGTTGGCTTATACTGTAGTTCCATTTACGAGCCAGGTGAGGATACGCCTAATCAACCTCAATAGAGACTCTGTACAACTCAGGGCGGGTACCCTAATGGGAACCTTGATAACTAGAGTGGAAGTGCTAAATGAATCATCGGAGCCTAGCCGTCGGCCTCAGGCTGTACAACTGTGGTGACGTCCAGGATGGGGGGCAAGGAACCCGGAAATTCCGATGCAGTTGATTTATCTCATTTATCAGCAAAAACACAGCCTCTAGTTCGTGCCCTCCTCCGAAGGCACGACCCCATATTTTGCGGAGAGTTAAGAATTTTAATTGTTTTCTACAGCGAAGTTTTCTCGGATGTATTCTGAGGATCATTTGAATACCCATCATCTTCTATGTCCTTGTATTTGAAATTAACACAAGGATCTTCCTTATTTCTCCCAATTGCGTTACCTTCGCGATTATCATTTCACTATATATCTTAAACCATAGTAAGAAGAGTCACATAATAGATATCAATATTATGGTATAATACTATATGCTCCAAAATGCACTCTGACTTTACTCATCAAATCAACATGTTGTAGCCATTTCTGCCAGTAAAGAAGATAGGGAATACGCAGTTCATGTACCTATTATGGTCTAAGTATTTTCCTTATTATTTTATTTTTATTTAGTTCAGTAGTAAACTGCAAATGAGTTTTGAGTGAAGCTGTTACGAGGGTATGGAAGAAACGCAATCGTACATTATCATCATTGAGTTTTCGATAGAAAGGAGATACAACCACCGAAACACTTGATTATCTATAAATAGTGTTTTAACCATTTCCAAACTTTCATTAGCCGCTATTATAAGCTACAAGAAGCGATGTAGTGATGCCGCGAGATGAGAGGAGGCGAGATAAAGGGTCTGTCTCGACTCGTCTCGTCTCGATTTCGAGACAAAATTCCTTATCTCGACTCGACGCACAAGTCGATCCGAGACCAGACAAATTGGGGACCTTGACTCGTCTCGTCTCGACTTTTATACTATACTTTTTGCTAATAATAATAATAATAGAAGCTAAATATGCGCTCATTCGATTATACCTACGTTCACATCACTGCATTCTCTGTTCATACACAGCATTGTTACTATCACATCTTAAGGATATTCAATCGATTATCGTCCATAGAAATTGTTTTATACATTTTAGCTTTTAGATACATGTGAATATCGTGGTTGTTTGTAAAGTTAAAAGAAAATAACTTTTACATTCTGGGGCACTTTTTTCTGTATAATCCAGTGGCATCGAGAAAATTTGAAAAAAGGTACAATTTCGAGTAATTAGATATTTATACCTGATTTTCGGGTCTTGGCTTCTTGAAGTCGGATAAGGTTTTCTTTTAACCGATTGAAAATAGCTTTATTAGGTTGTCTCCTTTCTGGATAGCTATATATTTCAGATAGAATATCACAATTATTATTACTAGAATATAAAATTTCTCGTAATTTTCATGAGACATCTTCACCTAAATTAAATGAGTTAATTGTTATTATGACGGAAATAAAATCGTTAATATGCAATTTACTGACAAACGGATAAAAAATCATAGATGACTACTTGAAATAAATATGAAAACGCGAAAAGGAATAAAGCAAAATATTATTTTCGCTGTTAAAGACTTACACATCAAAAGCAACTCGACATATGATACACGGTTAGAAAGAGAAAAAACAACTGTAGGCCATAACTCGAAATTGCATCTTTTTTAACTTTTTCTCGATGCTACTGGATTATGCAGAAACAGTCTCAAGAATGTAAAAGTTATTTTCTCCTGACTCTGGAAATAACCACGATATTCGGTCTAAAAGTCGAAAAATCGAACTTTTGTATATAACTCGAAAAGACGATAGAAAATTTTTATTTCCGCCATTGAATTTGTCTCAAGAAAAAGAGATCGAGAAATCTCTTATAGTTACCAACTTACCCTATACAAACATCGACATTTTCTCACCCTTTAAAACATTCTCTTATTTCGCTGATTTGTTTAATTTCCTAAATATATTAAGTGTTCAACTAAAATCACTGACAATAATTGTATAATACCCATAGCAATTTATCACTATCGTCTTTTGAACAGGACATTATGATTTTGTAAAATTTGTAATGAGTAGGATAAATATTGTTATAGAAAACGCTAAATATTTTATAACAGTTGCATACTTTTTTTTATAATTTTTCAATTCATCGTTGTATACGATATTTAAAAATTTCAAAAATTGACATAGGAATATCACAACTTTGTAATTATAGTATTTACTTTGAAAAAATTCCAAAAGATCAAATGCAAATATGATAACTTTAAAATCGCCTCTGAAACGTGTTAGACAAACCAATAATATATATTTTGAGGATAAAAACTAGTTCTCTCAAAAGGATGGTACTATAGTATCTGGATCAAGAGCTGTGGATTCTATAATGAGGGATGCGATGCAGCAAATCACATTACCGATTCTATCCTTTACCCTCAAGCGTTGCTTTCATCATATTCCCTACCGTAAAAATCAACTAAGAGAATGTAAGTTCATTTGATGCGAAACTTATGTCATCCAATCAAAAATAAATTGCTATGTGATTCTGTGGCTAATATCATTTGATCAAACCACAGTTCAGTCTATACTTTGCTCATACCTTGGTCATGGCTAGTTGGAACAGTTCCCTCAACTGTTGATAATAATTCTTATTGTAACATTCAGCAATACAGCAACAACGTGTTCACAAGTATCGGAGACGTGATTTTACTTTTCGCATCTCAAGCCAAAAAAACTTGACAATAATAGTGACCCTGGTAATGAAATAATTTTGCCGTACGCCCACCATGGGTAATGGAGCACTCCACACAATAGACATCATTATTTCATTTTGACAAATGAGAATAAGTGCAATAAAACATTCATTTAGAGATAAACAAAATCGAGACACGTAACGGCATCTCGACATATCTCTTTTCATCTCGACCTCATAGTTGAGATGAAATCAAGGCAAGACGAGATGAAATCAAGGCGAGACGAGACGAAATAAGGCTAGACGAGACGCTAAATTTGTATCGTCTCGACGGCATCACTAGCGCGATGTGTTCATATTTGAAGAAATGTCAAGTTATGACTATTGTCAGACCAAAACCAAGACCCAGAACCCAGTCTATCGTCAGTCATCGAGTGGTGCTATAGTACTATATGAAAAGTCAACCAAAATCAAAACGCAGAACCCTGCATATCGTCAGTTATCGAGTGGTGCTATAGTACTATCTGAAAAGACAAGTATAATCAGTACTTCGCTAGAATGACAGTTGATTCGCTCTCGTACACGCTCCTGGCTTGATTAATCAACTCTCGTTCTGGCACTCGTTCTCGACTATGAGAACAAGTGCGAGAAGCTACTAGTTTTCACTCTTGTTCTCGTTACTCTCGTTCTCGCTTGACAACAAGTGAGTATATCTCTTATCATTCTCTAGACGCGCTTGACATGTCATACATGTCATGCAATCATGCAGAAAATGATTGGCCCACAGTATACGACAGGCCTATAAAGCAAAAGTCGTACCTCCCACCCGAGTGTAAACTTTAATCAATTACATTCACTCCAATAATACATGTGTGCAAGGCCAAGGAAAAACCAAAAATTATTAAAAATGTACAAAAACTTGTTGCTTGTAGTTTCGAAATTGGGAAAGAAGATACATTGTCGGGATCAACCACCTAGGCCCAATGGCCGTTGCAGGTTCTACATTGAATTCGATATATCAACAGTTAATTCGCTCGCCGCTAGGAGCATATATCCATATAGTATATGGAGGGGAGATAAGACTTTTGCTTAATAGTTACGATGTAGTCTAGTCGTCTAGTTCTCTAGTCAGCGACAGCGTCAGTCTCAATCACAATTAGTAACAGAGCAGTAGTGAGACTGAGACCTAATATTCAAAATGAAAATAATTCACGTCTCATATTATTTTATTGTCATTTTACCCATTACAGTTTTGTAGTTTTGATAATGTCGGGAATGGTAATGTAATAATGAGAATGAGAGCGAGACCAAGAAATTCTCGCGCACATGCGAAGCACTAAATATAAAAGAACATTTGATAAAAAATTCATATACTATTTTTATTAACTTCAAATATACTATAAATATAATTAAAACATTATTGTGATATCTATCGTGAATTCAGGTTGATACGTGTCATCATTATCTAAATCTCTTGATCGAATATGCTCTCTTCATTCTTCAAAAGATCCAGTCTTCAGTGTCGAAATTGAATTAAGTACACCAAATAAGTTGTTATAGCTCCAACCATCTGGAAAAAAAGAACGAGGAATTCTAAGGTAAATGTCTTCTACTTCCAATCAAATGTCTCTGACCCCGGACAGGCGCCAGTAAATTCTTCAAAAGGTTACCATTTCATTTCCATTTGTGAAACAAGCCCTGTATAGTGAATTGAAATACGCTCACATTCTTACATGATCCTAATTCAAAACATATCCTGCACGTGCATATAACTAGAGAAATCTGCTTGTCTAACGGTCAGTTTTATAGGTTCCGTTCAAACTTAGTTTAACTTGAAGTTATTGCACAGCTTAGTTCAACTAATACTTTGTAGTTTTTTCTCAATTTATTTCACCAGATTAATTTTTGTTGGCTGTGTTGACATTTTTATATTTTGGATTTGAAAAAGTCCAAAAATGATGGGTATTAAAACACATGAATAACATTTCCTCACCAAACGTATAGCATACAGTATTTCGACGAACCGCTCTGGTCAATAACTCGAAAACGACTTAAGGTGCGACTTTGAATTTTTATGCCAGTAAATTTCGAGCATCTTATCTAGTTTGTGTGGAGTGGATTATATTTACCATTTAGTCGCTATACGAGATCAAACATTTCCCAAAAAACCCCATTGAATTAACAAACGACTTCGTCGTGTGCGTCACGTTTTGGAAGTAGCTAAAAGTTTGATCGTTGCAGATTTTAAAGCTTCATATGGATGGCTAGAAAAATTTTGTCCGCGACAGACACAATATAAGTTTCGGAACAGTTTGTGGTGAATCAACCGATATTGACCTGGACATTATTGAAGAAAAAAAAAGAAAACATCTTATTTTATTTTTAGTAGTATTAATACCAAGAAAACTTAACACACACTTACAAATGGTTCGAGAATACAAATACAAGAATATGTCAGGATAATTATTTAATTTCAAAACCAATTCCTTATTTTCTTGGAATTATCTGTCCTATATTTAGGGTTTGAGAGAATGATAGCTCTATCGTCTAAAGAGTTTACAACGCTTTTTTATATGTGAAATTAAATAAATAAATGTAACTATTTCAATAAATTGCAATGTAACATAGTGTATAATATAGCGTCATCCATTAGCGGTTTTTAAATCATTTCCAATATATTTTTTGATCCTACAATCATGCCGGCAAGAGTGTTCGTAACATATTTTGCTAACAAAAGTGAGGGAAGTCACGTGATCGATTGGTCACCCTTCATTAATTTTGGAACAGCTTTTCACTGTGACGAAGAGTTCCTGTTACTTCCTTTTGTGGAATCAATACTCACCAAATGGAGAATGCTCCAATCTAAAGGGAACATACCATATACTTTGAACTGTACATTGTTTAATTCAGCTCCGAGATAATGAAGTTCAACCTGGAAATAGAACTTTATTACTATACACAAAATAAACATGTCAATATTATCTGGTTCAATGAATCTCCTAAAAACTCGTTACTCTATGTAGGTAGTCCGTCCCGTATGATTTATATATTAAAAACTTGAGTCAAAGTACTCGATACTTCCGAGGGTTCCCAGGGATGGCTAAGTACACAGAAGTGTCCTAGATTCTCATTTTAAGGTTCAAGGACGTCATCGAAATGTGTTGTAATGGTGTAAATAATTGAACTATCATCATAAATAAAGGTTGAAATAGTGTTAATACAATAACAATAATACATATAATATATCGCAAATAGCAAAAACCTGATGCTGTGCTTCCAGGTGTTGATCAAAAAGCCCTATTCTGCCAAGCAATTGCTGATACACGAACGTTACATTTATCTGATGATTATATCTCAGCTCCAAATAATCATTTCACAATGCGTATCTTTATAATATGTAAGAAACTGAATATTGCTGCACAGTTTTGTTTTCAAAAAATGAAATGAAAATTTTATGATAAACTTGAATACGCTCAGATTCTGTACAAAAGGAACAAAGATTGTTTGCAATTCATTTTATTATTAAATAATTAATTAGCTTCACTTTTTGCGATACCCAAATATCAACAAGACGACTAACTTCAAAGAACTTGTCACTTGTACTTGTTACAGGAATTGGAATTACAGCCAACTTCATATTATCATAACGCGTAAAACTAAAACTCATTTATTTTGTATGTATTATTATTTAATTCTTTTAATACTTTTCCCTTGTTTCTAGTAGTATAAAATTATGGTACGTATAAAAAATATGATATTTATTTCAGATTATTATTTAAACCTTCTTTCACTAGAGCACAGGGAAAGTAATAAAAATGCAATTAAAACTGCTTCTGATTTACCGAAATATAGTACCCACTATTTATTCACAATGAAGGTTTGTATTTTTTTACCTTTTTTCCTAGTACTATAAAGTTGTGTGACGTATATAGAATGTTTTCTACTTCATTTAATCATCTAATTCTTATTTTACTAGAACATAGGGAAATTAAAATATTTGACATCAAAACCGCAATTAATGAATAAAGGTGCCATCGATATTGGCGTCCAATAGAAAGGGGCCTAAACTGTTTTCTCTTTTTCCTAGTACTATAAAATTGTGGTATATGTGTAAAATATTATCTACTTCATTCAATTATTCAAACCACTTATCACTAGAGCACAGGGAAATTTAAAAATTATCGTCTCACTATTTTTTGTTCCAAAACGTGATATTTCCTTTTTGTGTCTCATATAACGGTTACGCTTTCGAAACTCAGGCAAAACATCGAAATACGTACCCCGAAAAATTTTCCGGCAATAAGGAGATTGAAAGTTCTATAGAGAGGCTGCAATCTTTTGATGGTAGCTTATAGGAATTAGTTTGGAGATGTGACAGGATTTTGTTATGATAATCTGAACGATTCATGATAACAATGGAGTTTCCTTTATCTGCTTTCAAAATGGTTGAATCAAGAGTAGATTTGAGGGAATTGAGAGCTTGGATTGAAAGGGCTATTCGATATTGATTAGAAATATTGGAATGACGAAGAATTTTCGCAGTTTAGAAACGAATTTTATTTACTGTGGGATGAGATCTTTACGGAGTGGTACTTCTACACCAGAAATAATTGTTGTTGTAGGGATATTGTTGAGAGAGAAATGAAATTAGGTCCTTTGGATACAATTGTATGTTCGTGGTGAATCAACTATGGTATTGACAAGAGGGATTGATTTGGGAGGTTGATGCTGATAGCTTTGGGAGGCAAGAAGCTTATTGTTCTGGGTTTGTTTTTTTTTAGTTCATTATCAATTGTCATAATCATTGTCTTATCATTATTAATTCAATTGTTATTTTCATAATTAAATTTTATTTTTGTTGTTCAGTACGAAACTATCTGATTAATATTAGTGTTTAACCTTTCACTTACCGTCCAGTGTGTTAAAATCTCAAGTATCTTGTGAAATAGAAGGGTAAGTGTCAATGATATTTTTCACGTTTGTTCTGGCTAATCAATGATTGGGATCAAACTCCAACATGCCATGGTTCTCTAAATTAAATGGCCACCCAGTCAATAAATAAATAGATTAAGGATTAGGAATAATATAAATTCCTTGAGTAAAGTTTCGGTTGACTTTAATGGGATGAGAGGTAACTTGTTATTCCCTGGTTTTGGTTGCTGCGTAGGATCTTTAGAGTTTACATTCTTTATTGATTAGTAATCAATGCCTTCTTCGATTTTGCGGTAGCAGAGATGGTTGTTACTTATTTGCAGAAGGTTATTCAACTTTCTCTTTAACGTTATCTCATAATTTTTTTGTATGGCTTTGTAGGTTATCCAGTCTGACTGATTTTTCGGATTTCTCACATTGTTGAAGGGCTTACTGGCTTCATTTCTGATGCAGTTGTTTTTCGCACATAATACCTGATAGTCAAATCAACGGTTAGGCATTGATGTTGAAGAATTTCTTCCTAAATGTTTGATTCGTTTCAAAGATTTCTGAACTGCTTCTTTCTGAATCCTTTTTGGTCGTGATATGATCATACTTAGTGAATCAAAATCTGAAAGTGGTCTCATTATGGATGATTTTTAGAGTGGTTTTCATACGTTGATACATACAAGTTATGGCTATCGCTGAAAACTTATCGCCCCATGACACAAGCCGATCATATAATGCAGAAAATATATTTCCAAGATATAGGTTTATATCACTTACTTGTTTATACATGAGGGAGTTTCGGCTCAATAAGCTGAATGCGTCATCTATTAAGTTCGCTGCAATTCTGATCTAAAACAAATAGTAAAATGGTATTAGAAAGTAGGGAACAATAAAGCATGATTTGGAATGATACGTATGAGATTCGAAATGACAATTTGAAATTATATGTATGAATGAGCTCATCGGACACATATGTTGTAGTAATTATTATCTCGAATTATTGAATTAATCGAAATATCTATTTAGTTCATTTATTAATATTATTTCAAGGGCATGCTGCCAGACAATCATTGATTTAGTAGGTTTCAATAGGTCATTGAATTAATACTCTTGTGGGAATCAACTAGAAAATTATAGGTACTTGAAATTATATTGAGACTTGTGCCACTATAGGTACAGTGGCCTCTTTAAAATGTGAGTAAATTTCTCATTGAATCCTATCTATTCAAATTCATCCTTATGCTTATGATTAATTAAGCCCATGAATTCATCAGATTCTGAATCTGAAGAGTTTAATTGTGTCGTAAATAATACACAAACAGTTCGTGACAGGAGTCCTATCAGAACTAACAGAATAAATAGAAAGTTTCGTAATAATAATCAATCACTAATAATGGCTGATTTACAAAATTATCATATAAATGCAATCCCTAGTTACGATGGTGATGAAACCACCATTGGAATATTTATATCTGCATGCGAACATTTATTAACAACCTTTATAGATCGCAATAATGCTGCGAATCCACGTAATGAATGGTTACTTAAGGTAACCACAGCTAAACTTGAGGGGAGAGCTAACATATTAGTTAACAGTCGTGAAGGCGAAACAACGACTGTTTAGTACGCGACTTAATGTGCTTGAAACCAGAACCTCGTGAGCAGCCCAATCAATTTGGAATGCTAGTGCAAGATGTGTGAAGCTTGCTACAAAACTAAATTGTGTCTGACTATCCCTGATGAAAATATCAAAGATGTGAAAAATGAAATTTACGATAATCTAGCCTTACAAACTTTCCTACATGGATTACCAGGACAACTAGGTCTCGCAATGCGGCTACAAAAACCCATGAGCCTAGAACACGCTATGAGCATGATCATTGAAGAAGAGAACTCCTCTTATGCAGACAAATATTATAGCCTTCAACTAATGTTCCATTTAATGAAAATTGCAATAAATTTGATAGTACGGAACAACCACTCGCACCACCTAGACCATTCAATAATTTTGTAAACCATTTCGCTAATAACCAATTTAGCAATATGCCACAATCCCGAAAATAATTAAATTACGTACCTACAAATCGATTTAACTCAAATAATCAACAATATAATTTTAACAGAGTAGCCCCCCAAACCCCTACAGTTGAAATGTACGCAGGACAAAATAATTTCAATATTGGATCAAATAGAAACGTTCGAAACTTTCACCAATCGAATAATAATTTCAGATCAAATTATACACCAACTCCTATGCAAACGTCATCCCGTAATATGACTCATATAACGAATACCGTACGTCCACAAGCAAAACGAATTTCGGAAGGTCTTTATCATCAGGAAGTTGAAGACGAAAACGAGACATACATGCACATGACACCATATTGCGAAGAATATTCGCAAGAAACTTCTCAAATATAATCAGATGACTCTAAATTTTATGACACTTGATATAATTTGGAAGAAGAATCGGAAAATTTTCAATTAGACCTCAACCTACTCGATCAACCTTGATACATTTAAATAACGATAATAATCCCCGCTTACCGTTCATAATCATTCCGATTGTTAATCTTAAACTTATGATAGACACCGGTCTCTGAAGTCTAATAAATGATAACGTTGTAGTATTCATGAAAGACAAGAACTCTCTAAAATACAGTCGGTACATCAAGTTAGAAACCATCATGATAGAATAGTAAATATTCCTTTTCCGAAAATATTCAATACTGGCGATTTAATACACAAGTTTTACGTATTTGATGTCAATTCGCAATATCACGGACTCATTGGATTAGACCTATGTAACCGCACAAAACGTTGGGATGTCAAATTGTAACCAACCCAAAACGTTGGGCAATTACTCTCACTAAAGGATAAATTAAAATTCTATTTTATCGCTTGGTTGCCGACTGTTACAGTGAAGAATGGTCGTAGGTTATATTTTAGATGTTGAAATTAAGGGCGCCAGAGTATTTTAACCAACCAATGATTTTGAATTTAACTAGGGGATGCAAATACTCAAGTCCCCAGGTTAAATTACCCTGAAAGGAAGAAAATAAAAGACCTGTACCCAGAATGATTGAAATTTACTTGAGATAATAATATTGGAATAATTTGAGACAGCACTTACAATAATGATATATGAAGTTAATTAATAGCAAACATGGATGAAGTTAATTACATCAAAATCGATAACCCAATAACAGTTGAATTTAAGTAAAATACGATATTCAATGATTTTTAATATATGATACATGAAATCAAAATCGATAACCTGATACTAAATGATTAATTTCAAATGTTACATAAACCAAATCGATAGCCTGATACTAAATGTTCAATTTAAAATGTTACATAAACCAAATAGATAGCCTGATACTAAATGATTAATTTCAAATGTTACATAAACCAAATCGATAGCCTGACCTGAGAGCTGGATGTCGCACTTGCTTGATACAATTACCATACCGTTTCCACGATTGTACTTCACAAATAAGCTAGTGACTCCTAGGCACCTTCTACAGTAGATTCAAGCCAACCCTCAACACACTTCTTGTTAAATTTCTCACGACTTAGACGAGATTTCAAACTTCAAGTAGAACCTGCAGTAAAAGTAGAAGTTGGAAAAAAAAACCCTAAAACCAAGAAATGTTCAAACTCTATCGTCCTATTGTCGTCAGCAGACAGACATGAACAAATACACAACAATGGTTAACAAATTAGAACTAGGTTATGTTCTGTCAGATACCCCCTATGAAGGCAATTAATTCCTGAATTTAGTGAATAACTCAAATGGAATTACAAAGATATTTACCTCTAACACGATAGGGTTTTTCACTTCCAAAAGACAACTTTCCTGTCGTTCCCCAAACAGATTCGTCAAACTAGGTTCAAATCCCGAAAGGTATATCAATTTTCCTATTAATCACAATGATTCCAATCCAAATCGATAATTGATTATTATAATTTCAACGGAAGAAATATTCCCATGATTGGTCCCAAGCCACGCTTAATATCTCCTTCCTGTTGAATAACCTAGAACTGACTCTACACACCAACGAGTAGAATAGGAGTGTCTTTTCTTTTCATTTTCCGGTCTCACAGAACACCCTCGAAGAGAAGCGGTAAGTAACACCGAATAACCATGACCCTTAGAATGTGGGTACGGTCCATGTCTTTTAGAATCTACAGATCATGACTCTTAGAATATACCAAATATATACGGTCTAACATAGCTGACGTCACAGAAGTTAACCGATTGTCCTACAGCGACCATTTCTAAGCCATAAGGTGGAATTTACACGTTACACCTACTGAAAAAAATAAAAGCAACAATCAACTTCGACAATAACTTGTTGATAACAGGAAGAACAAATATTCCAATTCTTAAACGAATCAAAATCCGAAAACAACCTCAAATCTGTGAAACAGACTCGTATTCAAAATTTTAAGATAACGATCGAACCTCGTACAGAAAGAGTTATGAAAATTCCTGTCAATAGAAATAACAAGTATGGAGTATTGAATAAAATTACATTTCAACCGAGAGTAGAGGTACCTACCTCTTGTTAAAATAGATAATAAATAAGCAACAACAACGATAACAAATTCTAATAGTTATCCTGTTGAAATAATACGAGAACTTCAAGAAATTGGCAATACAATGGAATCACTTGTATTCATACAGAATACGCTGACAATTTTGAAGTACCAATGAATATCGAATATCCATCGGAAATCGAGAATATTCAAATCGAAAATCTTATTCTTTATGTTTAGAACACATGAATGCCGAGTAAGAGAAAAGCAATACAAGAACTTTGCGAAGAATATAAAGACATATTCTTTATTCTACTGTGGGAAATACTTTCATCCTTTATCAATAAAGTAAAACACAGACTACGCTTAACTGACGGAAACCCCATATTCGTAAAATCATACAGGCTGCTTCACGTTCATCAAAAAAAGTATGTAAACAAATCGATACGTTACTTGAACAAGACATCATACGACATTCATGCTCGCTATGGACTTGTCCTGTGTTGATAGTGCCCTAGAAGACATACTTCAGCGGTAAAAAGAAATGGCGCATGGCCATTGACTATCGGAGAATTAATAAAAAACTCGTGGAAGATGTGGAAATTTGAGCTACGAAATGCACCAGCGACGTTTCAACGTATTATGGATAAAATTCTCAGGGGGATCCAAAATGGTGTTTCGTCTATTTGGACGACATAATAATATTCTCAACATCGTTACAGAAACATTTGACACGTTTGAAAGACTGCGGAACGCAAATCTAAAGATACAATCAGATAAAAGCGAGTTCCCCAGAAAAGAAGTCACTTATCTGGGACACGTTATAACATCGGATGGAGTCCAACCAAATCCTGGAAAAATTAAGGCTGTAGTACAAAATCCACTACGTAAGACCACAAAGGAAATTGAAGACTTTCTTGGTTCAGTCGGATATAATCAAAATTTCATAAAGGACTCCGTTAAACTCACGAAACCCATGACAAGATGCCTGAAGAAGAACGCGAAAATCGAGCAGACTCCAGAGTTTATCGATGCATTTGGAAAATGTAAACAGATTTTGACGAACTACCCAATTTTGCAATACCCGAACTTTGACCGACCCTTTATTCTTACGACGGATTCGTCAAACGTAGCATTAGGTGCTGTGCTCTCCCAAGGAAACGTAGACAGTGATAAACCTGTGTGATCGAGAACTCTCAACGAAACGGAACAACGTTATTCAACTATTGAAAAAGAACTGCTAGCAATAGTTTGAGCAACAAAATATTTTCGTCCATTCGGCCGAAAGTTCTATGTATATATTGATCACCGCCCGCTTGTGTGACTGATGAAATTGAGAGAGACCAATTCCAAGCTTGTGCGATGGCGACTAAAATTAGACGAATTCAACTATGAGATAATTCATAAGAAGGGTCGTTATAACACAAACGCTGATTCTCTATTATCAGAGATAGCAACACTACGTTACTGGACCCGTTTTCAAAGCTAGGACAAGCAATTCCTATAACTTCAAAAAATTCTATCGAGACAGTTAATTTATTTATTTTACTTTACCTATTATGGCGTACCTGAAACCATGATAATGGATAACGGATCTGAGTTTAATTTTGAAACAGTTCAACAATTATTATAGTTACATAACATAAATATTCACTTCATCACCCCTCGAAATTCACCTTCGAATGGAATAGTTGAGAGATTTCATTGTACTATTATTGAACATATAAGATTATTGCGAAAAGAAAAGAATAAATATCCTATTAAGCAGCTGATAAGTTATGCCCTCATAGCATATAATAATACGATACACTTATCTACAGGTTATACACCAACTTACAATCGGACATGCACAAAACAAAGACATTTATGACTTGAACCATCAAAAAAAAAAAATTACAAGAGTGCATTAAATCTCACAGAAAAAAGATCGCATTAACTTATGACAAAGTCAAAGAGGAAATTGAACAAGAAAAAATTAGAATCCAGACTAAACGTAACGCTAATACGAATGAATCACAGTTTACCAATGTAAATCAAGTTTATTCTACATTGGATCGCCGAAGTGAAACTACTCAAAGTTACGAAGGTCCTTTTGACGTGATAAATATAAAAGATAAGAAGTAGCTACTTGTTCGAAAGAAGCTAAAACCCGAAAAATACATTAAAGAAATCTAAAACGACCTGTTCTTGTTCCCCTTACAACAAAACTAATGCACCACCTATAAAATTATGTAACGTCCAAAACACTATTGATTATTGGACTTTAATTAAGATAGTAGATTTAGAACCATCAGAGAATATGCTTTATTATCTATATGAACAAACTCTCAGAGTAGAAAATATTATAAATGAAATGCAACATGGGCAAACGTACAGAACAGAAATAAATAATTATCAGCATCTATTAGAATATCAAGTAACGGAAACTAGCAAAAAGCAAACTCAACTTATTCCTCCAGATAATAAAAGAATCACTGTTAATCTAGACCAAGAAGATGCGATAAGCTATTACAACTCTATTGAGCAACTTACAAATTCGCAAATTGGAATGAAAACATTAATTGAAGAAAAAATCAGCATCGCACAAAGCGCCATGCAGAAATTTGAAGAGGCTACAAACAAAATTATTATCAATCAGCGTGGATTAGACCAACAATTTCAGTACGTAACATCATGTATGGAAAGAAAGCAATTACGAGTAGATAAGTTAGAGGACGTACTAATATTACAAATGCTTATTGTTCAAATGATATCTGCAATAAATGCTATTAAAGACATATTAGAAACTATAGTGAATGCCGTAACATTTTCAAAACGAAAAACATTTCACCCTACCATATTGGAAACGGAAGAATTACTTTACGGATTAACAGAAATCAAAAATTCACAGCAAAAGCCTGAATTACCTTACGAAGTTAGCTCTGATACGATTCAAATGTATGAAAAAAATTGTCGCCGTAAAAAGTTACTATCAAGATAGAAAAATAATCTTCATAATCGAGATACCAATTGTAGAAGACATTCCGTATAACTATTAACACCTTTACTCACTCCCCACGAAAACATCCTCACCTAATCACCGTGTAATAATTCCTCAACATAAATACCTAACCATCAATGAGAAATATTACTCTTTATCTAACAAAAATTGCATTGAAACTACCACGAATACGTTTCTGTGTGAAGCCCAAAATATCAACGAAATTGGCACGAAATCACTAATCACTATAGCGATTGTAAACAACATGAGGTCGAGATAAATCGGGAAAAATCACAAAAATCGGAACAAATCAATGGTTAGGAGTTTTTCCAAAGAAACTACAGTAGTCCGTCCTGGGTAATTATATTATCGAAATACCAGAAAACTGTCAATTACTAGGACGAGAGAGAATCTTCAAAATATACCAAAATACTATAAAAACTGTGAAACCGATAGAATAGCCTAATATCTTCAATTAAACCACGATCACAAAACATTATCACCACTTCTACTCGAATCCATTAATCTAGACGAAATACAATATCAATTGGAACATACCATAACAAAAACTGAAAGAAATGGAAATTCCACACTTCCATTCTACCACCAGTGTTTGGACAATCATACTGTATATTATACTTATATTATTCATTTCATTCACACGCTGGATAAGAAGAAATTCAAAGAAATCCGCTCCAGTAGATATTCCGTTAAACGAGATAACATTGAAAAATTAGAAGCAACCAATTTTGCCACTTAAGATGGGAGGTGTTACATCGCCTACAACTGATGAGACCTTATCATTGCTGACATGTACTTTTATGCCAACACATATGTATCTTAATTATTATAATTCATTCTATTTCCCTACTTCACCTTGCGTAGATGTTCTAGTTTCATATTAATGCTTCTGTATTAATTCGAATAAAGTTTTTTCGAAAAGTTTTTCGTTATACCACGACATATAACTCGGGGTTAATCTGAAGACGTAGTTTGCAGAGACTATAGTCTGTTTCAGTACGAATAAGATCATGAGAGCAAAAAAGAAATGATAATGGAAAAAACGTCTCGGTTGGAAGTGCAATGGTTTATGGGATCCAAACATCATAGACAAATAATTTTTCCGACGACCACATGCGAAAATGACAAATAGCACACTATTTGGTTACTTCGAAAATGACAAATATCACCCTAGAGATGAAAAGTTAAATATCACACTAGAGTGATATGTGTATCCATAACTATATGTATTGCATAATGGAATTGAAGTGTGCTTTGAAGGTTATATGGCGGAAACGTCAGATAAACTTGAGAAGTGTCTTCATTCTTATCATATACAAAACCGTGAAAATAGTGTCTAAAATTCCATAAAACATGGATGCAGAGATTAATAGTGATGATCAATGTACTCCACCTGAAATTGAAGAGGCCGCAAAATTAACGTCACTAAATTTACTGCCTGAAAAGTCCAAAAGAAGGTACGAATACGCTTACGATCAATTTCCTTCATGGCGAAGAAATGAGGAAATAAGAAGCTCCTTTTCTGAAAACGTTTTCTTGCATACATGGGTGAACTTTCCAATAGAATCCAATGCTCAATATTATGGACTAATTATTCTATGTTGCTTACCACTATATCCATCCACCACAATGTAGATATCTCCAAATATAGTAAACTTAAGGCATTTGAAAAAAGGAAAAGTGACGAATATAAACCGAAAAAAGCTAAAATTCTGACGCAATAAGAAATTTGTGAATTTACAAATAAAGCTTCCGATGAGATTCATTTACTCACGAAGGTAAGTCATCGGTATTTAAACAAAGTCTATACACATATTTAATTATGTTTTTCTTTAGGTTGGGTAGGTTATGGGTATATTTGGTGCATGTCGCAAGCAAGAACTTACTTAGTTATGTATAAATAACATTGAAGATTTGGGGACTGCGGCTGCCATTCAAATTAATAATACAACAAAAAAATGCTGTCGCAAGTTCACTATTACTGGAAACTTTTATAGCATATATAAAAAATATGCCAATCTAAGACCGCCAACTACCGAAATAGGCTTTTTTCTTAATTATAGAGACCAAAAATGCACAAAACAAGTAGTGGGCATTAACAAAATTGGAAATATACCTAGAATAGTGGCTAAATTTTTAAATCTAAAGGATCCTGAAAAATACACAGGGTACTCATTTCGCCGTTCTTCTGTTAGTATATTAGTAGATGCAGGAGGAGATCTAACTTCTCTGAAAAAACATGGAGTTGGAAATCGTCCAAAGTCGCAGAAATTGACGATTCTGCTACTAACAGGTTAAATATTGCCAATAAAATTATGGGTGCCATCAGTAGTACTTCGAAAGCCGTCACTCCGCCTCGAGAAACTGGCATCGAGTCTACTACTGTACATAGTGTACAAATAACAGAGAGAAATCTGTATAACTCCTCATTGCAAAGTCCATTACAATTTACTAATTGTAATAATAATAATATTACTTTTAATTTCTACAATTCTAAGCAGTAATCTTGTTCAATTATTACTTTTCTTTGTAAAATTCTAAAATTCTCAAAATAAAGTGAAAATATATTAATTTTTTTGCAATTATGCATTAATCTGTGGTCGTCGGAAAAATAGTGTACCTACATTACTTGTGTGAAAAGTGACATTTCATACTCATGTGAAATGGGTCACTTTCCACACTAGTAACGTAATATATTATTTCGCATTTTGTACAGTAATGCACTGCTTTAACGACCTCAAAATCGTACAGTAATGAGACATTTTACTGCGTAGCAACCATTACAGCATAGTAACCAGTACTGCATAAAAAAATCAGTATCATTCAATACAGAATTTAACAAAGAAAGAAAACGTTTATTTTGAGTATTATGACAATAAATATCAAAAGAACTGTTGTTTAAGTTACAAAAGTTTACCTTTTCTGACCTTGCTGCAATAATTAGTTGTTGCTGAAAATTTTTTCCATTCGACACAATTTCTAAAGGGGCTTTTTGGGATTGTTCAAGTTAGACGTTGTTGAATATCCTTTCAGAATATTCTATTTTATGAGCAATGCTTTCTTCTATGTATCCTTCATGTACTATTGTACATAGCGCAACTAGTGCTTAGCAAGTGGGTGCCCTATTCCTGAAGGGATAGAACCAGAGGAGCGAGTGCGTTTTCAAGCCCCCGCGACCTTAATTACACGTGGCCGGGATTTATTTGATACAGGAGCGCCAGAGATCACCTTGTGGGAGCCAGAGGACCCCTGCTTATGGACGGTATTGTCATGGGCGATGAAGCCACAGAGGCCGAACCGCCGTAAACTCTTAATTCTGACGAGATCTCCTCTTCAGGCGACACAACTTTTGTTGGGACTGATTAACCTTCACCCTATTTATTAGGGTGGTCAGTTCCTCGGTTTGGAAGCTGGACTCAGCTGGTGCCTTTGAGAGGTCATTCGAGGTGAGCGTGGGAAATAAAGGGAACCCTTTTGAGTATGGGAAAAGTGAGGACATCTGCAAGGAGCCCTCTGGTAGAGGGAAAGGAGGTGAGGATTCCTGCAAGGAGATCTCTCGGGTAGTTTTGGCTTTAATTGGATTCATAGGATTCTCACGAATATTGGTGAAATGATCAGTTACCACCCTAGAGCCCTATACGGATGGAAGACCTAGCACACCAGAGATTCGGCCAGGTTTCTTGGGGGAACCGTTTGCGACCTGTCATCCAGAATATTCAGCCGAAGACACTGTGTTGTAACACCTAAGCTTGGAGATAATTATGGAATTTTCGGTCTGGATTCGTTGTGTTCTGTAGAAGCAGGGCCACCTCTGACAGGATCCGATTATTCATTGCGTATAGAGGGTCTTGGTTCAACTTCATCTTCCTCGAAATCTCTTGCCCTGAGGCTTCGTTACCTTCGTTGTTTCTTGGGAATGACAGAATGAGTGGAAACTGCATTAACGATTTCTCACAATGCACAATATAAACTATGTACGTATTTTCTTCATTTCAATATGATCAACTATTCTCAAAAAAAAGGCTTTCAACTGAAAAAATATTATTAATGATAACTTACCTCTACCTTGGAATATTCCCAAACATAAATACAAATCAGTAATTCAAGCACTTGATATACAAGATAGATAATTAAGCTTATACCTGTCAGATTATATATATTAGGAAACAAATGTTGCATTAGAAATAATGTGCACATCAAATACAATGCAGCACACGAGAAAATGAATGTAGTACCGAGTTTCAGCAAAATATTCATTTGAAAAAGGTTCTCCGTCTGCTTCTCCAGTTTGAGAAACATTTTATGATAGTTTTTAAACATATTCAACTGCACTAACAAATTTCTGTCACGATTTCGAATGGTAGATTTGCTAGATTTATAAATCTCCAAGGCTTTGGAAAATATTTGATTTGTTGTTTTCTGATTGAAAATCAAGACAATCTTGAAAGAAGTAACGAAACATTCACAAGTAATCTGTAATAAATTATAGATTGAAATCAAAATTGTATCTGCATACATATCACGCATATATATTGAAGAAAGTACAAAAAATGAGCATATAATAATGCTAACAGAATAGTTGAAAATAACGTAACGCAATATCAAGAAAGAAATGTTTTCTGCGGTTTCTTTTTTATTCATTTTGTTATTAGCAAAAGTGATCGAGTCAAGCTTTTCTATCAATTTTACGACTTTCTTATTAATAACATTCAATTGCGCGATTTGGAGAGCTGTGCAACAGCATATACACAAATACTCCATATTTGTTACAAAATCTGTGACAGCATCACCTGCCGTAATAAATGAATTTAATGTGCCATAGGACAACAATACTGCAATGGCGACCATGAAATTAAAATATTGATTGTATTTCGAGTTCTTGAAATGGACTTTCCCGGTGCTAGTTTCTTTGATATTATGTGACCATAAACATGACAATCTACTCAATGTTATAACTAATTTCAAAGTATAATAAACTTCAGACATGATTAATAGAAGTAAGACTACACATTGAAGGTTTGAATATTCTACTATATTCTATTGACTTTTCATGAATCATTAGCTGATTAAAGATAATAATCATAACTATTTGCGATTGAATGCGTGGGAATAGTAATCCATTACACAGGGACTGATCTAGAAATATAGTCGGTATGAAATGCAATGTAGGAAGTAAGTTTGAATTTCAGTAATTGATTATTTGTAAGTCTAGGTAGTAGAAATGTTTCTCAATACTTTCAGCTAAATTGTGGTGTGGTTCAGAAGAACCAACGAGAAGGTGTACAACTCTCCTTCGACAATGGATATGGGAAAATATGGGAATTGGGAAGGACGTGAACAAATAATCATGTTGAATCCTCAACAGTTTGAACTTTATAGAAGTATATGACGAGAAGCTGACAAGCTGAAGTTTAAACTTCATAATGTAGGTTATCAATACTGGTCGCGGTATGACATTAGCAGACCGATACAGATCCTGGTATCAATCCACTCGATCAAGCTTTTCGCCAACACGATCTAACATATTCCATTCATAAGAATAATCTTGTGGAACGACATAAGACCGATGGAACATTGGAACAGGAACCTCAAATGCGGGGTAAATGTAAAGACGCAGTTTGCTGAGAGTATAGTCTATTTCGGTATGAATAGCTTCATGAGAACCAAGGAGAAAAGGCAATGGAAAAATTTCTCGTTTAGAAGTGCAATGGCTTCTGGAATCCAAACATCATGAGCAGATTTGATGGTAGTAGGTGAAATTGACGCATGCAGTATAGAGAAGGCTTACATAAACAGCTTTGATAGTCGCACGAAAACATTCTTTTAGCATTTTCTACAGTAATGCATTGCATTAACGACTTCAAAATCGTACAGTAATTAGATATTTTACTGCATAGCAACCAGGACTGCATAAAAACATCAGTATCATTCGAAACACAATTTAACAAAAGAGAAAAACGTCTGTTTTAGGTATTATGACAATAAATATTGAAAGAACTGTTGTTTAAGTTACAAAAGTTTACAACTTCTGACCTCGCTGCATTAACTAGTTGTTGCCGAACTTTTTTTTCATTCACCACAATTTCTAAATGGGCTTTTTGGGATTATCTAAGTTGGACCATGTTTAATATCCTTTAAGAATGTTTTATTTTATTGCCAATGCTTTCGTCCACGCATCCTTCAGCTACGATTGTGGATCGCCCGTGCCGTTTAAGAACCTGAATATCAGCGCCACTGTTAACAATAAAAGTATCAGAAGTCCTTCTCAGGCAATGACCGGTGTAACTTGAAGCATCAGGTGGTTTTAAATATTTCTCAATTTTGTTTGAAATTTTTGCAAAAGTATGAATGCCAACTGGCTGTATTGTACATTTGCCATGATGATAAAGCAGGCAAAATCGATTATGACTTAATAGTAAATACTTGTGGTAGATTTCATACCCATTGCAGTCTGAGACTACAGTAAATACACGTTTTTTCTCACTGGTATCGTGTTCCAGAATCTTCTATATCTTTAGTTGTTAAACTGCATAATTCTGCACACTGACATGCACCATGTAGCCCAAAAATTAATACCGTTTTCATTAACAGAAACGTATCGTTAAGAGCCTCGTTCAAAAACTTTGTAACATTTTTCATTGAGATTTTTCAGGTTCATACTTCTCATTTTGACGTTTAAAGAAAGAGATTACCTTTTCATATTGTATTCGTATATTCATTGATTTTTATCGTACTTTTGATTATAGAGTATGTAGGACATAAACTAGAAGATTTAAGGATTTTTTCTAGAACAAATAATATAATTAGTATCTATATACAACACTTCAACCATATAGAATAATCAACCTTTTTGTAGAAATGAGCCAGCATTACTCTCCGTATATTTCACCGAAAGTAAACTAGAAGAAGCTTCCCGAGCTGCATTTAAGATATCTTCCAAATCATTTACATCATATATTTATGGTTTCGGCTTTTACGTAGTGTAAATTCATGATACTTCGGAAGTTGGAGAATAAAACTCGAATTTTAACCAAAACTTTTAACATTTAATTTAAAAATGATGACAAATTGTTCCACCACACTATGGCATTTTCAAAGCAAGGAGTTATCAACTAAAGCTAAATCTGAAAGTATGTCCTCAAATATTAGGGATCAGAATGTGGAACAAATTGAGGGATGGGGTGGATAATGATGGGAGTGTATTTACAAAATTGTTAACAAGTGGTGAATTATATGTATCAATTTGATCATTTAATATTACATTATTATTGTTTTTTGAGTGTTTCAATATTTTTATGGATTCTAGTAGGTATATTAAGTTTATGTCCTTTTTATTGAATGTGTAGAATATCGGGATTGAGGGTGAAATTGTGGTTATGTTCAAACAGGTGATTCGCGTAATGATAGTCCTCTTTTTTGAGCCTGTAACTTGTCAAATGTTCTTTGAACCTTACGTTGAAACTGCGTCCAGTTTGTCCCATGTACAAAGCACTACAATCATCACATCTCAGTCTGTAAGCTCCAGATTTCTTCAATTTACCTTTTTTAGATTTCGAGTTATTAATATACGAGCTTAGGTTATTTGTTGTTTTGAAGGCGACGTTTTTATTCTGTTCTTTAAGGAATTGAAATATTTTAAGTGAATGTTTACCTAAATATGTTAGACATGTGAAATTTGATTTGGTATTATTATTAATCTGCGGATAAATTACGCTTAAGGCTTTTTTATTGAATTTATTTTGGAGTATTTTATTAATTATCTTGACATTATAACCGTTATTTTGGTTATTTTCGTTTACATCAGCCATTTCGATATATATTTTCAAATTTCGCTGTCCAACGATGAGTTTATTTGAATGCTGTCAACTTTTGTCAATTAAAAAAATATCCCATTTAGATCGCTAGGATACCGAAAATTCAGTACACTACTTTTTTTAAGACTTTCCCATTAACTATTATTATAAACAGATTCAAACATGAAATGCAAAGTACGAAATTATTTGCAAAATGCGATAAAATAGTATACGCACCTTGTCAGAAAAGTGGAATTTTACTTGACGCTTCGCTCGGATTCAAATACCATGCGATGCGTGATGTACTTTTAAAAAGCAAGTTCAGAAGGCATTCGTATTTTTCTTGAAGGTTTGGAGGTTATAGGCGTAGAGGAAGACCTCACCAGGTGAAGAGTACCACAGCTTCGCCTCTATTTGCAGGGTTATGAGTAATTGTAGCATTGACAAAAGGTTGGGATGGTATCGATGAGGCAACCAATGACAGCAACGCCGCTCGAAACACCCTAGAGGAATTGGAAAGATAAGCCATGGAAGTAATAGCGTTAGGAAAACAATAAAATATATTCCATATGACTCAATTTGGATAATGATCCAAAAAACTAGAAGCAAACCAACAAAGAAAACTTCGAGCTGACCTCGATCTACTAAAATTTGCTCTGGAATTTGCCGATTTCAGAGGAGTATTTATGCGTAATGAAATGTCCTCCAACGGACCGTGTAAAAACGAATATAGATACTGTAAGAAGAAACAGTCACCCTTATTCATTAAAAATACTGTTAAAGCGTGAAGACTTTCCAGCTACCAGGTAACCATCATCGGAGAAAACTAAAAATCTCATGGATAGTTAATAGAAATAGCTCAGAGAAGGTTGAATTAAAACAAGTTGGTTATATATTTCTTTCTTATTTTGACAAGTTATGTCAACCTGGATTATTTCAAGAAGTTTAAGATATTATTTAATCATAACTACTATCGATAATACGACATTTGTAATGTTCGGATTCATCATTACAGTTTTTATCAATCAAGTCTCATATTTTCACTCTGACACTCTGACACCATAAGAGCTTCCGATTATCAGTCGATTTCTGTCCACCAATGAAACTAGATCTTCATGTCGGTTTGCACATTAACGACATTGATTAATATGTTAATCAATGTATGTTTATTGAGATGTAACTATATTAACGCATTTTAGGCGTCGATCGGTTAGTGACTACTCGTTAGGCAGTCCACAATACAACTATATGTATTGTATATGGAATATTTTTAAATGTGCTTTGAAATTAATATTGCCGAAACGTTAGATAAACTTTTAAATTGTCTATTTTGCATATGCATCATCAAACTTATTATATGAAAAACCGTAAAAATAGTATCTAAAATTGCAAGAATCATGAATATAGAAATTTACAGTGATGATCAATGCTCCACCTGAAATTAAAGAGGCTGCAGAATTAACATCACTAAAATTACTGCCTGAAAAATCCACTCCACCTCTTCCAAAAACTGACATCGAATCTGCTACTGTACATAATGTACAAATAACAGAGAAATCTTACTGCAAACTCCATTACACTTTACGAACTGTAAAAATATTAATAATACTTTCAATTTCTACAATTCTAACTAGTTGTTATAATAAGTTTTTCTCATTCTATCATTAGATTTCTTTGTGAAGCCGGAAAAAAATACATGTTTTATGAGACTGTACATCACGGTCGTCTGAAAAATGGTGTAAATTACTTGAGTGGAAAGTGCCTATTCACACTCGTAGGATAGGCAACCTTCTCCCACTCGTGTGAAATGAGTCACTTCCCACTCTAGTAATGTAAGATACTATTGTATGTTACTTTCACTGGAGTTATGTATTAGAACTACAAAAGTGTCATTTGCCATAATTACCATTGAATTCTGGCAATTTCATGGCTGGTAACTGTACACCTAATTGAACGTAATGGCAACTTGTTTGAGTTTGAAGATGCATTTGGTATTTAGGCCAGTACTAATAGGAGAATATATTAGAAATAAAAAAAATAATTCGTTACAGCAATCTGACAGTGGGATATTGTAGAATTGTAGAACAAGATATTATGAAAGAGGGAAAAATAAATCGAACCGACAGCTGCTATCCGGGATGGAATGGGGTGTGTTTTAGGGGTTGAAAACAGTTTTTCGTGATTTAAATAACAAAGTTGTAGAGAATAAAAATATCTACAACTTTTATAGACATCATTTTTAGAATAACTTCAAAATTTATCGACAAAAATGCGAAAAACCAATTTTTTTGTTTTTAATCTTTTTCTTCGACAAATAGAACTATATGAAGCTCAAACTTTGGCAAAAGATACCTCTATTTATTGCAAAGAGGCTGTAATTCAATCAGAGGCTTCTTGTTAAATATAATTGAAAAAAAAACTTTTTAACTGCAATTCCTCTCAAAACTACGCCTCCTACAGAGTTCTGTTTTGGCTCACTCACTCGTTTTTACGTCTACGTCCGATAAGTGTTAAAAAAAAGGTATACTGCAATGGAAAAAATGGCGGGAAAATTGAAAAAACCGAAAAATCGCTTTTTTCGTGGTAGTTTGCATATTTCTCGTTGAATAATTGTTATTAATTAAGAAAATCTATTTAATTTTTTTATGTTTATGAGAACTATTATATTATTTCTTCAATTATTGTATAGATCGAGTTTTCATATGATGTCACGCATATCTAAGACAGCAACACTTATATCTGCTATATTTGGATCTTCGTAATCGCACGATACGAATATATGACTTCTTCGATCGTCGTACATGGGATTGTTACTATCAAACAAAACATAAGAAATACACATTCCCAATATGCATTTAAGAACAATTTTAGTTCTTTACTCGAAATCAATTAGTCTACTAAACAAAATATAATCATACAATAGGTAATGTAATAGATCTACAATGATATATATACGGGTTTTGTAGAGTGGTTTTCAATTGTAAGACAGTATTTGCATGTTGCACTGAACAAGTTTATATTGCGAGTATTTATATGAACACAAATTCTATAAAAAATAATACATCGTGGAAAAAATGAAGCAGATCCCTCCTGTTTTCCTTGCTCCTTGTTATCAACATGAAATTCATAAATGCGGTAAAAAAAATTTAATATTATTTTGAACATGCTTTAAAAACTAAATTGAAAAAAGTATGCATTCCCATAGATGTATTTTCTCTAATCTTGCTTTCTTCGCAGATCGTTGTACTTCTGCTTCCTCCAATTCAACAAAACTGAACGATTCTCCAGTCTTTAAGAAAGTTTAATTGAGTACTGTTTCAGTTATAGTACATTGATCTATTTCCATTTCTTCAGAGTCATTTTCGTTTATGGAAATTTGTGGAAGTTCAGCATTTGAGCAATTTTCTTAATTAAAACAATTCAAACATAAGTTGATACTACGTTAGTACATGCCGTCCCGACCTGTCATTGGCTTAGAAGGCCTCTGGTTGCGTTCGCATTCTGTCTTTAACTTCGAAAATAGCTCCTTAAATTTTTCATATTCGTATCCTGCGATTACGAATATACGAATATAGCAGACATAATTTGCTGTCTTAGACATGCATGACATCGTATCAAAACTCGATCAATACAATAATTAAAGGAATTATATTATAGTTCCCATAAACATAAAAAAATTAAAATGATTTTATTAATTAATAACAATTATTAAACGGTAAATATGCAAATTAGCACGAAAAAAGCGATTTTTCGGTTTTTCAATTTTCCCGCCATTTTTGCCATTGCAGTATACCTTTTTTTACCACTTATCGAGAGTAGGCGTAACAACGAGTAAGTGAGTCAAAACAGAACCCTGTAGGAGGCGTAGTTTTAAGAGGAATTGCAGTTAAACATTTTTTTTTTTTTAAATCAAATTTAACAACAACCTCCAAATATTTCCATCCGCAAAAATTACGGCCTTTTTGCAATAAATAGAGGTGTCTTTTGTCAGAGTTTGAGCTTCATAAAATTTTATTTGTCAAAGCAAAAAAATTAAAACCGAAAATTCGTTTTTTCGCATTTTTGTCGGAAAATTTTGACGTTAAGGTAAAAATGGTGGATACAAAAGATCTTCTTATTCCCTACAACTTTTATATTCAACTTTTTTTGATAGAATGAACGGTTTAGCCAGAAATCACGAAAAACTGTGTTCAACCTCTAAAAACACACCCCACTCCACCCCGGATAGCAGCTTTCGGTTCGATTTATTTTTTCCTCTTTAACAATATCTTGTTCTACAATATCCCGCTGTCAGATTGCTGTAACGAATTTTGTTGTTGTTCAAATACTATTTGTACTGGCCTAATTGGCTCAGCAAGCATTTTAAATATGTATTAATTCTTTTGTCGGCGCAACAATCCCAAAATATTTTTCTTTGAAAAACCTTCTTTCTTCGAGTTGTTCCGAGCTATCGAATGATTGAATATGTTCAATTTCTGATTGAATGTGATTAAATGTATCAAAGAATCTATCGATTTTTTCTAATCTAATCTGGTACATATTTTGGTAACTTTTACGTGACTCCTTGAATCTACTAAAAAACTAGCGAATCTGGTTGATTGTGCTTTTAGTTGCCCTCAACGAACCACCAGGTTTCTAAGACTATCCTCTGGTCCTGCCATATTTTACACAAGTATGTATAACTTGTAAATATAAACTTGTGCAGAAACGCAGAAATGTAATTCAACATCTAAATTGGCAATATAATCTATTTTAAAAAGGATAAATGATGATGGAAACACAAAGATTTTCCCGAAAACATCAAAAATAAGACATGGGTGATAACCTTCACATAGGTCCTGCAGTATCTTGTCCTCTATTCTTGCGGTTTTCCATGAAAAATGCGGCCCAAATCCTGCTCGAATGGATCAGTTTTATGTTAGTCAGCACTGCTAGATCTTGGGGTTGTAATATCCCTTCACTTCACTGATACTAGACCTATTTTCCCTGTGGATTACTGGGGGATATTTCGTATGAAGCATCAAAATCCAGATCTTGCGATAACAATTTTCTCTGAATTATTCCAGACGAAAGATCAAAAACAAATTTGTCAGTCAATGCATCATTTAGGAATGTACTGTACTTTTTTTTGGATGTATTTGCTGAATTTCTCAGAAGGACTATATACAAAACTACTGATGTTTCCTTCTGGTTCCTGCTCAAGAGCATTACATTCAAATATTTCTGAAATGATTCGCCAAGACGTTTATTAATTCTACTAACAAATTGTTTTTGGGGTTATTTGGATATTATAAATAAGACGTAATAAGCCTCATCCACTTGAAATACGGTTTTGACTACCAAGTAGCCATCATCATCAGAATAAATTTTTTTACTCTGATGATGACTACTTGGTACTTGGTACAGTATTTTTAGTGCCATACAGTTTGTACTCTTTTATAGTTTAATAGTTATCTGGTGGACATGTTAAATATATTTAATACAGTATAAGCTTTGTGACAGATAAAGGTTAAAAATAAGGATACATTCCTGACGTTTCAATTCCATTGCACTGGAAATAGTCTACGATTTGTTCAATATAATTTTCAAAATCAACAGGTTCAATGACTACATACATAGTAGACATTTTGAACACTGTGTATTTGCAATTCCCGAATGAAATGACAATAGCGTCCGTTAACTCAAATACAAAATGTTTCATCTTCACTTTATTGTAATGGACACTGCACTGGACCCGATTTACTAGAAGACTGTATTGCCCCAATTGTAATTTATTTAATATCAATACAGAGTTAGTCACAAATATTCAAGGAGCTCTTCGAGACCCCTCATGTACGACATAGTGCGAAAAGGACGTTTCTTCCTCAGTTTCGTGTCCCGCACTCTCTAGTTCCATGTCTCGCCATATACAAGTCGGTACCACTACTAATTCGATGGTTAAAATAGTACAGTCCTAAAGAGTGATGTTGATTGAGGCAGACATAAGGTACTTGGAAATGAGTCAACTGTGTCTGACAATTGTAACAAGAAAATTGAAAATACTACTTTTATCGGTAGAAGTACCATTCTAGCTTCCATACCACAAACACCGCTTACTACCACAATTCCGGTAGAGTTATAAAGCCTTAGCCTAAGTTAAATGTTTAATAACATTGAAGTAGTTAAGTAAGGCCGGTTCTGGATACAAGCCATCCACTTCTACCCACTTCGGCAATGTTCGTGAATACTCGTGTGTATTCGTGCAGCGACCGCACTTCTTGTAGCTTGACGCCAATGACCAGAGGCTTTTTCGGCTATGTTCGGTAATATTTCGACTAAGTTCGGTTAATACTCATGTATACTCGGTTTGGTTGACCTTGAAGTTTCGTTCTTGTAGCTTGACACCAATGACCAGAGGCTTAGGGTGTGCTGAAGAGGTGGTGAGAATAGCATTGTTAAGGGTTCGACTATGTTCGGTAATACTCGTGTATACTCGGTTTGGTTGACCTTCAATCAGCTATGTTCGGTAATATTTCGACTATGTTCGGTAATACTCGTGTATACTCGGTTTGATTGACCTTGAAGTTTCGGTTCGTTCGGTACTCTTATTCATATGAGGTTCGGCTAGGTTCGGCTTATTGCAAAAAATTTTGTTTTTATTGCATCATCTTTTGTGATAAACAAAGTAAGTAATCTGCATTCTAATTTTGGATTATTGCATAAAATTTTGTTTTTATTGCATCATCTTTTTGAGATAAACAAGGTAATCTGCAAATATTAACAAAACATGTTTGTTCAAACTTGATTTTTCTCAGTCTCCGTGGCACCGTATTGCAATTACGCTTAGTTGCATCATCATTACTTGCTTATTAATCTATTCCAAAGCTATAAAAATGCTATTTTAGAGTATAAATACTAAATGCATTCTCAACTAAACCAAACAAGCAAAACAAGAATCATAGCTCCATTACCATCAACTATGTAAGTTAAAACAACTGATCCTGTAGAATTTCCCCTTGCCATAATGGAACAAATATTTGAATCAGAACAATTATATCAACTACGTAATATGGTTGCTGGTAGTTTTGGAAAACATTTCTTTCTATACCAAGCAACCTTTTATGGATAACGATTGGGTAATTATGGAGAAAAGTTATAAACAGGCCGTAGAAGATGACATCATTGGAGAAGATTATTACCGATGGGTAAAATCTAATAACAATTATAATAAGAACATTTGGGGTTATTACAATTCTAGAAAAAAAAGGAAGAATGAAAATTAGCATTCGTTAAACAAAATAGTCCGTAAAGTTGTATACAGACTCTTATATTCAACTTTTGAATGAACGGTTTAGCCAGAAATCACGAATAACTGTGTTCAACCTCTAAAAACACACCCCACTCCACCCCGGATAGCAGCTGTCGGTTCAATTTATTTTTTCCTCTTTTACAATATCTTGTTCTACAATATACCGCTGTCAGATTGCTGTAACGAATTTTTTTGTTTGTTCAAATACTATTTGTACTGGCCTAATTGGATCAGCAAGCATTTTAAATATGTATCAATCCTTTTGTCGGCGCAACAATCCCAAAATATTTTTCTTTTAAAAACCTTCTTTCTTCGAGTTGTTCCGAGCTATTGAATGATTGAATATGTTCAATTTCTGATTGAATGTGATTAAATGTATCAAAGATTCTATCAATTTTTTCTAATCTAATCTGGTACATATTTCGGTAACTTTTACGTGACTCCTTGAATCTACTAAAAAACTAGCGAATCTGGTTGATTGTGCTTTTAGTTGCCCTCAACGAACCACCAGGTTTCTAAGACTATCCTCTGGTCCTGCCATATTTTACACAAGTATGTATAATTTGTAAATATAAACTTGTGCAGAAACGCAGAAATGTAATTCAACATCTAAATTGGCAATATAATCTATATTAAAAAGGATAAATGATGATGGAAACGCAAAGATTTTACCGAAAACATTAAAAATAAGACATGGGCAGGACATAGGTCCTGCAGTATCTTGTCCCCTATTTTTGCGGTTTTCCATGAAAATTGCTGCCCAAATCCTGCTCGAATGGACCAATTTTATGTTAGTCAGCACTGCTAGATCTTGGGGTTGTAATATCCCTTTACTTCACTGATACTAGACCTATTTTCCCTGTGGATTACTGGGGATATTTCACATGAAGCATCAAAATCCAGATCTTGCGATAACAATTTTCTCTGAATTATTCCAGACGAAAGATCAAAAACAAATTTGTCCCTCAATGCATCATTTAGGAATGTACTGCACAGGCCGTAGGAGATGACATCATTGGAGAAGATTATTACCGATGGGTAAAATTCAATAACAATTATAATAAGAACATTTGGGGTTATTACAATTCTAGATACAAGAGGAAGAATGAAAATTAGCATTCGTTAAACAAAATAGTACGAAAAGTTGTATACAGACAATTATTATTAGTTATTAAGTAACTTTTTTTCATATGTTTCAAATAGTTTTACTTGAGAGAGGTATGATATTATAATACAATAATGATAATAAATAAAAACAAATATTACTGAATTTTTCATTTATTAGAAAAGCCATTGGTATAATAAGTTTACATGATCCTTAGCACAATTCAAACTATTATGTAAATGTAAGTTACAATGAGAATTGCTATATTTTTCCAAGTGTACTAAATGTAGAACATCTTAAACTATCTACGCCTACAATAATATTCTTTAACAAAAATTTCTTTGAAACATCTCTTTTAAAAGAAAGTTTTTACTATTATTATTTATTAGTAAATGTCAATTAACATATATAATGAAGAAATATAATAAAATAACTATGCAATATTATCAGAACTTATCCAACTATTAAATTTATTTGGAAAACCTAACCATTTAACATAGACTTTATTGTTTTTAGGTTTTAAAATTCTCTCTACCAAATAAACATCAGGATATTCAACTTTCTGCAATTGTAATTCATAAAATCCACCTTGAATGTCTTGATTGTTGGCATCTTGCAATAAACACGTGGTTGGATTAGTAAGTTGAACTGTTTTGATTGTAAAAACTTCAGTAGATCAATTGGGCATGTATTTTTTGTCGAAAATAACCCGAGTTTTCGAAATGCGAACGTGATCACCAACTTTGAATTTCTGATTTTTATCAGTTGATTTTATTCTGTTGTATACTGTTTTTAAAAGTGTTTCTTCATGTTTTCTCTTAACATCTGCAGGTCTCATTTTGATTGTCCTGTGTATTGTTGTATTGTACTTGTGTACCACACGTTTTAGTAAATCTAGCCATTTATAGTTTCCCTGTAAATTGAATTCCTTCCACATGACATTTTTCAAGGTTCTATTGACCCGTTCAACGATTGAGGCCTTTTTTTCACTAAACACATTATAATGATGTACTCGATCTTTGCTTAATAACTTTTGAAAATTCTTATCAAAAAACTCAGTGCCCATATCGGTTTGTAAATTATTCGGCTTTTGTATTTTGAACACCTTCTCCATAGCATTGGTAACTTCAGGACTGGACTTGTTTCTAAAAGGACAAATTTTGAGAAACAATTAATTACAACTAGAATGTATTTGAATCCATTGTTTTCCTTGGAATACGGTAACATCTCGACGAGATCGGCTTGAAATAAATCGATGAGGGATTTTAATATTACTTTACGACGTTTAAAATTAATACGAGCAGGTTTATGAATTTCTTCAACAACTTGTCGTTTGGCTTCAGTTATGAATTTACTCATTTGATAATTTTAGCTTCACGTAACTCTTCTATGATAGGATGCAACCAATGAACGTAATCTTTCAACAAGTTCATTTGGATCATCACAGTGTACGTATTCGATTGGATTGTTAGTAGCCCGCATAAAAATTCCACGTCCAATTATAGGTGCAATAATTTTTTTATATTTATACAATTTACTACCATCCACTTGCTTTGATGATTGATAGTATCTTCTATGTGCATTTGTTTTCAAAATAATATCTCTATACGATTTACGAGTCTTATGTAGTAGTAAGGCTGATTTGTCTGCAGAATTTTCATGTTCATTTGAATCGAGTTTTTCTATAAGGGATTGCTTTAAACTGCTTGGTTCTACTATTGCGCTCACCTTTTCAAACCAATTTCTTTGCTTTGGTGTAGAATGTGTGAACTTTATTTTCTTTTCAGGAACTGGTGTTGCATGATACATAATATCTGATAAATTATCAATAGCAGATGTTTTTCCATGGTTCACATTATAACGTGCCCTTGCGGCTTTTCGGTAGATTGCTTACCAGATTTTTCCCAAAGGTTTACTCCTTTTTGAAGACTTCTGCTAGGGTCTTCACCACAAGGCTTGTTACTATGCTATCTATAGATAGCCTTGTCCCTAGGGTAGCTACAGTGAAGTATAACCAGAGTCCAATGGGCAGAAAACAGTATCGAAATTGTAGGCTTTAATTACAATTGATACCTGGTTATAACTTAGCTCGTTAAAGATGGAGCAGAAATAATTTAATAAAACAAGGGATTCCGAATATTAAAATATATAATGATTTTAACAAGTACACTTTCAGAATAATCAATTTAAATGCAATTGAACGGTATGGTTTCACAAAATTACACCCAGACGGAAAATGTAATGAAGCTCAAACGGTAAATGAAAACTCTTTCAAGAAGTCAACTCTACAATAAGTCCGGTCACTAAATTTAATTCAGCGGTACGGGATCGGTTGCTGAATGATTCAGAATGATCAATTTGCGGAAAAGTACGAATCAAACAGGTCTCAGCGTAATGAGCGGTATGCGGTAAATTTTAGATAGCAGCACTAATAAATGAAATGTTCAAATCACACTACGATATATTCGGTTATTAATTCGGTTGCTTCGGAAAATATTGTTTGCACTAGTTTTCCGATTGTACGATATCAGATTTTACTATGTTTCGGTTAATTACTCTAATTGAGTTTATTCTGTCATCTCACCCACCCTTGTACTAACTTTCACGGAGTGCCCGGTAATTGTGTGACAGTGTTAGATTTTATACACTTTACAGATTCGGAACCTAGACAATTAGGGTTTATACTTCCGGGGTGACACAGTGTGCACAAACCCTAACTATCACATCTGCAATAACTCCTATATCTACGGCTGAGGACTTCTCATAGTATTAAGGGAATTATTACGATTCTCAATCACACAACCACACAACCACCCTCAGCTTATACTTCTGGAGTGACACAGTGTGCACAAGCCGTTGGTGGTTTGGTCGTCTTAGGATATACTTATACTTCTGGAGTGACACAGTGTGCACAAATATACCAAAGACGCCCCTGTCGTTCAAACATACACACTCTGTACACACCACACAATTACTTGAATATTTCAATTCACGCGCGAATTCAAATCGTGTGCGATTCGACCTATGACTAGGATAAACTCAAATTCACCAATTCAAATTACTGAATACTACGGAACTCAGGTATCGTACAAACGTTCACCAATTACAATAACAATCATAAATTACGGAAATCAATATATCGTAATGCTCAAAAATATAAACTATTTGCTATCATTTACCTTTTTGTAAAATTCACACACACAAACAGAACACTATTGTTACTTCACAGCTTTTAAATCTCTGACTAACTCGAATAAATTCAAAAACACAAGAGAGCGATCTTTCGGCTGTCACGGCTTTTATATGTTTTCCGAGGTTCTGGACAGGTCTGCTCCACCAAATCCTTATTTTTGTGCCAATAGTTTTTACTTATGCCTCGAACAATGGTTAAAAGTGACGCTTCTTTTTAGATCTAAAATTCGCGCTCATGATATCACACCAGTTCCTCCCAGCGGAGTAAACAAGTGTTATCGGAGTTTTTTAGGTTGTTCGCCCTTTTTATACATAAGGCTGCACAAAGTTTGGTGTCTTAACTGGCCAGCCCCTGTTTTTGAAACATGTTTTTATCGGAATGAAATGCAATTTTGAACGGGTGTGAATTAGATTCATCTATTTGAATAATTATACTTATTTGAAATTACGGAGATTTAGAAAAGTGGCAATCACGGAATACACATTCGGAATTCATTCATATCTATTGAAATAATGAACTGTTCAAACTGAAATTACATCTAACATCCGTATTTATTGCCTGATCTGAATTAAATAATCTTTCGAAATTTAAGCTTCGTTACATCCCCCCCTAAGTTCGGTTGAAAATGAAAGAATATGATTCTTTCATTTTTCAATTCTCATCTGAGAATTCACACGAAAAAAAACTCTAATACAAAGGTAAGATACCCTAACTCGACATTAAAACTTAAATTTCCTTTGCCGGGAACATCGCGGAATAGCAATATCTTACTTGGAACATAAAATGGAAATTCTGCTGCGAAACGGAGGACTGCACTTCTTCTTCGGAATGGGAAAACTTGAAACTTCTTCTTCACAACGGAAAGCTTGAAACTTCTTCCTCTTCGGAATGGAAAAACTTGAAACATCTTCTCCGGAACGAAAACACAAAACTTCTTCTTCTTCAGAATGGAAAAACTCAAAACATCTTCTTCGTTGGAACGGAACTTAAAACTTCTTCTTCATAAACTTGAAGACTTCTTCTTCTTTGGAATGGAAAAACTCAAAACATCTTCTTCGGAACGGACAACTTCTTCTTCAAAACGGAAAAACTGACTTCTTCCGCGAATCGGGATACTTGAAGATTTCTTTGGAATGCCAAACTTCTTCTTCGGAAACTTCATTTTCAGAACGGACACTCGAAACGTCTTCGGAATGGAACATTTCTTCTTCGGAAACTTGAGGATGTCTTCTTCTTTGGAACGGAAACTTCTTCTCATTTTGTTGACATGGGCACGTTCGGCAGCGTACGCACCGCGGTCTCGGTGGTACTACAAAGGATGGACGCGCTGTCTGGTTGCACCGTTCTCTTCGGTGTCCTGGATATCCATATAGCTCACATAATCCCCATAGCTGGACGGGTACGTAGACCGGTTCCATCCGCGTCTGGGTCGTCGGAGCAGCTGGGATTTTCATAGCTTGTGGTTCGGACTGTACCTCTTCCGGTTTCGGTTGAACCTCCATATTTTGCAGTGCTTCATCTAGCACCATCTCAATGAAATCGGAAGGTTCGTACGACATATTATCACCTGTGAACATTGAATCATACTAATGAGTAATTGTACTACTTGATACTTTGTCCAACGGTATCTATATTTTCCGGTACCTTGATTTATTTCAACTTCCCGGAATGCCAGGAACATTATATGGCTTTAGATCCTTGATATTGACTCGTTTCACTTGCTTGTCATCGTCGCCTTTCAGGTCGTAAATGACCGGAGAAATTACTTTGATTACCGTAAACGGACCGGTATATTTTGGGGCCAATTTAGCGGCAAAATGTCGAACACTAGAAGACAGGTGATGCTCTGCCTTCATTACTTTATCACCCACGTGACAACGCCAATCTTGACGACGGAGATTATGATAACGGCTTTGATGGGTAAAAGCACGGGATAACTGGATACGCACCAGTTGGAAAGTTTCGCGTAATTTCTCTAACCTAGTTCGGTGTTCTGAAATCTGTTCCCGATTCGGATCGGTAGGAATATTTTCCTCGGTCTCCACCGGAGCTGTAAAGGAACGGACTATCGAATTTGGAACTTCAAGTTCTCGGCCAAAATTTAAAAAGGCAGGTGAAAACCCGGTGGATTCATGTGGGGCAGAATTTAGGGCAAATAGAAAATCGGGTAGAAACATCCCATTTTCTGTGGTCTCCATTGCAAAATTGTGCAATCATGGTTTTTAAAGTCCGGTTTGTTCTCTCCACGGGATTGCATTGTGGAGTATATGTAGGAGTGAGGCGATGCCTAATCCCAAACTCCTTCATGAGTGTCTTGAAAACTTTACTTTCGTACTGCGTCCCATTGTCGCTGATAACGGTTTCCGGACAACCAAAACGAGTTATGATTTCCTCGTAGAAGGCTTGAGTTACACTTACCCATTTCGTAAAACGGTCCTGCATGACAAGAATAAAATTGTTTCCCTTGGCGGATCTTGGTAACAGTCCTACCAAGTCAGTGCTCACACACTTCCAAGGAAACTGATTTACTGTCGGCTGCATAAATCCAGGCTTCTGCTGTTGAGACACTTTGAAAGCTTGGCACTGCGTACGTCCACGCACGTACTTCGCTATATCGCGGAACATACCCGGCCAATAATACTTGTGGGATATTCGCGCAATCGCCTTGGCAATACCTAAATGTCCTGCAGTCGGACTGTCATGGTTTTCTTTCAGAACGTTCAACCGGAGCGGTTTCAGAACGCAAAGCTTCCACGGATCTCTCATTTCCGGTTCGGACAAGTCATTCGAGTCCCAGAAGTGGCGGTACAACCGATTATCTTTAACACAATAATCCGGATACGCTTCTGGACTCTTCTCAACTTCGGCTTTCTTTGAATTGTACCAGTTACAATTCACGGGGTCATTCAGTACGAATAACTCTTGATTGTCATCCATTCCTTCCTTGTTCGGCAATGGATCACGTGACAGGGCATCAGCCACTCGATTTAACACTCCTTTACGATATTTTATCTCAAAATCGTACTGCTGTAGGAAAATGCTCCACCGAGCCAATCTTCCACTCGGACTCTTTATTGAGTGCAGCCATTTCAATGACTGGTGGTCACTCAATACGGTAAATCTGTATCCCTCTAAGTATGGTCTCATTTTATCAATGCCCCACACGATAGCCAAACATTCCTTCTCGGTAACAGAGTAATTCTTCTCGGCGGCTGTTAATGTTCGGCTAGCGTAGGCAATGATTCGGTCGGCTCCCTCAATAGTATGTGTCAATGCCGCAGCAATTCCCACATCCGAAGCATCGGTTTGTAAAACAAATGGCCGGTTGAAGTCAGGACAAGCCAACACAGGAGCACTGGTCAACATATCTTTCAATTTGTTGAACGCAACTTGCTGCTCCTCTCCCCAACTCCAACGTCGATGTTTCCTTAATAAGGCGGTCAACGGACTGATAATTTTCGAAAACGACGGTATAAAACGGCGGTACCACGAAGCTATCCCTAAGAAACGCCGGAGTGCCCTCACTGTAGACGGGCTTGGAATCTGCTGGATAGCTTCGATTTTCTCAGGGTCGGTATGAATACCCTCTACTGCATGAGTTTCTGCTCAGCCTGCAGATTCTCAAACTCCTTTGCCTGTAACATTAACGACGGCACGTCGTTAAAACTCCCTTGTCGGATAAATTGCCTATACTCCGGCAATAAATTTCGGTGCAACCAGAACAATTCCCGTTCTGCGGTCATTGCACCATGTCTTTAATATTGGTAGGCGTAGGCTGCGGCGCCTTAGGTATAGCACCTGTATACCCAGGGAACTCCATATTATCCAATCCAATTCAAAATCAAAATTTGCAACCCCAAAAATAAATTATTTCTCTCAGGGGTAGGTAACGGAAGAGGGTGCAGTAACCAAAACCAGTCCACACCTTCCTTCCAATAAGGCAGAAGCAATCAAATCACTTGCCCCAATTTGGGCAATGTACCTTCAATTTCGGGAGGTAACTCCAAAACGGTTCCGCCAATCCGCCCAAAAATGTTACCAACGGCTTCCTTGGTATCGATTTACTTGGAAAGGAGCTATGACTTGCCCAATCCGGGTTACGATTGACTGGGAAAATCGAAGGGCAAAATATGGGCAAAAATCAAAATTTGGGCAAAACACTGAGGTGTAGTTAACAATTCTACACCTCACGGAACAATCGATTTTTCCAGTCAGATTTTCTGTTGAAAACTTGATGTTTCCCCTGAAACGGGGAGGCGGATCGAAAAACTTATTTCACCAAACAACCTTGGTGAGCACGGGGAACAAGTTTCCGTCGAAACTTTTCCAAATTTCCAAAATTCAAAAACAAACTCCTGGGGATGTTTCGAAAACGTATCCGAAACGTCGGGGTCTTGAAGCTTGTTTCTTTGTCACACTATATCTGAAATTTCATTCAAAACGGACTACCGTTTCAATAGCAATAAATTATTCAACATTTCACTTTTCGGAATAAACAAAAAACAATTCCCCCTCGGTCAATTTTCAAAAGTCCCTGCTCGTGGGCGCCATTTTATAACGTGCCCTTGCGACTTTTCGGTAGATTGCTTACTGCGGTAAGCTTCGAATCCTCGGGCGCCAGATTTTTCCCAAAGGTTTACTCCTTTTTGAAGACTGCTGCTAGGGTCTTCACCACAAGGCTTGTTACTATGCTATCTATAGATAGCCTTGTCCCTAGGGTAGCTACAGTGAAGTAACCAGAGTCCAATGGGCAGAAAACAGTATCGAAATTGTAGGCTTTAATTACAATTGATACCTGGTTATAACTTAGCTCGTTAAAGATGGAGCAGAAATAATTTAATAAAACAGGGAATTCCAAATATTAAAATTTATAATGATTTTAACAAGTACACTTTCAGAATAATCAATTTAAATGCAATTGAACGGTATGGTTTCACAAAATTACACCCAGACGGAAAATGTAATGAAGCTCAAACGGTAAATGAAAACTCTTTCAAGAAGTCAACTCTACAATAAGTCCGGTCACTAAATTTAATTCAGCGGTACGGGATCGGTTGCTGACTGATTCAGAATGATCAATTTGCGGAAAAGTACGAATCAAACAGGTCTCAGCGTAATGAGCGGTATGCGGTAAATTTTAGATAGCAGCACTAATAAATGAAATGTTCAAATCACACTACGATATATTCGGTTATTAATTCGGTTGCTTCGGAAAATATTGTTTGCACTAGTTTTCCGATTGTACGATATCAGATTTTACTATGTTTCGGTTAATTACTCTAATTGAGTTTATTCTGTCATCTCACCCACCCTTGTACTAACTTTCACGGAGTGCCCGGTAATTGTGTGACAGTGTTAGATTTTATACACTTTACAGATTCGGAACCTAGACCATTAGGGTTTATACTTCCGGGGTGACACAGTGTGCACAAACCCTAACTATCACATCTGCAATAACCCCTATATCCACGGCCGAGGACTTCTCATAGTATTTAGGGAATTATTACGATTCTCAATCACACAACCACACAACCACCCTCAGCTTATACTTCTGGAGTGACACAGTGTGCACAAGCCGTTGGTAGTTTGGTCGTCTTAGGATATACTTATACTTCTGGAGTGACACAGTGTGCACAAATATACCAAAGACGCCCCTGTCGTTCAAACATACACACTCTGTACACACCACACAATTACTTGAATATTTCAATTCACGCGCGAATTCAAATCGTGTGCGATTCGACCTATGACTAGGATAAACTCAAATTCACCAATTCAAATTACTGAATACTACGGAACTCAGGTATCGTACAAACGTTCACCAATTACAATAACAATCATAAATTACGGAAATCAATATATCGTAATGCTCAAAAATATAAACTATTTGCGATCATTTACCTTTTTGTAAAATTCACACACACAAACAGAACACTATTGTTACTCCACAGCTTTTAAATCTCTGACTCACTCGAATAAATTCAAAAACACAAGAGAGCGATCTTTCGGCTGTCACGGCTTTTATATGTTTTCCGAGGTTCTGGACAGGTCTGCTCCACCAAATCCTTATTTTTGTGCCAATAGTTTTTACTTATGCCTCGAACAATGGTTAAAAGTGACGCTTCTTTTTAGATCTAAAATCCGCGCTCATGATATCACACCAGTTCCTCCCAGCGGAGTAAACAAGTGTTATCGGAGTTTTTTAGGTTGTTCGCCCTTTTTATACATAAGGCTGCACAAAGTTTGGTGTCTTAACTGGCCAGCCCCTGTTTTTGCAACATGTTTTTATCGGAATGAAATGCAATTTTGAACGGGTGTGAATTAGATTCATCTATTTGAATAATTATACTTATTTGAAATTACGGAGATTTAGAAAAGTGGCAATCACGGAATACACATTCGGAATTCATTCATATCTATTGAAATAATGAACTGTTGAAACTGGAATTACATGTAACATCCGTATTTATTGCCTGATCTGAATTAAATAATCTTTCGAAATTTAAGCTTCGTTACATCATCATCATCATCATCTTGAAAATCAATTTCCACTTCAGCTTTGTTAAAATGTTTATTATCGTTATCAAATTTAATGAAATTTTCATTACCAACTTCAGGTTCTTCATGTTGATTTTTTACTTTATTATTATTCGTTGATGAATCTAACTTATGTTCAATATTTTTTAAATGTTTAGTTATAGGTGGAAACATTTTTGCTTGAACGATCTCACCATGTTTCAATATATCTGATTTGTTCTTAACATCTTTACTCTTTCATTACGATATTGTTTTAATATTCAATCTTTTTGACCGATTTTTTTTTAGATCTGAAAACAGCTTTCTAACTGCTTTGAACTGATTTAAACTGGTCTGATCTGTGAGTGGATGAGAGAAGTACTGCCTTTTAACCGCTTTGAACTGCTCCGAACTGGTCTGATCTGTGAGCGGATGAGAGAAGTGGTTTATTGAAGAAAAATGAAATGATCAAAACCTTTTCTGTACCTCTCATCGACTATATTGTTATCTTTAAGAATTGATAGGAAACCGTACTGTTTCTGCCAGCATGAGGCACACATATTTCGAAATTGTTCAAAAGTCATATCAGTGCCCACATGATCATTGTAAATGTGCTTTAAATTTAGCTCGTCCTGTTTGAAGAGAACGAATGCATTCGCAGTCTCGTATCAAGTGCTTAGGAATTTCAGCATAAGTTTGACAAATATAGAAACAATCCACATGATTGTGTCTTCCCCTACTGAAATAATCTCGTATCACGATTTGGTTATTGCAAGCTACATCCTCAAATATAAATAGTGAATTGTGCTTTGCTTAAGATGGCTCTAGTATTTCCTCACTGCTGGTGAACGGATAAAAACCAATACCTTTGATGGGCCTTAATAATTTTTCCAAATATATACAGGGTGTCCTCGAACTGCGTGGCCAAAATAAAGCCGAAGATTTTTTGATTCGAAAAAAAGTTGATGAGCCTTTTTACTTTTGCCTCAAGTGTCTTGTTTACCCGGTAGAGGGCTTCAAAATTGCAAAAATAATTTTGTTTTTTCGTTATAAGTTGAGAACGTGATGGAGAACTCTTACAATATTTAGCAGGTGAGTTACTGTCAATAATGACCATTTTTGATAGTGTAGCACAGAGCTTTAGAGACCATAGAAATGGCTGAAACTAGAGGATGTAACGGGAAAAGTGTCCAGAACTTTTTTGTGGTCAATGTAATTCACTCGATATTTTTTATGTAGATAGCTTATCTAATTTGAAAACTTTTCTTAATCTTAGAAAATTTTGATAAAATCAACGGATTAGCTTGAAAAAATTAATTTTCGAGTCTCTGCAATTTTGGCTTACTAATTTTACTTGATTAAAATACCTTAGTTGCCTTTGCTTTTCTAATATCATTTTGGCATTTGAAGAATTTATTCTCAAAACTGTCAGTTTTTACTTTGCTTTCCGTAAAAATTTTATAAAATTATGGCTTAAAATTTCACTAACACTGAAATGGTTGATATGTTATTGATTTATGGACTTTGTCGTTGCAATGGCCGGAGAAGGGAAAGATATCCGCATCGCAGAATTCCAAATCGGCAAACCTTCGCGAAACTGGCAAATTTGGAGCAAATTGCAGAGAAACTGGACGCAGACGGACAAGAAAGACGTTCGAGCTCGAAGAAGCGATACTGGAAGCGGTTGAAACTGAACCTGGGATAAGCACACTACGTTTGGGACTTCGTATTGGAGCCTCAAAATCATTATTCCATAATGTACTGAAAGAAGAACTGTTGTATCCCTATCATATTAAAACAGTTCAAGACGTATTGCCCATGGATCCAGGTCATCGGCTAGATTTCTGTCGGCTTATTGTCCAAAGACAAAACGCAAACCCCAATTTTTCTAGAAGAATTCTGTTCACGGACGAAGATACTTTCACGAGTTGTTGTTTTTTTAAGCTCCATAATGAACATTTCAAAAATCCTCATGAAACGGAAGTTACATATTTTCAGAATCAAACTAAAATCAATGTTTGGGTTGGAATTGTGGATAACTTTATTATTGGAATTAATCATGAAATTTTACTGGGATTGGCATTGCTTCAAATTTACTTCTTTATAACTAGTAGACTATTTATACTAGTTTAAAATCAATCCTCGTACCTTGAGCAAAATGAATTCAATTATTCAACAATTTATGAAAAATAAAATGGAGACAACAAAGGTATTTGAAACATGTACATACATCTATGAACCAAGATGTAGAACTTATTTAGAATGCAGATTACTTTGCTTATCACAAAAAGATGATGCAACAAAAACAAAATTTTATGCAATAATCCAAAATTAGAATGCAGATTACTTACTTTGTTTATCACAAAAGATGATGCAATAAGAACAAAATTTTATGCAATAAGCCGAACCTAGCCGAACCTCATTTATGAATAAGATTACAGAACGAATCGAAACTTCAAGGTCAATCAAACCGAGTATACACGAGTATTACCGGACATAGTCGAAATATACACGAGTATTACCGAACATAGGCGAAACTTGCTTAAACACCCTTTTTCAACCCTTAACAATGCTATTCTCACCACCTCTTCAGCACACCCTAAGCCTCTGGTCATTGGTGTCAAGCTACAAGAACGAAACTTCAAGGTCAACCAAACCGAGTATACATGAGTATTACCCGAACTTAGTCGAAATATTACCGAACACGCCGAAAAAGCCTCTGGTCATTGGCGTCAAGCTACAAGAAGTATTCACGAACATTGCCGAAGTGGGTAGAAGTGGATGGCTCGTATCCAGAACCGGCCTTACTTAACTACTCATTGAGGAAAATGTATGTTTCGAACGGAACCCTTGTGGAATTCAGGAACGCGCCCTACGCCCAATAAAGATGGCGTCCTCGTCTGAGACGGGGCTCTCCTTAACTTTTAATATCATAGATAACTATTTATTATTTTTATTAAAACTGTTATCAAGCAGTCGGACTTTTGTCTGAACACACAACAGTATGGAACGTAAAGTGCTACAAGGATAAAGAATATACTAGACGACTCATTTTTATTAAATTCAGATACATTATAAAGCATTAGCTCATTATTTTCATAAATATTGGTAGATAATGTTTGTACATGTATATGCATCGTTGACGTATTATTCCGCCATTGGAAATATCTTCTGATTTGTTAGGAGATCCAGAGTTTCAGTGTCGAAATTGAATTAGATACACTAAATAAGTTGTGATGGCCCCAACCATCTGAAATAAAATATAACGAGTGAAAACAATATAGATATATTTATTTCTCTTGTTTATCATTCCGAAATTTATGTAACCATCGTGTGTACTTCCTTGCCTCTACAGATTTGTACCTTTAGTTGCATTGACTTTGACATTTCTTTTTATTCAAATATCCTAGGGAGTCTACTCTTCTGAGGAATTACTTCCAGAAAAAGTAAGCTGGTCCTTACGCTATTAAGACATATCTGAAAATTTAAATAATCTCCTTTCTCGATAAAAGTTCTTGAGACATAAAATATATGAGTTGAAATTCGAAAAAAGATCTATTCCTCAGATATCCAGATATAAAGTTTTCTCTAGGTCGTGAAATCATCCAAAAACATCTAGGAATACGATCAAAAAAGCAATGTAATATCATATCTTTGATTCCATACAACCGTTCTGAATTTGCGTATGGTTATAAAGCCCACAATATGATAGATGATGGTGGGATTATCTTCTTGAATAGTAGACTTCCGCGGATAGCTAATCTCGTAAAATCTTGGTTTCCGGATAGATTCCGCATCGCAATAGCTGGACTTGATGCCGACGTTTCACCAACCATCACAGATGGCATCTTCAGGGCAGGCTTGAGGCTTGAACTTCAACTGGTTCTACTGGTTTCTGTAGCCGTATTTATTGTAGGGAAAATCCTTCACGCTGCACAGTTCACTGCCTTTATTACGGTGGTTAACTCCATTCCGGCACCTGTCCACGTCGTTGTGTGATCATGTGCGAAGGGAAATTTTCGAGGATGGGTTTCCAAATATTGGGGAGGTAATATCCTGAGTCACGTTTCAGATTATTTGGATGTTCTCGAACTTTTCTGCCAAAAGGGCCAGGACAGCCAACCAATTGTATTCATGCATTTGTTCCCTCATTGTGTGGTGTCTTCATGATTAGTTTCCAAAAATTCTAAAAATGCAGCGATCGTTAGTCTGCCTGGTAAAACTTTTGTGTCAAAAATATTGTCTTCGTAAATGCCAAGTCAGACATTGACACTGAATTTTCCTTGGAAATTCATAGATCTTGTACCATGAGTGTTTTCATTTGCGCATAAGCGTAAATTGTGAAAATTAATAAATACCCGTCCGTGTAAAATGTTCTTCATTTGTCCACAATATTTGCTGCAGAAAGTTCTTGTTTTTGTTCAGTTTCTTATGAGCTAATGGAAATCCATCGTAGTACAAAATCTAGGAATTTTCAAGAAGAATTCAATGTCAATGTCTACCTTGGCATTTACAAAAACAATATTTTTGGCCCATACGTTTTACCAGACAGGATATGCATGGATACAATTGGATGATTGTCCTGCCCATTTTGGCAGACAAGTACGAGAATGGCTAAATAGGAAGTACGGTGAAAGATGGATTGGTAGAAGTAATCTAGTTGCTTGGCCTCCTCGATCACCTGACCTCAATCCTCTGAACTTTTTTGCTTGGGGTTATTCGAAAGATAAAATTATGCCACGTCGGTTCATAATAAGGAAGATCTACTTAATCGTATTCGAAGAGCTTGTGGTGAGATTGATAATGAAATGTTAATTCGAACAAGAAGGTCGTACAGTAGTGGAATGTAAATAAATAATAACAATTTAGAAATACTTCCTGTGAACGATGGAAGGACCAGACGTCACACTTCATGATAGAGTTGTAAGTGGTTTCGTGGATACCACATGCTTCCATTCCCAAGAACGAAGGTTGGAATAGAGCTTCCGGACAACGGAACCTTTCGTTTTCAATGGTGATGACTTGAAAATCGGGAAGTTCGTAACTCTTTTCTAGAGAACTGGAACTGGCGGCTGTGGCCATTTCCTGTTCAAAGTCTAAAGCTACGTAGCACATTTTCTCCTTGATGTCCCGAACGATTTCTCTTTCGGCGGTGGTTGTGAAGGAGTATCCACGTTCAGTCAAGATCTTCATGAGGTAATCGGTGAGGTCCCGACCGGCCAAGTCCAAACGGAGGATGGCATGGGGGAGTGCGTAACCTTCGTAGATTGGTACGGTGTGAGATACACCATGTCCAGAATCCAATACGATACCGGTGGTACGTCCAGATGCGTACAGAGATAGAACAGCCTGGATAGCTACGTACATGGCTGGGGTGTTGAAAGTTTCAAACATGATTTGAGTCATCTTCTCACGATTGGCCTTGGGGTTGAGTGGGGCTTCTGTGAGGAGAACGGGGTGTTCTTCTGGTGCTACACGGAGTTCATTGTAGAAGGTATGATGCCAGATTTTCTCCATATCGTCCCAGTTTGTTACGATACCGTGCTCAATTGGGTATTTAAGAGTGAGGATACCTCTTTTACTTTGGGCTTCATCTCCTACGTAAGAGTCTTTTTGTCCCATACCAACCATGACACCTTGATGTCTTGGTCTTCCAACGATTGAGGGGAACACGGCACGGGGTGCATCATCTCCGGCGAAACCGGCCTTGCACATACCAGATCCATTGTCAACGACCAAAGCGGCAACTTCTTCGTCACACATTTTTAAATAGTACGTTTTAAAACAACCTACCTTACCTTACTTATATATTACATTGTAACTCTCAACCAATTTGTTTCTCACCAGTTTCATTAAATATTTATTTATACCTCAAATATAATATTTCATCTCACTCATAAATGTGTAATTTCACTAAATTCAATTCAACTGAGCTGTTCGACGATATTTCTCACATTCTATCATATTCCAGTGTATGCTATTTTACGAGTTGTCATTCATGACAGAACAACAATATTCCAATATTCAGTTTCCAAGAAAAAAACGGAATGTTTCATACCAATGGGGATGAGCCACGTGATCAGTGGTTTGATCAAATATTAGGTGAATTATATGGAGATCATTGGAGATGTAATAAAGAAGATATATTAACAAAATCTGAAAGAAAACCAAAGTTCAGTAAAAAAACTGTTAATTGTACAAACAGTGAGAGGAAACCTAAACAGTCTATTACATACAAAAATCCTTATCTTGAAGTAGAGAAAACAAAATCTAGCAATTTGTTAAGGACGTTACACACTCAGCGAATGCGATTGAACCTAGAATCTCCATGGGCCCAAAGTATAAAGAAATTATGTGATTCAGATACAAATTCAGAAAACTCAGAAACTATAAATATTACACGAACCAAATTGAAATTTGAAATTGACGATTTAGATGAAGAATCGAACCCAGATTCTAATATGTTTGGTGAGAATTTTGCGCCAAAAAATTTAGCAGGAAAAAAATCGAAACCAAGTAAATCAACTAACAATTGTAAAAGTGGAAAAGATAAAGAGACTCTTTCAAATATAGAGGTTGGCCACATAAATTCGATGAATAATATTGGACTTAACAAAAAGAATTTGAAATATACTAAAAAAAAGTCCAAAAAGTTGAGCAGTACGGAAGATGAAAATTTAAGTGATTTTTCTATTTCATTGGAACCACTTGAAGATAGAATAAAGGAAAAATTGAATATCAGATAAAATAATGAGGAAGAAAGCTCGAATTATATTAAACAATCAAGTACCAAAAAGGGAATTCACTTTGGAAAGGAATCTGATCAAGGGCATGATTTGAAAAGGAGGATTCATGTTGATATTAACTGTATTGACCTTACCAAAAAAATGCCAGGAATCCTAAAAAGAAGTACGTTACTTCTAGTTCAAATTCTAGCGAAGAAGATAATGTTCTTCCGTTTATGCAGGTTACAGGTAGAACGGTGAATAAGAAGAACAGAAACGAACATTCCAAAACAGCTAAGAATGTACCTGTTTATAAAATTGGCCAAAGTATGAATTATGGAATTAATTCAAAAATTTCCATTTCCGTCAATCACGCTTGTCTAGAGAGTTTTCACTAATGAAAATTTGGGAGGAAACTAGCTACCAATTGGAACTGAAGCAAACAATTGAATCATGGGCCGATTCCGAATATAATTCATTGGATGATCGTCTAGGGCCTAGTTATCATTTAACTTTGGATCCTGACTTGAATGTGAATGTATCACAGAAAACTGGGATTAAAGTGGCAGTAATTCCTGAAGAAGGGTCAAATGGAGACAGAGAAATGGCTGCGGATTTTGTCAAGGCTGGGTTTAAAGTGTGGGATGTAACTATGCAAGATCTGCCTTCTGGATCCATCACTTTGGACGATTTCCGTGGTGTCACCTTCCCAGGAGGTTTCAGTTATGCAGATGTACTGGGATCCGCCAAAGGCTGGGCAGCAAGCATTATCTTCAATGAAAAACTCCAGGAACAGTTCAACAAATTTTACAAAAGATCTGATACATTCAGCTTAGGAGTTTGTAATGGTTGTCAATTGATGGCAATCATTGAGTGTATCTTGAATATTCATAGATTTTTCAACATGTTGTGGAGTCTGCTGTAATTGGATGGGGTTAAACATCTGGTTGGACTGCTGGTTGTAAATGTTAGACTGAAACTGCTGCTTTCTAACATTTTTGCCTTGCTTCTTTGATACTGGCTTTGCCTTTGGTCGATCACTTATAGCGGTATTCTGACTGACATCTGCATGTGAAGTAACACTTTGAAACTTAATCGGTTGAGAATTGGCATTGCTGGAAGTTGCTGTGAATAATGAAACAGCTACTGACGTAGATAAGGGTGTGAAGTAAAACGCTGGTTGTTGAGTTTGATGGTTGGAATATTCCCCCGGTTTCACTGCTAACAGCCGATTTGAGGGTAGGTGATTGCAGACAAGCTGTGGATCCTGTGTAGAAGGTATTGTGGACTTGTAGATTGTGGCCTGGAAACATGGTACTCGACATGCCAGAACCCAGACCTTGCTGCTGCTGCATTGCTATGTCTAAATTCAACATGTGAGGTAGTGTGTTGCCTGCAGGAATTGGACTCTGTTCGTGAGGAGTATACTGAAAAACATGATTCTGGACGTGTTGTTCTCCATGCAGTTCGCGTTCTACCTTATGTAACTCTTCTAGAATCTGCTGCTTCTGGGTATTGGGATCATCGTTTGCATTATACTGCTTCTACCGGTTTCTAATAAAATCAATGAGGGTGCTATTCTCATCTCCCTTATGAAGAAATTCCATTGCTGTTGCTGATGAGAATAAATCTTCTCCAAAATCAATCAGTAAAGGCTGAGTATGAACTTGCTGGGCTTCAGCGGAAGCCACTGAAAAAAGTACGGTTTTGAGACAATCATTTGAACCACCAATATTTTCTACATAAAAAATCTACTCCTGGTCATAAGCTCTAAAGTTGACCGTTTTCGAAAAAATCAACTTTTATGTTGAAAAACATGGTCAATTCTTACTAATTAAACAAAATTTATTCAAACGTTAGAACAAGTAACAAAACCAAAGGATTGACCATGTTTATCAACATAAAAATTGATTTTTCTCGAAAACGGTCAACTTCAGAGCTCATGACTAAGAGTACCTTTTTTGTGTAGCAAGCATTGGCGGTTCAAATGGTTGTCTCAAAACCGTACTTTTTTTAGTGGCGTAGAAGTTGGGGAGAAAAACACCCACTACCCCTTCAAAATCTTCACCAATTATGACTAAAAAAAAAATTTTCACCGCACAGAACATAGCTTACTATGAGTAGAAAATGCTCACAAAAGCTGTTTTCTGTACGATAAACGGTTCCGGAGATATTCGCAAAAAACTAAATTTTTTGTTCAATTTCAACACCCTGTATCTCGAAAACGAAGCCTTCTACGACAGATGTTTATAGAAACTTTCTCCCTAAAAACATCTGTTCTATCTCCTGTTGGAGTTTGTTTACAAAAAACTGACTCAACCTGTATACAGGGTACCAATAAAAATAAATTTAGAATTGGTTGTCAGCATATTACGTAAGCGATGAAAGGACATCACAGAAAGATAAATGAAGAATTTATAATTATAAGTTACGACTGATAATCAGGCCCAATTACTAGTTACGACTGACAATTAGCCTAATTGAAAGTTGCAACTGGCAATTGGGCCTAATTGCAAGTTACGACCTACAATTAGCCTAATTGCAAGTTGCAATTAGCAATTGGTACTAATTGCATGTTACGACTGACAATTAGCATAAATTGCGAGTTATAACTGGCAATTGACCATAATTGCCAGTTACAACTCACAATTAGCCTAATTGATGCCAGTTCAACTGGTAATTTGTACTAATTGCCTGTTACATCTGACAATTAGCACTAATTGGACGTTACAACAGGCAATTAGGCCTAAATTACGATGTCTGTTAAGGATGTTGAGAATTCTGTTAGTCCTATTGGTCATTGTAGTTATTATTCTAATAAGATGGCAATAACCAATCGCTGGCAGAAAATGTTTATTACTTTGTTGTTTCGATGTACTTGAGACAAAGGTTTATTAGGGTTTCAACCCCGGTATTTCCAGCGATCGGTAGTTCTTCATTCAAATTCATTTTCACATTTTAAACATGTTGTTTATCTAGTAAGATAGTTGTAGATAGTTAGGATATAAGTAGAGGTAGCAGTTAGGTTCAGCCTGTGAGTCGGCATTATTGATTAACGGGAAACGTTTTGAAATTGTGAGTTTAAGAAATGGTTGTGTGATCCTTCTTGTAAATAAATACATGTTCAATTTTCAGTTTTTCTAACGTCTGTTAAAAAGAATCCTTAATACATCATCACTTTTGATGATTTATGGCGACTGAGACGCCAACACAGATCAATAACTTTTTCTGAGCTAATGGTGCCCTTCTTCGGTCAGTGGTTGACCATCCTTTATTTGAAAAACAATAATAGGTAACAAAGCTGTGATCAATTGATCACGTGACTTATCTCAAAATAGCTTTCTGACAATCCTGCGGGTCAAATGTAAATGATTGTAAGAACAGAAAATATATTGGAAATGATTTAGAAACCGCGAATGAAGGACGTTAAATTATACTCTATGTTACATTGAAATTTCATCCAAATGGTCTACTTAATGTATTTCACGACTCTATATTTCATACTGATACCTGTTGTCAGGTTCACCTTTATAACCAAACCTAGTTTTGTACTAACATTAGCTGTCACATGAACTATCAAAATGCACACAGAATCAAGAATCTAGACACAGACATAAAATAGATCGTGACGTCACATCGATGAATATTATATTTTGCCCGTACTTCATTGTGAAGGAGCTTATGCAGGAAAAAAAATTGATGTATGTCAATTCAAACAGTTAAAACCTATTTTAACTCCTCTCACTATATGTAGTATGTAGTATGATGGCCCATATAAGCTTTCTGGAATTTTTTGGATATATCTGTTTTGAGCATTTTGTATTCATCTACACTATTTTTGTCTATTCGCGCCATTCTTATTGGTGTATAGATTTAAAATTATACGGATCGCATCAAAGTAGTCAATATAGGAGTTAATGTTTTTGGTATTTTTGATATTCATCTCTAGTTTTCATGGAATTCCTATATTTTATTGTATCATAATGTCAACCATGTTTTTCTCGTTATAAATATATATCATATGCATATATTTAACCTGTAGAAGTGTCCGAAATTCTCATTTCAACATTCGAGCGGCGTCATCGAAGTGTGAAGATGCAGTCCATCTTCAGTGTTCACTCCGTAATGTAATGGTATAAGTTTTTCTGAATAAATAAAAGTTGAAATGGTTCCGATGAAATAACAACAATATACTATTGATTTTTAGAGTTCTTCTAAGAAATATTGCATCAATGAAAAACTAGATGAGGATTGTACGACGTTGAAACTTCATTCCAACTACTGCTGATCATTTTTGTAGTAATTAACTTTACAAATAATGCTCTCAACCTGATGCTGTGCTCCCAGGTGGTAATCAAAACCCCAATTCTGTAAAGCACGGTGCTGTATGAAGTTCACATTTATCTAATGATTATATCTCAGCTTCAAATGATGATTGTATCACTTATATCCTTCGAATGATATATAAGAATCTTTGAAATGAAAACTTTGGAAGGTTCTGCAGATTAAATATATGATTGATATATATTTAAAACAAGAAAAACACGGTTGTCCTCATGGTTCAATAAACCATACCTAATTCCGTTTGGAAAAAGGGAGATGAATATCAGAAATACCACTCGGAACGGAGCTACCGCGCCAAAAAAATGGAGTTCCAGTTTTAATCACTTTAAAGCGATCAGCAAAATTTCAAATCCTACGACCAATAGGAACGGCGCAATTGTCTTCACAGTGGGTTAGGAACGCACGTATGTACGCATACACACTCAGACATCATCTAAGAAATTGACTAGATCGATTTAGAGATGCAACTACGTACTACGTATAGTGAGGGAAGTAAAAAAGCATCAGCCATCAGCTTTTAAAAAAAAAATTAACAGCTTACGTGAAACCTTGACAAGCATAGCGTTGGTCAGGAATCGACTACACTTCATTGGCAATGTAATAATATGTGAATTATGAGAGAACAAACAATTTAAATTGGAGGTAAAAAGACCTCTTGACAGAGCTAGCCAAGCCACAGGTACAATAATACCGAACCCACTGTCTTCATCGAAACGTACACTCTCATACGGCCACCACCAGCTTCTGCTCATTGCACTATCCTACTACTAAGCTTCAAATTGGAAAAATAGCAGACAATTCTAGATTTAGATGATATTCAAGATTATGTCTGGAAGGAAGCAACAAGATTGCCTGTCTATGTGGTGCGTAGTTCTTGCAGCAAAAGCATTCTGGATCCGGCACTGGTTGATAGATTCTCACAATTATGACAAATAAATCCATTATATTCATAATTAACATTGATCTCTTATCAAAACAGACAATACAGAATTTCTTTATTTTATAACTGCTTACTTTCCTAAAACAAAAACTTACTGAGTGAAGAAGGGTCCAGTCTAAAGGAAACAGACCGCATACTTTAAACTGTGTATTGTTCAATTGAACTCCAAGATGGTAAAGTTCCACCTAAAAGTAAATATTATGATCAAACAATGTCCATGCAATCATTTTAGTAGTCATGAGAGTCTTTCGTTCGCAAATTAGAGATGTAAGAAAAGCTGATCAGGTGATAACTGATTCCAATCATAACTTTACCGCATCGTACAAAATAACAATAAGCAGATAATTCGCTTGTCTGCCAAATATATTGTGCATATTTGATGGTCTTTCTTCTGAAATACCGTTCAAATAATAAATGTCACTACAGGATATTGTGAGTGAAATGTGTTAACTATTTTATAAAAGAAAAGTTCCAGTTTATATTTGGGGTCTCAGTAGTCAATCAGTGTAAGTCAGTTGATAGTTGAGTTATGATAATGCATGCTCTTATTGTACAGCAAACACTGATATTGTTATTTTCAAGCAACGAATAACAAACAGGTTTTTGAAGATGTTGACTTACACCTGAATAATTTCGCTAATTTATTTCATTGTCATTATAAATGTCGCCATCTGTCTTTTAAAAGGTGAATTGTGACTTAGATCTTTTGTCAATTGGAAGAACTTGTATCCAGGAGGCGGATAAAATGAATTGCTCAATTTCTGCAAAATGTTGACTTACACTGATTGAATTAACGTCACCTAGGAAACAGACCATAAGGAATGCTTTTGGGGTACTCTTGTTATAAAATAAAATTGTGAAGTAAAATGCAACTCTGCAAATGAACCCCTGATAAAAATTCCAATGTAAGTTCCCACAATGTGTGTTCTTCATTCACTACTTTCATATCAGCATCGGTATGTTTTCGTATTCAGTGAAGGTATCTTCTTGACAGCGTCATCCAGGAGGTGACAATGTTTATCTTTCTTGCTTTCCTTATACTGCTGCTGTTGGTGTCGTTCGCACCTTTTATTAAGATGTTCGTTGGATTCTGAGCCACCAGATCAGTGCATCGTAAGGTAGCATGAATCATAGCACGAAATGTGAGCCAAGTTGATCTGAAATTTAATTTCGTTGATCGTTGTTCCGTTACTCTTGAAGATAATCGTTAAAGCGTTAGTCTTTTGAAATTTTGACGGAAAATTAACTGGTATTTACTGAATTGAACTGGACTAGAATATATTGCAATTTGTGTTGTGTTGGCTTGGTTTAATAATTGAATAACCGGTGAATTCAACTTTTGAAGTTGGAGAATCAAACTCGAACTTACACAAATCTTGTAACATTCAATTTATAAAATAATACTAACAAACTATTTCGGCATACTGTGGCATTCTCAAAGCTAGTAGTTATCAACTAAAGCTAGATCTCAAGTTATGTTCTTAAATATTAGGAATTAATCTGAATGTGATACAAATTCAGGGATGAAGGTAGACAATGGGTCGGGTGGGATTTTTATTTACAAAATTGTTGACAAGTTATAGGTAAGCATTCACAACAAATATCTCAATTTCCTAAAAACCAGAGTAAAAACGTAGCGTAAAATAACAAATAATCTATAATCGTATAACAATAATTCAGAATATAAAAAAGATAAATTTGAGAAATTTGAAGTTTACAGGCTGACATGTGATAACAGTAATTAATGCCTTATACATAGGACAAAGTGCTCGCAGTTTTAGTCTAAGTATTCAGGAACATTTTAGAAGTTACAGGCTCAAAAAAAAAGAACTCTAATTAAACGAATCACCTACTGGAAAATAATCACAATTTCATCCTTAATCCTGATGTTTTAAATATTTTAGAATCCATAGAAAATTTGAAGCATTCCAAATGCAATAGTCACACAATATTAGTAGTATCACGAACAGTCAAACCGCGGAAACCGCCTCATATCCTACTAACTATAGTAACCCAGCCGCAGATATATATGTAATAACTGATAGCTCAGTTTATTGCTAGCAGGAAAACAAGTTGGAATCAAATTGGTTAGTAACAAAGTATGGGTCTCTGCAAAAATCTACAGAAAAAGTAGGAATAAGGTCTACCCTACGTTGCATGCCAAATTAGCAAAGAATGTGAAGAAGAGGCAACAAACTTAACACTCAAAAATCATCGCTACAAGTTGTAAATCAGTTGATACGTCTTCCTATTGATGTTTCTAATGACTCTATGTTTGAGACTGTAAGTGCAAGTTCTTGGCCATTCCGTTTTTTAGCTGATATGATGGCCCTTACGATCCAAGCCTAATTCCACGAGAACTGGAATTCGGAATTGCACTATACAGACCCTGTAGTATATACAAAAATGCATATCCTAAGATTCATAAAAAGAAAGAAATCCGGGCAAGTGAGTTCCTGCTCGCTGTGCCTATCCAAATTAACGGCAGTATAGACAGGCAAAATCGCGATGAAAATTTTATAATCTGCAGATACAACTTGCCTGAAAGTCCACCAGACACACAATGCGTTTGTTGGCATGACACTAAGGGGAAAATCTGAAGCAGAGGGTTTACTTCAAACTATTAAAACACTCACAAATGCTGCAGGGATGCCGTTGCAGACACTGGCAGGAGTCCCTATGGACGGAGAATCTGCAAATATAGGAAAACTTAAAGGGCTTCGAAAAATATTGTAGGACCACGTGGATCACGGTCTAATAACTGGTTGGTGCTCCGACCTTGCGATAGAATTAGCATTTGGTGCTGTTCTAGAATCCAATATTTGTCTAACTAATCTAAAAGCAGCTACTTTAGAACGTCTCCTTCAAAATTAAAAAGCTTCAACAAAATTGTTCAGAGTCATTCACAAGTTATTTCAAAGTTCGTTTAGCAAAACAGGTGAGAGATACGATGTGATCAATTTTGAATAATCTACCTACAAATTACTATATACACACTTTCTTTTTACTGCATATCCACTTCGAAGGTCTGCGTATCTATTTGGATACGCAAAAGTGCCTTAAAAATGCACAGACTTTTGGAGTCATATTATAGAAACCGTTCGGTGTCTATTCAAGCTATTGGTGGCTTCGCGATGGGTTCCCAAACAAAAATTATGTCCAATGAAACTAGTTCTTTGATACACTATTATTGAATATAAGGTGTCTACTACTTACTTGTTTATATATGAGTGAATTCCGGCTCAATAGACTGTATCCTTCATCTATTAAATTGGCTGCAATTCTTATCTAGAACAAGTAATTTCAAGTAAGAAACTAGATGTTCATACTAATGAACATAATATTAGGAATATATGTTATACTGACGATTGTCTCAAGTATGCAGTATGCTGTTGATTTACATAGTGTACTACTATATGGGGCACTACTGCAGAATGTAATATAATATAATTTAGTTCACATTATCACCTTTTTTTCACTTGAGTGTTAACTAATCCAACGCACTTCTCAGGTTCGATGCCACCATCATCAAAGACTATTCAAACTGCTTACATGATTCTTCGATAATGGCTGCATCGTCACTGAAAAGTGATTGATGAGTAATAGCCCTAATTGTAACTTTACGTTCAGAAGGCAAAATATTAATACTTTACTTAAAAAGAATTGGTGTAAGTTTGCTCCTTACTGAGATAGGTGTTAAAGTTGAATGAATAAATGATTTTTTGTTAACAAATCAGCCATTTTTCTAGATATAGTCACTTGTCCCGTCCACAGCTTTGCAAATGATGGTACACTTGATACCGCTTTTTCATCTAGAGTCCCTATAGAATCCAATGAAGCCAGAGGAGCGAGACAGATACAGGTTGGCGCAAATGATGGAGATCTGGTAAAGATTCTGAAATGGGGATTTGATAACCTAGTAGAGTTTAATGCAACCGAAACTCAAGCTTGCGTCTCCTTTAGGAAGGCGGATCCTACAATCCGTAATATGATGATGCCAGGTACAACTATTGCTATGAAGTCTTCCATATCCATGCTCGGAATCACCACCAACAGCACCTCCTCATGGGATGGTCATGTGAGGTCAAAATCGAAAACCGCTTCACAAAAATGTTGTTTTCTATTCCGTGCCAAGATCTAATTTACATTCCACCAGCTCCTCAGAATCTACAAAGCACAGATTCGACCTGTCCTGGAGTAATGTTCACATGTTTCAAGTTCGGATCCCAAACATACGCTGAAGCTCTTGGATTCTATCCAGAAGAGCTCAAGCTAGTCATTGTTTAGCTCGAGACATGCCGATCTTGAAACCTTCAAATTCGAATGCCCATGTGCCTATTAGAAAGAGCTATTCTCAGTAACGGCAAACAGAATAGATTTGAGTTAAGTCGTAAATGTCGCCACATAAGCCATATTGAATAGGCGAAATCAACTATACATTTTTTGTCACTCATTAATTTACATCATACATATTTATTTAGTAAACCTTATTTATCATTTCTGTACAAAAAAGATACACTTTTTTGATATCCAAAATATCAACCGTTTTGGGGATATTCTAATACATAGGATGTAATGTGTTATAGTATGCCATGGAATATTGACAAATGCTTAGTGAACATTTGACGTAAGTAAATTGTAAATTTTTATTGTTAATGATTGATTCTTGTTGAGTTATTATGTTTGTAGAAATGCCTAGACATATCACTTCTCAAATGAAGAAATGCTTTGCGTTTATGCAAGAGCAGCATCTAAATGACACTAGTCAAAATCAAATTGGTAACACCAATTTCAAACTCGGATTAATCAAAACCAAATTGGTAATAATCAAATCTGTGTTGGCATTAGTCAATTTCAAATTGGCCCTTACCAATTTTAAGTTGGCAATTAGCCAAAATAATTTATGTAATTATAGAAACAATGAATGACAATAATTAATTGAAACCATAAGCGAGCTTTAAATAACAAATTTTCTTAAAAATCATATCTTGCCTATCCAATGCAGAAGCAATAAATCTTTGGATATGTACAACGAATTTTGCACAATTAGCAACAGTATTCTTGCAAATATTGCCACGAACAATGTCTTCTAATCTCTACATACTATATTCTGTTTGAGTCAGACGATACCGATCAGCACCAGCCAAGAAGGTTCTTCAGCTCTTCAGCCATGTCTGCTTATACTCCTGCCTTTAATTCAATCATGCTTGTTCAATGGGATTGAAAATAGATCTATATGGACTTGGTAGTAGCGTGTGAAGGTCAAATTCTCTTCAAAAACCTCTGAGTGGCATGGAGCATTATCAACGATTAATGCAACTGGTAAATGTTTTACGCTTTTCTTAAGGAGAATTAATCACAAATGCGTTAGCTTCCGACTTCTTGAAGGAACTCCTTCTAAGTTAGAAATGAATTAGCCTCATTCCAGTGCATCCTATTATGTGAATATTCACTGTTCCGCAACCTGCAGACGACTTCCTTTTTTTGAACGGCTATGAACAAATTAATGTTCGCTTAGTCCATGTATATAATAGGTGTATTTTGTGCCCGAATACCTAACAATTTTTTAACGTAATTTCGCCTTCTTGTTTTCACTTCAAAACTATTTGTGTTTCGGGTTCTCTACGAATGGTCTTCAAAGTAAACATAAGTACATTCAGATACTGTCGGACGTATTCCTTAGAAACATTGACTGCAGTTCCTTGAGAGTAATTTTAGGATTTTCTTCGAGTGAATCTATCATGAATGGACGGTATTCGGCGGTTTATTTAACTTTACATTTACCTCCTCGCTGCTTCTCTGGTAGTTCTTGATTGTTAACCCATCGATACCCAGTTATTTTTGGCATCCCCAGTATATTTGCAAGATTACGCCTGTTACCGATGGCATTATATAATACACAAATCTGCCCCTTCAAATTTCAAGCAGCATCTTTCTCCATATAAGGCATCTTTCATGAACATAATACGTATTATAATAATTTATCCTAATACACACTCGACACTGACAAAGCAATAAACAATTCAGTTGTATTGCAGCTTGATTATTTCATGCATATACATATTATTTAATGCCAACTTAAAATTGACAAGTGCCAACTTGATTTTGTTTGCTAATTTGCTTTTGATTAATGCCAGTTTGAAATTGATGTCGCCAATTTGATTTTGACTAACGTCATTTTGATTCTGATTAGCGCCAATTTGAACTTGTAAATGTATGGAAAAAATCGTAAGTCCAACCCCAATCTAGAGGGCTCAGGTAGCTCAGTGACGGCGGAACTTCTTCGATGGCACGAGAAAGTGGTGAGGCAAGATACAATAGGCCATTAGGTCATCGAGACTGCCCTTGTTGCAGAATCGACCCATCGAGCCTACTACACCAGGAGGAGTGCTTAGTGGGTGTATCTGAGGTGATTAAATCCGAACTCAGGGACTCCCACATTACCTTGTGGGGTGTTACATGTCTACAAGGTGCCCACAAGGGATTTCAACCACGTACCAACAAAAAAAAACCAACAGAAAGCAGCCATAACTTCAAAGGCTTCACAACCGATTGGGTGAAACAGATTCATTTCACCGAAAATATCACACAGGGCGTCCCAAAATAATTATCTCACAGCAAGAAGATGAAATGTTAGTAAGAGTTGCGGAAAATGCTGAAGTAAGGACTCCTTTATCTGCAATTACTGGAATAAGCCAATCATCCGTGTTTAGAATTTTGCACAAGGAAAATTATAATTCCTATCATTTTATCTGTGCAAAATATACTACGGAGGGATTATCCTACTAGAGTTGAGTTTTGTCAGTGAGTAAAGAGGAAACAGAATGATGACCCAACATTTTTGAATACAATTCTGTTTATACTGATGAAGCAACATTTACCAGACGCGGAGCTTTTAATTGGCGAAATAGTCTATTTGGCAGTGAATGGTATAATCTTATGCCAATAAATCTTCACTTTTCTGTTAAATACGTGTCAAATGATTTTCGAAGGTCAAGAGAAATATTAATGGAATAATAGAGGTTTCAAATATTGTAATTATTATATGTTCTAATTCATTACAAATATCAGATGATTGAAGCCTTCAAGTCAGTTAATCTTCTTTCAATTTCTACTTAGTCTACTTGTTGCAAAAACATAAATACACTATTTTTGTTACTTATCCTGTTTTAGTGAAATTATTATTGGAAATTTCATCAATTTGCTGAGGATTGTTTGCAATTTTATTAGCATTACCAATTTTATTTAGTTGTGCTGTTGTATTCTTTTTAGGGTTATTCATTTAATTTTCTTTTACGGTACTCATTTTTCGTAAATTCTATAATATCTTTCACTGGATTACGGTACCTGTTGTATTCCTGTTTTAGTTCTTCATTCAGTTTGTATCTTATCACTTTCTATGTCTTATAGTTGTCAAAATACCAGTAGCCATTCGAGGCTTCAGCTTTATTTGCTTAGTTTCAACCGATGCAATCACGATACAGCTCTCTATGGCCCCCAGAACCTTTCTATAAAATGTGTCAGAATGTAGCTGCAAATCAGTGGAATTAAATATCTTAGAGCAATCCATATTTCGAATGATATTTAAAGAATTCTTTCATCCATACTTTTTGAATAATTAAAATCCACAGTTTTGTTGCTTTTATTTATTTCCCATACGTCAATTAAATACAGCTGGAAGATAGCTAGATTCCGACCGATTCCAAAAAGAAGTGAGAAGGCCCTTCTCAATCATTATGAACCCACTGCACTTCTATCTGTGTTTTCGAAAGTAATGGAGCAAGGAATCAACATCGAGCTCATCCAATACCTAGAAAGCTTCAAAATACAGGTTACACATGTATTGGCAGACATCTATTAAAAAATATGAGAAATTTCCAGCTGTAGCATTGGATATCTCCAAATCATTTGACTGAGTCTGGCACCAATGCCTCCTTGAGAACCGTCATATGGTTTACCGCTTCAACTTTGTATTTACTATCGAGTTTCCCCTCAGGTAGATCGTTCCATGTGGTGGTTAACAGTCTCCTCAAATAACATGACCATTAACCCTGGTGCTTCACAGGCATCTGTCTTGGCTCCAACTTTGTTTCTGTTCCATATCAAGATCAGTTGGAAGTAACCACCTGTCCCGTTTGCAGCTTTGCAGATGATGGTATACTTCATATCGCTTCTTCATCTAGAGCCCCTATATCATCTAATGATACCAAAGTAGCAAGACAGCGTTAAATTGATACAATTGATCAAGATCTGGCAATGATTTTGAAATGAGGATCAGTTAATCACTAGAATTTAATACAACCAAAACTTAACCTATGTACTCCAAGACGGCGGATCCCACAATCTCTCTAATAGGATTATCTGAAGGACAACTATTCCTATGAATTTCTCCATATCCGTGTTAGGTATCACCACCAAAAGCACCCTCTCATGAGACAAACATGTGAGGTGCAATGCGACAACCGCTTCAGAAAAACTTGGTTTTCTATTTCATGGTAAGAGCTACTTTACATTCCAGCAGCTTCCCATGATCTGAAATGTCCAAATTCGAAATGTCCTGGAGTCGCGAATTTCTTCATCTCTCTAGAACATCGTAGAAAGGTGGTTGACTTACCCTTTTCCTATGAATATTTCATAAATGATCATCAGAAATCACCACGAGAGATTCTAGGTAGGCGAACTGAGCTCGTTACTTCGTTGTCAAGCTCGTGACCTGCCGAAGTTTCTGTTACCAGACTTCATTTTTCTATCGAACGGGGAAATTATATATAACCTTGAGACTTTGAAGAAAAATTCCAATTCACATCTCGTCTCCCAACATTACAACGCTGGCTCATTGGATGTAACATCGAACATTGTAGGTTTTTCTTTAGTTCAGTTGGAAGATGAAAAAAACAATTTTTTTCGATGACCAACATTTTGAAACAAAACGTAGACTATCCCGGAATGATGTAGAGATATGAGAGTCCGCTATTACTTATTTGAAAATTTTTCATGCATTTGTCCGAATTATAGGAAAAATATTAAACTCTGAAATGAAAAGTCAAGTGAAATATCATTATTCTGCCGTCTGAACGTATACTTACTTATGAATCACTATGTATAGTGCAAAATAGTCGTAAATTTGGCATACAAAACTATTGATTAGAAAAAATTAATCTCCACACGATTTTTTGAGGGAGCTAGCACAATTTCTCGTAATAAATCGAATGAATAATAAATGTATTGGCAATGAGAAACAAATTTTCACTTGAGAATAACAATAAATTAATAACTTTTGTTTCACTATTCAGTGTCAGCCTCAGATTGAGTTATAAACTGAATGAAGATTTGATTCATTTAATACAAATAGCTGTGTAATGAGTATTTAGTTGAAAGTTTGGTGGTATGGACACACCTGTCATTGAGATGAGTTCCCAGAAAACGAATTGATGCAATTGTCAAGATTGATTCATTCGATACTTCACCTCAACTTCTGAAATCAAATATAATAGTGATCGTATGATGTGAATTATAGTGTTATGACATCTTATGTATTGTGATAAATGATATACGACAGATGTACATTCATGACCTATTGAACTCTGGAATAACTAGAGGCTTGTATAGTTATCATTTTCTGTTTCTTGATTCGATTCGATCTAATTTTGAAAAATAATTTCATTATCATAAAGTGTCAAAAGTGAATATGTCTAATTTGAGAACTAGGAATTTGCTTGTTTCGGTAATCCAGAAATAATTCGCCTAGTGAATGGGATGACCTTATGAGTAGACCAGTAAGTGGATGATAAAAAGTATTATGAAATGAGAAAAGTTAACCTTAAATTTTCCTGTACGATGGCAGGTACGCTATATTTCTTTTTATTCCCCAATAGTTCTCCTATCATATTGCTGGAGAATTTTTATGACGCGCTTTTGAAAATATACGATTTTAAAAATATTCCCAGCACCGAGTAAAACGAATTTTCGCATTTTAGACCCACTAACCATCGAAACTCAAGAATCCGATTTGTACATTTCGAGAAGTCGGTATTCTCGGTAATTAGGAAAAAAAATGCACTATTCTTCTGACCGAATGAATCATAACTGCCGCGCATAGAACTTATTGTAGTCTTACTATTTGTCTAAACTGATGAAAATGTAAAAGAAGTCTCTAATCGAAACTCAACACATATTAGAACAATTTAACTGTTTATATTTCAAGTTGCTGTTGATGGCTCTTACAGAACTTATGTTTTGTGGAATAAGTTGATGACTTACCTCTCCGCTGGAAAATTCCCAAACATAAATACAAATCAATAATTGGATAACTTCATGAATAACATATAAAGTTAAAGTGATAACTGCTGCACTGGAACCATACGGAAACATGTCATCTGAGAGCAGATATACGAAATTCGTAAACAATGAACAACACAGCATGATGAATGTATTACAAATCATCAGTAAAATATTCATCTGAAAAAACTTATGTATCCGATTTCTTAGTTGAAGAAATAGTTTATAATCATTTCGAAACATATTGAGTTGTACCAGAAAATTTTGTTCATACATTTGAATTGCAGATTTGTCACATTTATATAACTCTAATACCCTGAAAAACATTTGATTTGTATATTTCTGATGAAAATTCAAGACGATCGTGAAGGAATTGATAAAACATTCACAATTGATTTGTAAAAAACCATACAATGTGAAAAACATCGTATCCATATATGATAATTTCGATGTTATGACGATTGTCATGGAACTTGCGCCTACGACAATGTATAGACAATGTCGAAAGATTACTAAATATATTATAAAAATCGTGATTGATTTTCTTATGTTTTTTTTGTCGTATTGCTGATTTTCAAATTTTATCGTTGCGTCTAATTCTTCCAATAACTGCACGACTTGTTTGTTGATCACATTCAAATAGATAATTTGGAAAGCTGTCGACCAACATATACTTGAATACTGGAGATTAAGAACAAAACTACTGATATCACCGTAATCGGGAGTGAATATCATCAAAAGAACATTGGACAATAATACTGCAATAGCGATTACGAAATTAAAATATTGATTCAAACTTGATTTACTAAAGTGAATTTTTCCAGTTTTAGTTTTTTTGATTCTATGAGCCCAAAAACATGACCATCTACTCAATGTTATGACCAACTTCAGAATGTAATAGACCTCGGACATTATTATAGAAAACAATACTAATATCCGTTGGCATGAGCAGCTTGTTACCCCCCATCTATTGAGTTGACTTTGTCCATTAGGTGATTAAAGAAACTAATTCTCATTACGCCAGTGAATGGGATGAATATATTGGCTCATCGATCCTGAACCTTTCTAGGTCAATGTAAGAAATTAGATAGATATGAATAAACGAATACATTCACTTATCAAGATAAATGAATGTGTTATGTAATCATTTGTATCTAATTTATTGTTTCTTTTATTTCTAATTATTATATTATTAACGTACATTTACAATTTAGGCTATCACTCATGAATCACTCTGTATAGTGTAAAATCATTATTCTGACTAGTCTCTTTGTACCTTGAAATTTGACAGACATAATTATTGATTATAAAAATTGATCTTCACAGGGAGCTAGTTGTATCCTAGCACCATTTACCATAATGAATCAAATGAATAATAAATAAACTGGCAATAAAACACAAATTCGCTTGAGAATAACTATGTATTACCAAGTTTTGTTTCAATATTCAGTGGCATCCTCAGATGGAGTTATAAACTAGGTGAACATATAATTCTTTAAATAAATACAGCTTCAGTCAGATCGAACGGGGTATTGAAAGTTAATAGTGTGATAAAGAGTCAATGTAGATGAGAATAGAATTCATCTTTGAAACAAAATAGGCGTGATTTATGAGGCACATGTCAGTACCCGTTATTTAACGATACATACCAATATTTTACTAGAGTTGTGCAAAATCGTTATTCCTAAATAAGAATACCATAATCATAACATCAATTGCTTCACTGCTATTTCTATCTCAAATCTCAAAATAACTTTCAAATAAGAGGTACAAAATAGCAGTTGCTATTTGATATTAGACAAAATATGCTACAGTCAAGGGAAGAACAGTTGGTAAATGACAACAGCTGGCTGAATAGCAGCCCATCTATAATTCTTACTAACTATAATTCGACCTGTGCGATTCACACTCTCCTTTCCCAATTGCACAACACAATTTGTCTGCTTATCTTATCAACAATACGATGCGTATGGCTCTCTTTCATACTCTCAAAGTAATCCTACACACTGCTCGTACTGACTGAATCTGTATAGTAATGTAATGAGTATGTAGTCACAGGTTTGGTGGTATGGAGATTAAAATGTGTTTCCAGAAAACAAATTGTTGAGATGTATCCATTTGCTAGTTCAAAACTATGTAACTGTACTATCGAACATTTTACTGATTCTCATATGTGACATACTGGAAGAATTACGAAGAATATGATGTATTTAGATGTTGTTTATGTAATATATGACCAAGGTCACTCAACCATCATAAAGAACCATGATTTATAATTGTTCAAGAGTTCTTGGAACTTTGTAAACTGGAGCCGACCTTCGTATATACCGAGACGTTCGTTACAACTCAGCTTCTGAGCATCTGAACTCAAATGTAAGCAGCGTTCATATGTGAATTACGAGGGCAAGGTGAAAGTTCCTGAAAAATAAAACAGATGGCGTCACAATCGGAAATATCATGTGATATTTGATGTACCATCTTCAACTGGAACGCATTAAAATTTTCAGACTGATATGTCATTCAGTTCTGTTTTGAAACACATCGAAAGCAAGATACCTTGAAGATTTTTGAAAACATTGAAAAAAGTGAATTTCGCGTCTTGATTAAACAATATTTCTTGCTTGAAAAAGACATTACGGAAACCAAATCATCACATGTTAAACATTATGGGGACTCTTCACCATCGATTGGAACGATTCACAAGAGGCTTACCGATTTTCGTTGTGGTAGTATGACCACAAAGAACGCAGAACGTTCTGGTCGTCCAATTGAGGTTACAACGCCAAAAATCATCGATAAAATCCATGGTATTATATTGGACGATCGGCGAGTTGAAGTGCACGAGATTGCTGAGGTCATGGGTTCTCAATCGAATTGATGCGGAACATTTTCCATACATTTTTGAATATGAGAAAGGTATCAGCCAGATGGGAGCCGCATTGTGTTCGGTGGTGTTCAAGCGTGATAAGGTTTTTTGTGCCATTTCGTAGCATGGATTCATCACGATACACCAGAGATCAAAGAACAGTCGGAACAGTAGATTTGTCCTGGCGAATCAAAGACGAAAAAGGCCAAACTGTGTTTATCGGCCTACAAAGTCATGACGACAGTTTTTAAGATGCATCCGGTATCGTCCATATCGATTACCTTGAAAAAGGCAAAACGATCACCTGCGTATATTTTGCAGAGCTGTTGGATAGAATCGACGCCGATTTTAATCGGAAGCGGCCACAGATGGCAAAGAAAAAAGTGATTTTTTTCCCAGAACAACGCACCGGTGAACATGTTCGCAGTCGCAATGCAAAAATTGCATGAATCGCGCTACGAATTGGTACGTCATTAACCATATTCGCCAGATTTGGCCCCCTGAGATTTTTATCTATTTCCAAACTTGACGAAATGGCTCGGCGGAAACAGATTTGGCTCCAACGATGAGGTCAACACTGAAGCGAACATCTATTTTGAAGAATTGCCGAAATTTTATTATTTGGAAGGGATCGAAAAATTAGAAAAACTTTGAACGAAGTGTATCGGGCTAAAGGAGATCAAGTTGTGAAATAAAATAAGTCTTGACCAAATAAATTATTTTTTCATGTTTTAGGGACTTTTCCCTTTGCCCTCGTATTATGCAATGGAGTGTTACGTATTGTGAGCAATGATGGATTGTGATAAATGGCAGATGTATTCATTAAGTATTGGTGAACTGAGGAGCAGGTAAACGCTTGAATAATTATCATTTTCCGTTATTTGAGTGAAATTGTGAAAAATAATTCAATTGTATTAAACAAGCGAACACATTTGTCTATAATTCTGGTAATACTAACAATGTAATAATATGGAGCAAGTCTAATTTATGAATTAGGAATGTGCTTGTTTCGAGAAAATGGAAATAATTCAGCTAGTGAATATGATAACAGTACCTCATGGGTAAATCACTATAAGAGTTATGGGGTGCTCCCAAAGAGTTACCTAATATACCCGCCCAGTAGACTTTAGGCTTTGCTCTACCCTATCTTCATGCAGCTACGCCGTACTGCCTGGTAGAAGCGACAGCCTTTGAAAGAGGACAATATGCTGCCCTCCGTCTGTGCTCTTTGCTCACTACCTGCTCATGTCATCGGTTTACAGTTCATGTTCGTTGAATAACCGTCGGCCTCGTTCGAAAATGGCCTTTCACAATCTTCGCCACGTTCGCTTTCCCCAGATACCATGAACCCTGGATGTAGAGGTAAACGCCATCTGGAGCAACGTCTACCCATAATTCGTAGCATACGTTAGCTCCTTCTCATTGATTGATGGCAATGTGGAAATTCTAGTACAGGAGACCCACTGAACTGACTTAATTGTTGACCAATCTCACCGAAGAGGACATATTCACTTCCAGGTCCATGGGTAGACCAGTGAGTAGAGAATTGATCTGATCAAATGAGACGGTTTTAGTTTGGAAACGAGAAGGTTTACCTCAAGCTTTCCTAACCTTTATGATGACACGTAGCTTGTATTGTTATCAACTCAATAGCTCTACTATCGTATTGCTGATAAAAATTGTTGATTCGCTTTTGAAAAGATTCTCAACAACGAATGAAGTTCAACTGTCGAAACTCTAGAATCGGATCTGTACATTTCGTATAGCCCTAAGGACTTTGGTTGGATCCTATTTCTGATAAATATGAAACCAAACTAAGCATTGTTCTGATAAAATGAATCCTAATTGCTGCATGACAAATGACATAGTACTAATACTGTTGATGCAATAAGTTCAATTTGTGAATTATTAATTTGCTTGTTTCGGTAATCCAGAAATAATTCGTCTAGTGAATGTGATGACACCATGGGTAGATCAGGGGAATGAGAATATTTTGGCTTTGACATAATAAAGAGATTAACCTTGAGTCCCCTGTACAATGGCAGGTATGCTTTATTTTTTTTTCTTACCCATTAGTTCTTCTCTCATATTGTTGAGGAATTTTTGTGACATACTCTTAAAAATATTCTCAGCACTGAGTAGAACAAGTTTGCGCATTTCATACGCAGTAATCATCGGAACTCAATAATCCGATTTGTAGATTTCGTGATGCCTTAAGGCTTTTGGCGCGGCCCTATTTCCGGTAATTATGAAACCAAATGCATTCTTACATCGAATTAATCATTCCTGCCGCGCATAGAACATATTGTAATTTGACTTTTTGTCTTTACTGATAATAATGTTAAAGTCATGTATCGAAACTCGACACATATTAAAACAAGCTGTTGCTGGTGTTTTACAGAACTTTTCTTATATGGAATAAGTTGATGACTTACCTCTTCGTTGGAAAATTCCCAAACATAAATACAAATCGATAATTGGATAACTTCATGAATAAAATATATAGTTAAAGTGATAACTGCTGCATTGGATAGATTAGGAGATATGTCTTCTGAGAGCAAATATACGAAAATCGTAAACAATGAAGTACACAACATGATGAATATATTAAAAATCATCAGTAAGATATCCATCTGAAAAAGGTTATGTATCCAATTTCTTAGTTTGAGAAATAGCTTATAATCATTTCGGAACTTATCGAGTTGTACCAGCAAATTTTGTTCATACAACTGAATTGCAGATTTGTCAAATTTATATAACTCTAATACTCTGAAAAACATTCGATTTGTATATTTCTGACGACAATTCAAGACAATCGTAAAGGAATTGATGAAACACTCACAATTAGTTTGTATAATATTATACAATATGAACAAAATCGTATTATACTTCGATGCCGATGATATGACGAGTGTCACGGAAGTCGCGCATGAAATAATGAACAGACCATGTCGAAAAATAACTGAACATAATATCAAAAGCTTGACTGATTTTCTTATGTTTTTGTTGTTGTATTGCTGATTTTCAAATTTTATCGTTGCGTCTAATTCTTTCAATAACTGAACGACTTGTTTGTTGATCACATTCAAATGTATCATTTGGGAAGCTGTCGACCAACATATACTTAAATACTGGAGATTAAGAACAAAACTATTGACATCACCAAACTGTGGACTGAATATCATCAACAGACCATTGGACGATAATATTGCAGTAGCGATTACAAAATTAAAATATTGATTCAAACTTGATTTAGCAAAGTGAATTTTTCCAGTTTTAGTTTCATTTATACTGTGTGCCCAAAAACATGACCATCTACTCAAAGTTATTACTGGTTTGAGAATGTAATAGACCTCAGACATTGTTGTAGAGAATGGACTAACATCAGTTGGCATGAACAACTCATTATTCAATCTATTGAGTTGTCTTTGTCCATTAGGTGATTAAAGAAAGTAACTCATTACGCGAATAAATGGGTCAGAATATTGACTCATCGACCCGGGACTTTCCTAGGTGTCTATTTTAGGAAAAGGTTGATAAAGAAGAAGAAAAATACCAATAATTCAGCAGTTCGGAAATAGTATTGCCTCCTTTATGCTTAATTAACTTTGCCAAATTGTCATCTATTCAGATAAAGAATCGTATTTTAAAGTATATAGATCGCATTTTATACTAGTTGGTGAAAACGTTCACATTGATGGAATCATTTAATTAGTTCGATAACTCATGGATAGCTAGTATTTGTTTTGAGAATACTCACCAATCACACACTAAGAACTAGGTTTCCAGCAGTGAATTCTCAGAGAGTAGACACAAGAAGACTGCTCATGACTTACGTCCTAATAAACCTTTTTAACTATGGTAATATTCCCTTCTGGTATATTGAATATAGACAGAATGTTTAGTTGTTACGATTGATTCAATTTAACAATATACATCCGCATAATATTATGTATAGTTTCTTGTAATCATGAGGCACTTTTATATACTTGAATTTAATTCTAAAAATAATTAATCAAACCACGAAGGGTTTTGATTGTGACAAATACATTCGAGAGAAAGATGTTGTAGGTTATTAGTAAGTATGGAGGTTCTACTTTTTTAGGGTCCGTCTATGCGGATAGAGAGAGAGAGAGAGAGAGAGAGAGAGAGAGAGCTCTGTGGAAGAATTAATATAAATAAATTACGGTAGTTGTAGCTGGCAATGCTACCTGACAAGCTGAAGCTGTCAATCTATGAACTGTCATAATTGTGATAATTAGCGGTATAATTGTGATAATTAGTTGATGATGATTATTACTAACATAGCAGAGGATTCCCCTATATATTCTCTTCATTGTTTCCATGGAAGGTTTGGAAGCTCTGTGTAAACACAAGCACTTCTTGGAACCAGAAGATTTTTATTCTTCCATCGAAGTTTTTGCCTCCCTGAGATCCTTCTTTGCGTACTTTAATCATATTCTTTTTCGAATGCGAGTCTCCGATTCTTACTTAACTTTCTTTGTTAATTTGGTAATTTGGTTAGGGATATCACTCACCCCTATAGCGATGTAGGGTGAACTACTCAATGTTCTACCTGCCTTTTCCAGGTGAATAGAAATATTTTATTACGGCTGAGGTTTATTCTTAGTCCGGCCAATTTTTTTGAGAGATTCATTCAATAACTTCCAACTGGAGTGAGGAATATAGTTTCTGCAAACATTGATTTTGTCTCCTTCCAGTATTCTTTCCTGATTATCTACTTTCACGGAATCAGTAAAGTATCGATTAAATGCGTCTGCTATTTCCTGTGGTAACGCATTTTTTTTCATCTTTGAATATTGATTGGTGATTTTGAGTTTTGCTTAGATTTATATTTGCTTTTATGATGGACCGTGCAGCTTTACTCTTGTTTTTGGCTCGTTGCATTATCAAATTATTGTAGGATATTTCGACATTTTTTACGAATGTGTTACAATACTTTTTTGAAGTTCATGATAGTTTAAGATGTCTTTATTGTTGGGTTTGTTTATAGAGCAAATGAAGAACTTTTAATGATTGACCTTGTTTAATCAAGTCTTTGGTAATCCAATTTTTATTAGCATTTGAGTTAATGCAAACTTTAACTCGAGGGAAAGCAAGATCAAATGAATATAAAAAGGTATCATAGAAATTATTGAATCTTGTTCTTGCATTTGATGTTCTATTTAAGCAATTCCAGGATTCTTGCAGGACTGAAACAATAAATATTTTGGATACATCTGTTTGATGATATGTTCATTAGTTGCAATTTCCAATTCAGAACATGATAACTGAGAATGTTGTTCAGAGATGAATGTAGGAATACATTTTTCACAATTATTGTCATCTATGTTTAAGTCAGTGAATCTTGATTTTGAGTCTGCCAGTATTCTTGTATTTCACGGACACACTGTTTCATTCCATACGATAGAAAAACATTTTCATGTCTATTTAAGTTGTTTGAAAAATCAACATTAAAATCATCGCAAAATATTAATGCGAGATCATTTTTTTCAAACCATTTAGAATAAAACCAGTAGACTCCTTGAATAAGTTGAAATCTGCATCTGGGAATCTGTATGACCACGTAACAATACATTTGAATTTGTTTTCATTTACCTTGGAACTACAAAATTCAAAATTTCGTTCAGATGTTTTGTCTCTCATCCGGATTATTCATTGAAAATTTAATGACATCACCACCTTTTTCGGAAGAACGACAAGAATAATTTGCTAATCCATAAAAATCAATTTTCACATATTTGATTTCAGAAACATTCAGCCATGTTTCGGATAAGCACAGAATATCAGGATAATCTATAGTCTTGAAAAAATTTTTCAGATAATAAATCTTACCACGTAAGTTACGTACGTTTAAATGACTTAATGTTATATTTGATGTGATGATAGATTCCACTGCGGAATCACTTTTGATTCTGGTTTCAGAACAGTCGCTGGGAGGAGTCTTCTGAGGTATAGTTGGTTTGTCGAAAAATCGGAAACGTTTAATCAATATGCCCAAAATGTAGGGTCATATAATGTTTCATTGAGTCACGATAAGCTGAATTTGTGCCCTTGGAATTAGGTTTTAATATTCAAAGTCATATCCTGGAGATTTTACTTCAAGGTATGATCTCAAATGATTTTCATCAGAATCAGTCTTACATCTACCAATGTACACATGGAGTTTGCGATTGGAAGTCAAAAATTTGGTTGTTCCAATAATGAATGAATTTCTGTGGTTTCTTTCCTGTATATTACTCTTTTCTTGTGTATGATTATCCTGTGAGAACGCATTATCATTTGGAATACACTGTGTTGAAGACGAATATTGCTTACGTACTCTGAGTTTTCTTAGAGCATTTTTTTTTGGATGAAGGGGACATCTGCGTCGATAACATCGAGAGATTTTGATATCGTAAATAAATCCAGGTTTTCTGTAGTAACATCTTCATTTTTACAACATTTGTTGCAATTGTTCTTAAATGTCAGCAGATTTCGCAAAACCATATTTGACTGAGACTGATTTTGTATTGAAGTATCTTTAGTTTGTTAGTCGTATCTTTAGTTACTTCACTCAAAAATAGTTTTGAATCATCGGTTAATTCTTATAAGGTTTCGGAGTCATCTCTGTGACGTAAATTATGTTTAGCAGTAGACATTATTCCACTTTTCGGATTAAATTCATTGTTAGTCAAATTCAAATATCTTTTTGATTAATCATATTTTCTACATCTTGTTTTACTTCATCAAATTTATATTGTAATTCTGTATACTTGACGTAATTTAATTTAACCATTATTCTAACTATTATGTTGTTCGGCTTCACATATGAACTTGTTAGTTTAACTATTCTTTTACTCTGGTATTTGAAACCATCATCAGTAACTGACCCTCTGCAACCTATTAGTACTAATTTTCTTGTGAACTCACAAGTATATTCTTCTTTCTTCTCTGACAGGGGAATATTGGTACCAATACGCCACTGGAGAAACCCCGTAGTCATCTAACACACGGCTATAGAAAGCTGTACACTTCTTCTGCTATAGAGTTGCACATTTAATTACCATGCTGAATTAAATGTTGCTCTAGGAATTATAGAGTACACGTGAATTACACTTTCCTAATTCAATTTTTTACAGTTCATTAACCGCAGTCAATATATTTGTTAATGTTTTTTTATGCTTGTTTTACTTCCTATGGCTTATGCCAAATCAATGATGCCTACTACCTTTTACTTAGCAGAATAAACTTTCAATACCTTTCTTGTTCGCGGTAGCGCCCATGGTTTCATTGATTAAAGCGGAATGGGCACGTTACATAATTTTTTTTTTGGAGGTCTAACACACAGAAGAACACTATCATAGTTGTAGGCTTCAATTTGGTTAATTGATAGTTGCTTATAACTTAGCTCATTGAAAGATGGAACAGAAATAATTATATAAAACGGAGAATTCCAAATATTAAATTTATTCAACTTTGTACAATGCGAATAATATGGAATGAAATTGAACGGTGTTTCAAACAACCAATACTTGACCGGAAGGATGTAAGGAAGCTCAATGAGATAGACGACACGGTTAAAAACTGTTACGTTTTACAGAATGTTTAATCTTGGATCATTATGCCGGAATGCGGAATCAAGCGGACATTTTACTTAACGGCTACGGAATAGCAAGTACTAGTCTAGACAAAATAAGCCAAAAAAATCAAAAATTAAGAAATTTTGCTGCTATTGATGGATTTGGACGTTTTTGGGCTCAAAATGTTCGGGAAAGCGGTACGCGTCAGAAGACCCCATTTTAAGCCTGGCTTTCTATTTTGTTAACTAACAATTAAGCCATTTTTAATTGTTAATTTGGACCCATAATTAACAAATATATTTCATGGAACAATATATGAGGAAATTGGCTGAAAATGGTTATTCGGGGGTTTTCGAGGTCGTTGATCACGAATCCAACATCAGAATCGGAAAATTCGACATTCTTGGCCGGAAAACTCGACATTTTCATGGAAATTACCAAAATCTGTAAATGTTGAATTAAGGACGTCAAAAAATTCACTCGGGGGTTTTCGAGGTCGCTGATCATGAATCATGAAGTTAGACATTTCTTACGAAGCATTTGGGGGCGCATAATATCACTACAAGTGGCAAGTTTAGGGTTGCAAAACAACTTTGTCCGTTTATTGTGAGTAATATGTCTCTATATGGGTTTTTGGGGTCTCTGATCAACATCCGTTTTTTGAGATTAATATGTTTGATGAATTTTTTGGGACTTATTTTTAGTAAATATGTTTAACACTATCGTCGGTAGGTGTTGTTTCACGAAACTCGGGTTTCCCACAATTAAAACTCGATTTACTGTGCAATAAATCTTGAGAAAAATTTGAAATTCTCAGAAGCAATCATCTTTTAAATATTGGGAATATTGTAAGAGAATATCTTCTGACCCTAGTTAAAGTATTTAAAAGAATTCGACATTGTTTGCTGGAAAACTTGACATTTTCAAAATCTGAAAGTGTTGAATTAGGAGCTTTCAAAACATCCACTCGAGGTGGTTACAATTAATTTCATATAAGAAGAGTTTAGTTACAATGTGGGGAGGGGATCAGATCTTAAGTTGGGCGGTTAGCCCTAAGCTGACCCGTGGTCCTGGTGTGGGTATAGGGAATAGAAACACATCACTTTACAAAAGGGTTACACTTTACTTAATTGTAGAGCTCGACGCCATAACGACTTATAGTCTTGCTCTACATAATAGTAGTACAGTCTTACATCAACATCTTATATGAATAATCTATGATATAACTATATCTAGCTATGAGTAACTATATGTAACTGAATATGAATGTCCTACATAACTATATATATTATAATCTAAACTGTGATGTTTATGTTATCGTTCTACATACTCTAGTCTTTAGCATATACATCGATTCCTCAATAACTACCTCGAGATACCCTGTTCTGTGTGTCAAGGTTATCTTGGGCTAAACAATGTGTAATAGTCAACATGTTGTTAGTGGGTCAGTTATGAGTTATCAATATATGCTTAATAACATTAATTAATAAGAATAAGGTCGAATTCTATAACTTAGGGTTTTTAGGTAATCTCGTATAGGAATGGATGATTCCTATACTACACCTCCCAACGCGGTTTAAAAAAATGTTGAATTGACAGATTAACATTTTTTTTCCTTTTAACGTACCTTATTTTTATTTTACAAACATTGTTCTTAATTAATGGTCATACATATTATTATTATACTGTGGGATTTGCGCATACTTTTTAGTTTTACGGCTTTTTGCCTGAAATGATTTTATTGACTTATTTATATATATAGAAACATATGTTATTTTTGTACCATCTTCATGTCTTCTTTTATTTATTACATTCTTTATTATATATTATATTTTATGTTTATACGTCTGGTATAACATTTATCCTCAATCCTATTTTATTTACCGGCGGATTTTATTTCCATTTTCTTCTTCTTCTCTTCAAGCGCTCATAAATTCCTCATCCTTGGAATTCATCATTATGCCTATTTCAGCAATAATGAAATTTTACACAAATTGACTACATTTCTCAACAATGCCCTTAGGTACAATGCCGATCGAAAGTGTAGTTTTATGCAAATCAAAAAAAAATATCATCTGTAACTCATATTACTGCTGCCATACTTTTCCACAACGTACCTAAGTCATATGCGGATCAAAGCTGCAGACTTACGTATGTTACAATTCATCTCCATTTACTCCAATACTGCGCCTACAATTCATCTTCTTACTTTCCATTTACTTCTCTTGTGACATATCTATGTAATTGATTCAGCCTAATAATATATTTCAATTGTTCCGTGACGTACCGGATGATCAGTCCTATAGTATAGTCGCTGGATTGCCCTTGAAATATCGAATAAACTATTCGCTCGCAATTATTTTGCTGATTCAAATTTCTGGTACTATGTTAACTATATAACATGAATGAAATATGCTTTGTTGCAATTCTTTATATTATTGTTATAATTAAATGAAGTTATTTCAATGTACGCAAATCACATTTCTAAATAATATGTAACCATTATTCTAAACCTACATTAATTCAATTTTAAAATTATTTCTCGTCATCTTCATGACTATAATATTTTAATAATACTTGTTAAAAAAAAGTTTCTAAACCTCGTCAGATATCCAAACTTTGATAATAACCTAATTTATTTTATTGCCTTCTACTTATAACCATTTTTAAAAAAATCTGCATAATCAATGCTTTATAATAATAATAAATGGTTTCCGTCCTGGAAGAACCATATGTTATCCACATCATTGCTGGTCTAACACTTACCTAATGGTTTTTGTGGGATAATTTTCCCTGGGAATATAATCTGTTTAAACTGATTTTTAAACAATATGTATATGATTATATACATAACTTTATTATTTGATAAATAACTTATTTTATTCTTACTTATTCCAATATATTAATATTTACTACTTTTAAATGTAAATCTCCCATTAATTTCAATTAATTAAAAAAATTGATAATATTTGTGTACTTAAAATACTTATATCTTTAATAAAGTAGTTATTTGTTAATTATTTTAGTTAATAACTTAGTTTCAGTTAAATCTAACTATTTGAAGTTATATATCCCTAAAATTTCTTAAATGTTTTATCACTATAATATAATATATTAGATATATTGAAATCACTATTAAAAGTTAGGTATGACTTAATTACTTCAATATTATTCAACATTAAAAAAATATGTTCAGCAATTTATCTGATTATGATAAATCTACTAAAATTAATAAATCAATAAATTATAATATGCATATATATATATACACAGCGGCGCCTATTTGCGTGCTGTTTTTCCAAAGAAAATATATATACACTAAATTGTCTGGAAACAGTCATTACTCACATTTCGAAGCACTACACTACAGGGTTGACTTCTTCTTCTTTTTCCCAACCCATCGCTGCCTCGATGCCTGCGTTCCAGTTTCCATTTTCCTAGTTCCAAATCCATAGTCCAAATCCATTCCAATCCATTTGTCTCCTTGTGGGAATCACATATGGTGATGTGGACATCAAAAAAAGAAAAAAAAAATTTATCATCATTCCATCCTCGAAATTTCCATGTTTTCTTTCCAATCCATTTCCAATTTCCAAATCCATTATGGTCCGTTTCTTATTTCTGGTAGAAGAAAAACTGGAAGAGATCGCCATGTGGGGTAGATCACATACGTCTCTGTTTTTCCCATTTTCAGAAAAGACTGGTAGAGATCGCCATGTGGGGATCAACTATGGCGATATGGGCAGGAAGCGGTTCGTCTCTTTTTTTTCTTCCCTCAGAAAAGACTGGCAAAGGTCGCCATGTGGGGATCAACTATGGCGATATGGGCAGGAAGCGGTTCGTCTCTTTTTTTTTTCTTCCCTCAGAAAAGACTGGCAAAGGTCGCCATGTGGGGATCAGATCTTAAGTTGGGCGGTTAGCCCTAAGCTGACCCGTGGTCCTGGTGTGGGTATAGGGAATAGAAACACATCACTTATAAAAGAGTCACTTTACTTAATTGTAGAGCTCGACGCCATAACGACTTATAGTCTTGCTCTACATAATAGTAGTACAGTCTTACATCAACATCTTATATGAATAATCTATGATATAACTATATCTAACTATGAGTAACTATATGTAACTGAATATGAATGTCCTACATAACTATATATATTATAATCTAAACTGTGATGTTTATGTTATCGTTCTACATACTCTAGTCTTTAGCATATACATCGATTCCTCAATAACTACCTCGAGATACCCTGTTCTGTGTGTCAAGGTTATCTTGGGCTAAACAATGTGTAATAGTCAACATGTTGTTAGTGGGTCAGTTATGAGTTATCAATATATGCTTAATAACATTAATTAATAAGAATAAGGTCGAATTCTATAACTTAGGGTTTTTAGGTAATCTCGTATAGGAATGGATGATTCCTATACTACAACAAGTCCAAAATTGGTTAGGCAATGAGTTGAATCCAACTGACTGGGGTTGGAAATATGATAATCAAAGAAAATGTCTGATGCCCATTTTCATGGCACAACATCCTATACCAGAAGAACTGATAAAAAAAAATTTTGTTCGGGAAAGACAGGATGCACAAAAAATTGTAGTTGTTTGAAGGCTGGGTTGCGCTGTAGTGCGACCTGTACACATTGCTCGAATGGATTGTTCCAATTGCCCAATAGAGATATCGGAAAGACAAGCAGACGATGATGACCCTTATCCAACAGATTTTGATTCAGAATTCATTCAGTAATCTATTCAAAATCATAATTCTTTCATCGAATCATTTATTAGTCATTCATAATTTTTTTTGAAAAAATTCATAATCCATTCAGTCATTCATTAGAAATTCATAATTCATTCATTCGATTCATTTATTCGTAATTCATAATTTATTTTAAAAATTCGTAATTCATAATTAATACACAGATTTGGGTTTTATTTTTCCATGAAAATGTCGAGTTTTCCGGTCAACAGTATAGAATTTTCCGATTCTGATATCGGATTCGTGATCAGAGACCTCGAAAACTCCCGAGTGAATTTTTTGACGTCCTTAGCTCAACATTTACAGATTTTGGTAATTTTCATGAAAGTGTCGAGTTTTCCGGTCAGTAGTATAGAATTTTCCGATTCTGATATCGGATTCATGATCAGCGACCTCAAAAACCCTCGAGTGAATTTTTTGACGTCCTTAATTCAACATTTACAGATTAAGGTAATTTCCATGAAAATGTCGAGTTTTCCGGTCAACAGTATAGAATTTTCCGATTCTGATATCGGATCCGTGATCAACGGCCTCGAGAACCCCCGAATGAATTTTTTGACGTCCTTAATTCAACATTTACAGATTTTGGTAATTTCCATGAAAATGTCGAGTTTTCCGGTCGACAGTATAGAATTTTCCGATTCTGATATCGGATTCGTGATCAGCGATCTCGAAAACCTCCGAGGGAATTTTCATACGTCCATGATTCAACATTTACAGATTTTGGTAATTTCCATGAAAATATCGAGTTTTCCGACCAAGAGTGTCGAATTTTCCGATTCTGATGTTAGATTCGTGATCAGCGACCTTGAAAACCCCCGGGTAACCATTTACAGTCAATTTCCTCATATATTGTTCCATGAAATATATTTGTTAATTATAGGTCCAAATTAACAAACAAAAAAGGCTTAATTGTTAGTTAACAAATCGGAAAATGAAAAGCGTAGGTTTAAAATGGGGTCTTCTGACTCGTACCGCTTTCCCGAACATTTTGAGCTCAAAAACGTCCAAATTCATCAATAGCAGCAAAATTTCGAAGTGAAAGTCGCATCTTTACTAGACTATACGGCAGATAACGAAAAAAACTACGGTATACTGAAACGGTACAATACTGAAGTCGTGTGGACTCAAGCAAGCAGCGGTGTTATATAGCTTGTAGTGGACTTAAGTTCGCACAATATCAAAATTCTTCGGTGACTTTTAGGTAGAGACGGATAGTTTGACTTAGTTTATCCTTCTCTGTTCGCTTCAACAATAGCGGTCCCTCTTTAACTGTTGTTCCCCGGTAATTGTGTATCAGTCTCAGATTATCTCATTTTCACACATTTATATATTGGACAAACCGGCTTATACTTCCGGAATTGGTTCAACATGTACAGGCCCTAATTTCTCTATCTGCAATAACCCATCTACCCACGACCGAGGCTTCACATACAGCAAAACGGTTATTATGATATTCAAGCACACGACTACCCGAGCTTACACTTTCGAAATTGGCACAGTGTGCACAAGCTTTGGGTAGTCCGTCGCCTAGGATAAACTTATAGTTCCGGAATTGGCACAGCGTATACAAATATGTCTAAGACGCCCCTGTCATTCAAACCTTCGCACTATCGGAAACTGTACAATTACTTAAAATAATAGAATTATTGCTTGAGATAATCACGACCCACTTCTTATCCGTGCGCAGCGATAGCCGCGATAGGATAAATTGAATGCGTACAAAACAACAAACAATTATTACCACGGGATATCTGATATCACCTTACTACAAACAAACTTTGAAATAAAATATATCGCAATACATCAAATGAAATCATAAGCTTGCTTAATTCACTTTGCAAAGGGCTCCACTTAACTTAACGGAAAGCTAGTTCGGTTTCAAATACAAAATACAGTAGCACCAGAACAAAAGAAGTGTCTCAAAAGAATAGTTCTTGATCAGCCTACCGCTGTCTATAATATGTTTTTCGAGGTTTTGGCAATTTCGTACCACTATATCCTTGTTTATTCCGTGACCTTTTCCTTATGTTACGAACAATGCCTGACAGTGACTCTACTGAATTTGGGCTCATGTTGGTTCGCGAAATCCACTCTGCAAGGTACGAATACTTATCGTCGGTTTTTGCTTGTACGTAGTTTTCCACATACCGGAATTGGAACAATGCATATTCGGTACTGATGAATCATATAATTTTACATCCATTGCCGTAAAAGTAATGTCAGTCACTTATTCGGAAATTTACGAGTGGTAACCGCGTTTCCTACTTGACCAAAACCAAATAATAAATTGAACTGCGAGCTTCTTCACAACGTCAGTTTTTTTAGGTGCCGTTCTATATAAGGCGCATTCCAAGCCATATTCGCACTTCATCCCAAGTGAGGTCTTTGGATTTCGCTAAAACTTTGCAGGTGGCTTCTGCCTCAGGAAATATTGAGTGCCCCAAAATTTCAAGTCATATGCGCCGCCCAGAATATTTATCATTTTTTTTGGAATTTTATTGATTGAAGATGAAAAAACGGGATTTCTTCTGTAGAAACGCATAGCTGAGTCAAGAAAATCTTTCAAATCATGGATTTCATGGCAAATTTTCTAAGAAATCCAAAGCCGCCTTCAGAATTGGTCTACCGTATCGCGTATGCGGTGTTGCTACTCCGATTGGGCTAAAATTTTGAATGAATGCAGTTAAGAAAGAATACTTCAAGGTGGTGTATGAATGGTCCTGCATAAATTATGAAACAAAGCCGCTAGAGTCAATTATCCGTATTTTCAAAAATTCCTAGGCCATTTCTGTCAAGTTCATGCTGATGGGTGAACATCAATCTCAAATCTGACCCCAGATTCTGATTTCTCGGAAAATTTTCGATCGATTATGTACTTTCTAAAAATTTTTTGAAGTCGATACAATCGATATTTATCAAGAAGTAGAGAACTGCATTCAATTTTTGAAATATAATTTTTTTTTTTACTTCATCAGAGCGATTCAAGAGCACTACGCGTGCCTTACGTATCATTTGATTTTCACTTCACAGTCTCGTTTTGTATTCATCACGAATTGCAGGAAGCAATAATATTATTTATCAGAAGAAGGTTTTGAATTTAGTGCGCTGACTGGCTTGACCGCGGCATCCAACCAAATTTACGCGCTCACAAAGATGAGAAATGATGTCTAGATTATACACTGTTGTTTCCTGAAAATATTCGGGATCGCCATCTGTCAATTTTTGCAGAGAAACAAGTACAGCAATCAGAGTTTAAATCGTCCCGCGAGCATGTTTTTTCCTATATTCAAATTTGGTTGAAAGCGCAGTGTGCATTTCTTGATAATAATCAAATAAAATGAATTTTAATACTTAAATTTATTATTTTCTTAAAGAAAAATAATAATATTTTTTTCAAATATTATAATTAAATAGAATGAGTTATATAATACAAATTATTATTGAATAATAATTAAAAAATAATAATAATCAAATAAAATGAGTTATAATAATAAAATTATCTTTTTTAAGGAAGAAATCAAATTTTCATCAAGAAATGTACACTGCGCTTTCGAATAAATTTGAATATTGAATAAACATCATAGCGGGACGCTTCAAAGTGTCTGCTTGCTGTACTATTTATTTCCCTGCAAAAACTGACACATGGCGAAACTTCGCTCAACATCCGAATATTTTCAGGAAACGACAGTGTATAATCTAGACAAGATTTATCTTCTTTGTGAGCGCGTGAATTTGATTGGATACCGCGGTCAAGCCGGTGAGCGTGCTAAATTCAAAACCTTTTCGTGATAAATAATAAAATGATATTATTGCTTTCTTGCAATTCGTGATGAATACAAAACGAGATTATGGAGTGAAAATCGAATGATACGTAGTGCACGCGTAGTGCTCTTGAATCGTTCTGGTCAAGTGAAAAAAATTCTATATATCAAAAATTGAATTCAATTTTCCTGTTATGAACTAAATATAATTAGTCTCTATAGTCTCCATAACGCCGAGTTGTAGAGGAACCAGATGTTAACCGTCGACATGCAGCGGTTTTTATATACATACCAGTGCGACAGACATTGTTTATATATATATATATATATATATATATATATATATATATATATATATATATATATATATATATATATATATATATATATATATATATATATATATATGTTTCTTCTTAGGTTCTCGCGGACGTAATGTGTAGAACTGGATTCTCGGGTATTGAGGCGAACTTCGCCTAGATTTTCCAGACTCTACGGTCGAATCACCTGAAGATGGCAAATGCGACTTTGCCGAAACGTCGTGAAATTGGTCCTTTTGAGGACCGAAACCACACAACGCGGATCAGTACCCGAGAATCCAGTTCTACATATCTATATATATATATATATATATATATATATATATATATATATATATATATATATATATATATATATATATATATATATAATCATTATTATTAGTTGTAACTACTGCAGAATAAATTCTTGATAATATAAGGATTTTAATAAACATCATAATCATCAATTTACAGTCCACGTAAATGAAATACACCCCATTAGTGTAACATTTCCAATTCTTGATAAATATTGATTAGATCAACTTAAAAAATTTTTAGAAAGTACATTATCGATCGGAAACTTTCTGAGGAATCCGAATCTTTGAGATGAATATTCACCTATCATCATGAACTGGAAAGAAATGGCCTAGGAATTTTTGAAAATACAGATAATTGACTCTAGTGGCTTTGTTTCATGATTTATTCATTACCATTCATACACCACTTTAAAGTATTCACTTTCAGATGCCTTCACACAGAATGTCAGCCTGATGAGAGTAGCAATATAGGAGAAATGAATTTTTGAAGAAAAATCAGTTTTTTTTAGTTTGCTACGATAGACCAATTCTGAAGGCGGCTTCGATTTCTTGGAAAGTTTCCTATCAAATTCATGGTTTGGAATATTTTATTGCCTCAGTAATACGTTTCTACAGTAGAAATGCAGTTTTTTCATTTTCAAACAATACAATTACAAAAAAATTCAAAATATTCTAGGCGGCGCATTATTGAAGTATATGGCTGAAATTCTGGGAAACCTAATATTTCCTGAAGCAGAAACCACCTGCAAAGTTTCAGCGCAATTCAAAGACCTCACCTGGGATGAAGTGCGAATATGACCTGGAATGCGCCATAAGTAAGATAGCGTATAATATTTGTTGTACGTTAGGTTGTGTTGAAATTCGTGTAAATAATAAAAAAAATATTACAGGGACGGTGCTTCAGCATTTTTTAACATTATTTAACATTTAACTTTTAATTCGAGGTAGAACACCTGAGAGTGAGTTTGATATAAAAAGTAAACCATTAGAAGTTAACTTTCGTGCAAAAGAGGTAATCTTAGTTTAACTCAAGTTACGGATGTATTGTCATTTGAAAGGAATAAAGCAGAAATTGATGAGTCAATTCAAGGCAATGGACGTAAAAAACAGAAATAAAGGTGAAACTGGGGCTTGTAAAAAACTAATCGAAACTAGGTTAAATCATTTATCAAGCCAAGTTAATCGACTAGAACCAACATCACATGACCAATTTTCAGTTAAAAATACTCTTGGAAAATAAAGTTGTTCTTTAGAGGGTGAATTTGCGTCTGAAATAAAGCCAGACACCGATGTATTCTTACCACCTTTACCTCAATCCCCACCTGCGTTAGTACCAATTCCTAGGCTAAATTCAATTGCTGTCAACACAAGTGATTCACAGTGTTAATGTCAGGTGGCCACCACAAATCGTTTGAATTTTTGGAGAGAGTGCAGGAATTGCAACTAGCACGAAATATTGATGATTCTGAATGGTTTTATTCTGCAATTGACTTATTTAAGGGAGATGTATTGATTTGGTTCAGATCAATTAAAACCTCACTATCATCTTGGAATGAATTAGTGGATGCCTTAAAATTAGACTTTTCACCAAAATATTTGAATTTTGGTATTTTGGAACAGTTTAGAGAACATAAGCAGCAGCTTGGAGAGAAATGTAGGTCATATATAACCTCAGTTGAATGAAAGATTATTTTCGAAACTGAAAATTTAACCGGATCTGCCTAAGCGCCTAAAACAACGAATGTGTTAGGGCCAATAGCCATTACAATATGTAATATTGTTCTATGAATATTCTTTCTTAATGGTTCGATGAACACGAGTTCATTCGTGGTTCGATGGCAGAGCGAAAATGAGAAGCTCTGACATCTTTTGTTACATTGTGCTTTATGTCGTGTCGCAGTAAAGGAACAGTTAACTCCGATTGCATTTTTATTATCCTGAACGGTACCCAAACAAAACATATACAGTCCACACATCGAGTCACAACATATTTTGGACCTTCGACCGAATTAATTAGTGCAAAGGATTAAATTAAGTTCAAGCAGAAATTTCTATCACCAGTCTGTGGAGGGAATCCAGTACCGGCAATTCTAGACAAAGCGCAGGCGGCAATGGCGACGTGAAAGAAAACGACAACAAGTGAATAAGTTACTGATCCACTATATCCATCCCAGTTAAAGTGAGTCCGTTAGTAGATGAACTGGACTACTTCTGCGCCAGGATATCCGGTCTCCACTTCCGGTCTAGCTGTCGATGTGCATCCGGTGTGAGCTTGTCCTTATCAGTTTTGAAAGGATGCATGTGATAAGGTGTGAGATGAGGATGTTACTTGTAAGGAGTATACAGGGTGTGTATAAAAAGTGTGTCACATGAAAGAGTATACAGGATGTGTATAAAAAGTGTGTCACATGTACAGGATCACGTGACTATCACAGGGCAGGTGTCATGGCGGACCAAAGGTACAGGCTGCTTCGTAGAGATGTCGCTATCACGTGACAGCTGTCATGGCGGACCAAAGCTACAGACTGTTTCGTGAAGATGTCACCACCACGTGACAGCTGTCATGGCGAGCTGAAAGGTACAGACTGCTCCGAGTAGGTGTCACCACCACGTGACAACTGTCATGGTGAACCAAAGGTACAGGCTGTTTCGTGGAGGTGTCACCACCACGTGACAGCTGTCATGGTAGGCTAAAGGTACAGGCTGCTTCGTGTAGGTGTCACCATCACGTGACATCTGTCATGGCGGGCTAAAGGTACAGACTGCTCCGTGAAGGTATCACCACCACGTGATAGCTGTCATGGCGGGCTAAAGGTACATGCTGCTCCGTGTAGGTGTCACCACCACGTGACAATACAGGGTGCTTATAAAAAGTGTGTCACACGTACAGGGTCATATGACTATCACGAGACAGCTGCCATAGCGGACCAAAGGTTCAGACTGCTTCGTGGAGGTGTCGCCACCACGTGACAGCTGTCATAGGATTGGTCGTTGAAGGTACAGACTGCTTCGTGTAGGTGGCGCCACAAGTTCGGCTCGTCCGACTCGTGCTACTCCAAGATGACAGGCTGCTATCATAGGGCAGACGTGTGACGTCACAGCATAAAGGTACAGACTGCTTCGTGGAGGTGTCGCCACCAGTTCAACTCGTTCGACTCGTGCGACTCGTACTGTTTTGAAATCACATGATCTGTCACGCGGTGAGATATTATGACGTCTGTCACTTCGACGGGGTGTCTGTCACGAGAGGGTTCAACGAAGTGTCTGTCACGAGGGGTCATGGCGGCTATCACGCAGCTGAAGGTTATAGAGCAAACCCAACTCAAAACCATAGAGCATCATGGTGTCGGAAAGAGTGGGTCTTCAACGAGATGTCATGGCGTCTGTCACGTGCGGTCTTCATCGAGGTGTCATCTCGTGTCGTGGTGGGTGTGACGTGGTGGATCCATGAAGCATCTGTCACGTGAACTGTCATGACGGATCTATGAATGTCAACCATAGCTTTATAGGTATTAAATGGGAAGTCTTGACATGCAGAATGTTAATTTCCATATTTTTAATGAGGAAAATCAATATGATGCATGCAAATTGGGTGGGGAGAACATCTAACGATAGCTTTATGTGTATCAAAATACAAACTGATTTTGACGAGAAAGTGGTGTCTTATTGAATTGAAGATCCGGCGATCATAGTTTACGAACGATGATGACGTCACGGGAGGCATTCATTGTTTCAATCCGGCGACCATAGTTTACGAACGATGATGACGTCATCAACGTTCACGAACTATGATGGTCAGATGAGGAATAAAATGCGAGTAATAATAATGATATCTACTCATTATTCATCACACTGTAAAATTGAAGTTATAAGACTGTTGAATACATCAGGTGTAAAAAGTGAATAGGTAGTACATTCATGCATATCTTTTATCTCGTGATTCAACACTCCGACACGTGTTTCAACATTAAGACACGTGTTCAGACACGTGCTTCAGTAATCAGACACGTGTTAAGCACGTGCTTCAACATTCAGACACGTGCTCTACTGAGACACGTGTTCAGACACGTGCTTCAATACTCAGACACGTGTTAAGCACGTGCTTCAACATTCATACCTATGTAACACGTATTTGATATCTGATTTTGACAGAAGCGTAGAAGTACCTAACCGCGTGATCGGACATACACAATATAACATCATCAACTAGTATATAAACAAATCCTTATTAACATATGTTTCAGTATGATTTCGATGCTCCTCTAGACAACATGGAGATTGTTAAGCAAAAAGACTCGTTGAATATTATGAATTTAGGACCAAGCATTGAAAGTATTGAACAATCACAACGTCACAGCTCTTTGTTGCTGCCAAATACTTCACGAACAATAATATGTGGTCCCAGTAATTGTGGGAAAACAAATGTGATGTTATCTCTATTGTCGGATGCAAACGGTCTGAAATTTTAAAACGTGTACATATATTCAAAGTCTTTACACCAACCAGAATACCAGTTACTAAAGGAGACATTGAAGAAAATTGAGGGGCTTGGATCTTTTCCTTGTACCGAAAGTGATGAGGTCAAAGACCCCACAGAAGCGAGACATAATTCGATAATAATATTCGATGACGTGATGCTTGAGAAACAGGAAAAAATTCGTGCTTTTTTTTCAAGAGGGAGACACAACTCAACTGATAGTTTCTATCTTTGCCAGTCTTTTGCTAAATGTCCAAAATACGGATTTCGCGACAATGCCAATTGCTTGATTATTTTCAAACAGGATGAACTCAATTTGAAACATATATTTACCGATCATGTAAGTACCAACATGGCACTCGAGAAATTCAAAGAGATATGAAGCGCATGTTGGAAAGATAAATATGGATTCCTTATGATAAACAAAGACTGTGACATGAACAAAGGGCTTTATCGCAAAAGTTTTGATAGCTATATATACATCTAACATGTATATATACTTTCATTCGAAATAGACAAACCACTCAGCATGGACGTCAATGTGCCTAATAAGTTAAAAGCAAAACAACATTTGAAGAAAAAAATTTGAGAGTTAGCAAACGTTGTGAGGAAAAAATATATGGCTGTGAAACTGGGTAAAGCTGAAAATGATGAGATTCTAGATAATATGTTCAAGAATGTATCTAAACCTCTGGAGGAAATTGCGAAAAATGCTGAAATAATCAAACAAAATTCGTTGGTTAAACCTAAAAGTATTGTTTCTACAGCAACACAAATGGAGAACATACCAATTCCAGATATTCTAACTGAAGGAGAAGAATTTGTATATAACCCCCAAGATACTGAGGAGGAGGTGTTTACCCCCGAACCTACTATCGATCAGATTCGTGAAGAATTCAGAAAACTTAAGAAAGATAATTCCGTGGCTACAGAGGAGTTTCTGCAACAATACATCACATTAGCACGTTATTACTTGGAAGGATTCCTATTGGATGATGATGTCAAGAAATACGATGATAGAATGGGTTTGCAATATAATTCAACTTTGAACAAATGGTTCATGGGTTATCAACCTATAGAAATTGATGGTGAGAGTAATATGATTATCAAGGGTACTCCGTTCAAGGGTACCATAGGACTGTATAATTTGATATTTTACAGAGATGTTCTACCTGATACTTACACTGTGGAAGATGGGAAAAATTACAGTCAAATGATGGAAATGACTAGTGCCCATAGACGTAATAACGATCTAGCTGATCGAATAAGAAACATTGTAAAATACAAAAATGTACTGAAACCTTTGATTAATTCCATGAAAAGACCAAGGTCCAAAACATACACTGGAAGTGCATAAATCAAAAATGATATGCTTGAATATAACGAGAAACCTATCGAATATGTTTATTGGGATGTCGTTAACGAAATTGTGGATAGACTGAGACTTCTCGTTGCATCCTCGCACGCTGGTAACAATAACCATCACAACGAGATAGTCTCTATAATTGAACAAAAACCGGGTGTAAGACAAATTCATCACAGTTATAAAAATGGTTTCAATGGATAAGTTTGGCAGAGCCTCCTCTTCCATGTGGATATATGATACAAATATATTTAATGATAATTTCAAACAAGTTCACGGACAAGGATTATTCCTAACGAGCGATGGAAGCTATGATACGAAAAATCGTGAATTGTGCAACGTAAAATAACCGGATGATGATGGAGATGTTGCAAATGAAGTATATGTTGATAAATTAACACACAAGCTGAATCTGAAAACGGAAATCAGTCTTAAAGATACCTTCAATGTTAGGGTTGATAATTTGATCAAAGATATCAACAAGGATCTGGATGAACATAAATTAACGAATGAGAAGGTTATTCTCAACATTGATAAACATTGATGGACATGCAGAATAAATATAATGGAATGGGAATCTATATAAAATCAGAGTATAAAACAATCAGTGATAGTGTGAGGGAAAACAAAAATGAATTAAAAGAGATCAATAACACATTTAACAGTGTGAACATGCGTCTAAATAACATCACTAGTAGAGTGGAGGAATTAGAACGACGGATAACATCTATGGAACCTTCTGAGAAGAGACCCTCATCATCCACAACAACAACAAAGCAGGTCTCTGTGAAACGTATAACTCCAAATCCTGTGAATATACCCAAAAAATTAATTCTACACTAGATTTCCACATTGATAAGATGAGTAGAGAACAAGTTGTGCATGAGCTTCATAAGCCGAGTAGGAAGAATTTCAAACGATGCAGAACAATCATAAGAGGTTTGGATGATTTGTGCCAAATGGATCTGACTGAAATGGGTAATTAAGCTCGTGAAAATAGGGGATTCAAATACATTTTGGTTATGATCGATTGTTTCTCGAAATTTCTATGGACTCGTCCGCTGAAAACGAAATTTGCCGAAGAGGTTCGGAAAGCGGTCAGTTCTATATTGTTAGAAGGACATCTAAAGCCTAGGAACCTGCAAAGCGATCAGAGAAAAGAATTCTTCAATAAACACTTCAACGATCTAATGAAGAAACATGATAACAATCATCATAATACGTATAGTGTGAAAAAAGCAGCTATTGCTGAACGTGTCATTCGAACGTTAAAGGAAACGCTCTACAAACATTTCAGTTTCATCGGGAAATACAAATGGCTTGATATACTTGAAGAAACCACAGAAAAATATAATAAACGTAAACACTGTACTATAAATATGGCTCCAATAAAAGTGACGAAACAGATTGAGAGTGAGATATTGAAGCGATCCTACTCACACATCAAGTTAGCTCTGCCTCTCAAATACAACGTTGGAGATGTGGTGCGAATAAGTAAGGCTAAACATATATTTGAAAAAGGATATACGCCCAATTGGTCTACAGAATTGTTTAAAATTATAAGAGTTCACATAACAGCTCCTGTTACATATATTTTGCAAGATATGTTGGGGGAAACGATAAGTGGAGGATTCTACGAGGAGGAATTACAGAAAACAAAACAACCCGATGTGTATTCAGTCGAAAAAATATTACGAAAGAGGAGGGGTCAACAGTATGTGAAATGGTTGGGTCTAGATAATAAGCACAACAGTTGGATCGATAATTCGGATTTTGTTCAATGAACCCATCATTGACCATTTGGAGATTATTAGGAACAAACAAAAAGCTGGAATATCATTGACTCGAGGGTATGGATATTATAATAGAACAAAATTCCGTGACTATGAGGGTGAATCAAGAGTGAAGATTATAATATCTGAAACATATATTGTTAAGATTATACTTAAGTCTTTTGTATTGAGAAAATTGTGAAATTGATAAAAAATATTATTTTGAGATATTTGGTCTTTCTCCCTCCCCTCGTTAAATAACGGTGCAATCTTGAATTCTCATCAGTCTGTATGGAAGCGTACGTAGGAGAAGGTGTTCTCAATACGCTCATAAACAAGCTCCCGTTTGAACTTCATATTCCTGGTTATCAATTCTATGGTCCTGGTACAAAATTAGGAGAACGGTTGAGAAGAGGAGATCCAGGTATCAATCCACTCGATAAAGCTTGCCGCGAACACGATATTTCATATCTGCGTAACGCTAGTTTGGAAGGACGTCACGAGGCGTATAAAATATTAGAGAACGCAGCTTGGCAACGTGTCAAATCTGAAGACACAAAATTTGGAGAGAGGATTGCCGCTTTCGGTGTGAATGAAATTATGAAGGCAAAGAGGAAATTGGGGATGAGTATGAGAAAGAAGGTTGGGTTCGGAAGTGCAATTGTCGATGGGGTGAGAAAAGTTATGAAGAATAAGTTTGACCCAACCAATCTGAAGAGAACATCTCAAACAGCGTTGAAAGTTGCACGAAAACAATTCAAAAAAGCAGGTGGGCGGAAAAATGTTCGGTTACCAAGAGTAATTCCTATTCCAAAGACTGGAGGATTTCTACCATTCTTAATACCTCTGTTTGCCGGCTTATCAGCTGCTGGAGAATTGGCGGGAGGTGGTGCAGGCATCGCTAAGGCTGTCAACGACAGCAAAGCAGCTCGGAAAACCTTGGAGGAAACGGAAAGACATAAAAAAACAATGGAAGCTATAGTTTTGGGGAAACAAGGATCTGGTCTATATTTGATAAAGTATCGCAAAGGACTTGGTCTATATTTAAATAAACATCCAAAAAACTGCCAGTAAACCTACCCAGAAGACCTCTGACCGATCTCGATCTACGAAAACTAGCAGAAGCTCTGAAAATTCCCCATTTTAGAGTAGTATTTATGCGTGATGAACTGCCATCCAACGGACCATGGAAAAACGAGCGTGGAATAGTTAATTTAGATAGCTCGGACAATTGAGGCACTCACTGGGTTGGGTTTAATGAAGTTGGTGATACAGTTTTATATTATGATAGTTTTGGCAATTTACACCCCCCTCGCGAACTAGTGGAATATTCCAAAAAGTGTAAGATATTATTCAATCACGACAATTTTCAACAATATAACACTTATAATTGTGGCCAGTTGATGATGATTTTGAAGTGAATTTCATTCCTAAAGATTGTATAAGCGAACTGTTGGGATTCAGCAAAAAGAAATTGGCATCTCGTGAACTACACGTATCTGATCGCTCTATAAACATAATCAAAGTTCAAACTATTAGAGTGGAGTGTATATTATAACAATAAGTTAGCTCATACGATATAGGTTTTTCACCTCTTGCACCACCTGGTTTTTCCATTGATATAGAGCCGAAGAATCTTATTTATCTACCGGTCATCAACAAGACGTCCTTCGATAACATCACACTGAATATTTTAGATCAGAATTGGAAACGTGTAAATTTTCGTGGAGAAGAAATTATTATACGGTTGGAGTTGAAAAAGACCACAAGAGATTATGGCTTTCAACAATAAATAATATTCCAATACTCACCAGCATTCATTATATGAAAAGAATTGATCGGAGAAGGTTGTCGTTGCAGTAGTCGTCACTTGAGAACATGGGTTTGGATTTCAGCAATAAAAGACATCTCCATAGTGGTCATCAGTCATTATCTACAACGAGTTCAAGGAAGAAGGTTGCTTCTGCATCACTATCATTGGAAAATATTAATTTTTTGAAGTTTTTTGGTTACAATGTCGGAAAAACTTCAAATATTCAACGAACCAAACTTCAATGAAGACATCATCCGAGAAGAAACTCATACCACAAAACATCTTTTGGCAACAGCGATGAAATTGAGATATTAATCAACCAACAAGATGTATTGGTAGATTTGGTTTCGTCTGCTTTATTCATCGAGGCAGAATTCCAGCCAGAAGCAAGTGGTGATGGTGAATGTAAACTAACGAATAATTTCGGAGCGTTTCTCTTCGAATATATCAGTTATGAATTGAATGGAAAAGAGATGGACAAAGTACGTGATCCTGGTATTGTCAGCACCATCAGAGTTTATCTTACATATGCCAAACATGAATCTATACCTCTAGCTATTTCTGGATGGTCATATAAGGATGCACTGAGTTCAGTCTACAATAATGAAATCAATTTACGGGATACCGTTGAATTTTCTACTAGGCCTATTCATTGACTATAACGAAGTTCTGAGTGGAAAACAAAAGCTGTGCTTGATAAGGTCTCGAACCGATAACGATGGCTATACTAATAGCACAGGCACGAAAACGGCTAAAATAAATGTGAAGACGATAGCATCAAAAGTGCGACATGTGTTTCCGAGTGATCAAGTTAAATTTCAAATGTTGGGGGTTTTGAGTGCTGAGAAGCCTATTTTGATTCCATTCCGTAGTTGGGATCTGCATGAAAATCCGTTGATGAAGGAGAGCACTCGCGACATTTGGGCTGTTAAAACATCAATGAATTTGGAACGCCATGTGATTCTAGATTTCCAAACTGATCGAAAAAATAATCCTGTTAAGCACAGTGCATATTTCGATAATATAAAATTGCTAAATGTGAAATTATACTTGAATTCAGAGTGTTATCCATATGAAGCAATGAAATTGAATTCCACCGACCAGCAATACGTGGAAGCATACCAGATGTATTATGATTTCCAGAAATCATTTTCAAATAAAATAATAAGTGAGCCCATGTTAGATTATATAGCATTCAAGAATAGAGCAATTTTTGTGATTGATTGTTCAAAACAAAACGATGCTATAAAGTCATCAACAGTTGACGTTAAACTAGACATGAAAAGTTTCCTGAATTTCCCCAAAAACACCAGGGCTTATTGCATCATCCTTAACGAACGTATAATGAAGTATTCTCCGATTACAGGATCAGTTCGGAATTTGGTGTGAAGAACCGGGTGATGAATCATAATGTTATTATTTTAGTTCTAAATGATGTACTATCAAAATGTATTTTTCCAAATAAATGTAATTTATATTATATTTGATATTTTTATTCCTCAAAACGGTAGGTGGTGATGTAAACATCCGACGATCATAGTTTGTAAACTATGGGAGCCGGTTGCTGGAAATGAAACAGATTGAAACAACTAGTGACGTTATCAATCAGTTATCAACGTTTGCAATGAGATCGAAACGGAGAGTTATCCCCACCCCCTCACTATTCACGTTCACGTTCTCACGTATGTAAGAGAGAATCATTTCAGAAAATGTTCAGTAATCTATATCAAGACCTGTATATCTCAAATGCCGAAAACCGAACTGTGAAGTTCCTCTCCAGCATATCGCTTTGTAATTCTAAATTGAATCGCCTCGTAAGGCATTTGGGTTTCGAAATTTATAGATGATATGGTGTTTTACAATTTATTCTGAACTACGTTTGACAAAGGTGTGTTTTATTAATTAGAGGTTGATAAAAATATGATAAACAGTATCTACCTAAACATGTCACGGAGTGAGGAGGTCGATTTCCTAATACATATAACAAAATTATGAGTTCTCTTATGTTTCGAAATGAAAATTACTCTTATCTAATTCAGATAAAGCGCACTAAGAAAGGTAGCCAACCAGATCATCCCCCCGCGCCTTGTAACGTTCTTATCTATTTCATGTCTCGACATGAAAATTATTGCCCTTGTGGGTAACCAATCAGATCATCTCCAGCGCACTTTGTAACGTATAAATTTATTATCTGTTTCAAGTCTCGACATGAAAATTATTGACCTTGCAGGTAACCAATCAGATCTTCAGTTCAATAAAACACCACTTACTCGTCGAAATCATTATCTATTAATAGGTTTCTTTTACATTTTCAAAAAGATTTTGAGTAGTAAAACTGATAAGATACCAAGATTAAAACACTGCATTTCATAAATTCCATTTTCTTTCTGTGATGTCGCTCCATTTTGAATTAATTGGTGCTGCTGGTTGTGCCCCTCCAGTTTACCAGTTATTAGTTCCACCCTCAGTGCTATGATCGTCAACTTGAGGAGAAGGGAGAATCCAAAGATTTGTCATCAGTTCGTTTTCTCCTAAAATCGATCGATCCCTCTTAGTCGTTTGGAACGATCGTTTCTTCTTCGACATATTCATCATCATCTTCAGCTGTCAGGGCTTCTATTGGGTTAGTTTGTCGTGATAGAATCTCTTTCAATATTTCTTTCAACTGGGCGAATAAGCTCACATTTGGGCATTGTATACCGAAAATGTTGTATATGAACATTGGGTATTTTCAACAGAACTTTGGACTTTGGCCAATTGTTAATCAGCTGTGAACTTGGAAATTCCATCATATCCACCATTCTATCTATGAAGAACACAATCTCTCCTGAGGATCGTTGATAAATTGCCTATATTTTCTTGAAATTGCGTAGTGAAAATGCTAACCAGTCCGTAATTAACATTGGCTGCTCCATGATTCTAGTTTCTAAATCCATTACCCAAACCCATCTTCCGTAGAATGTATACAATCGTTGATTCGCCACTAGGAAGGTGTGTGCGCGTTTTTTTGAAACTGGCGTAATCTAACATTGGTTGTTTCACAGCAGCCGACGAGGAATTTGTATACAGTTACTGTCATCGGTTCGAAGCAGTGACGTCATCATCGTTCGTAAACTATGATCGCCGGATCTTCAATTCAATGAAACACCACTTTCTCGTCAAAATCATTATGTATTTTGATACACATAAAGCTATCGTTAGATGTTCTCCCCACCCAATTTGCATGCATCGTATTGATTTTACTCATTAAAAATATGGAAATTAACATTCTGCATGTCAAGACTTTCCATTTGATATCTATAAAGCTATGGTTGACATTCATAGATTTCCTCATGACAGTTCACGTGACAGATGCTTCATGGATCCACCACGTCACACCCACCAAGACACGACATGACACCTCGATGAAGACCTCACGTGACAGACGCCATGACATCTCGTTGAAGACCCACGTGACAGCCGCCATGACAACTCTTTCCGACACCATGATGCTCTATGGTTTTGAGTTGGGTTAGCTCTATAACCTTCAGCTCTATGGTGCGTGATAACCGCCATGACACCTCGTGACAGACACCTCGTTGAACCCCCTCGTGACAGACACCCCGTCGAAGTGACAGACGTCATGATATCTCACCGCGTGACAGATCTTGTGATTTCAAAACCGTACGAGTCGCACGAGTCGGACGAATCGAACTGGTGGCGACACCTCCACGAATCAGTCTGTACCTTTATGCTGAGACGTCACACGTCTGCCCAGTGATAGCAGCCTGTCATCTTTGATTCGCACGAGTCGGACGAGCCGAACTGGTGGCGCCACCTACACGAGGCAGTCTGTACCTTCAACGACCAATCCTATGACAGCTGTCACGTGGTGGCGACCCCTCCACGTAGCAGTCTGTACCTTGGGTCCGCCATGACAGCTGTCACGTGGTGGTGACACCTACACGAAGCTTCCTGTACCGTTAGCCTACCATGACAGCTGTCACGTGGTTGGGACACCTCCACGAAACAGCCTGTACCTTTGGTTCACCATGACAGTTGTCACGTGGTGGTGACACCTACACGGAGCAGTGTGTACCTTTTAGCTCGCCATGACAGCTGTTACGTGGTCATGACATCTTCACGAAGCAGTCTGTACCTTTGGTCCGCCATGACAGCTGTCACGTGATAGCGACATATCTACGAAGCAGCCTGTACCTTTGGTCCGCCATGACAGCTGCCATGTGATAGTCACGTGATCCTGTACATGTGACACACTTTTTATACACACCCTGTATACTCTTTCATGTGACACACTTTTTATACTCAACCTGTATACTCTTTACAAGTAATATCCTTATCTCACACCTTATCACATGCATCCTTTCAAAACTGATAAGGACAAGCTCACACCGTATGCACTTCGACAGCTAGACCGGAAGTGAAGACCGGATATTCTGGCGCAGAAGTAGTCCAGTTCATCTACTTCCGTTCCTTTCCAACTTATTTGTCTCATACAATTTCTCTCAGCTATTTACAGTTGGCATTTATTCATACAATTCACAATGTCTGAAGAGCTCAAAAAATTAAAAATCAAGCGAGGTACAATCAAAGGAAAACTATCATGAATGCAATCTTTTTACAATTCGATTGATATTGACAATTTGGACGATGATACAATTATACAATTGAAATTAAGACTAGAGCGACTTACAGTTTTGGATGAGTTCTCAGCCGTAAATTTGGAAATTGAATATTTAGATGCATCAACCGATTCAACCGAGTTAGACGATTTCGAAACACAATTTTACGATTTAACGACAAAACTCAATAAAACAGTTATTGATTTCAGTAACATACATACAAAGCGAGTACCTACGTCGCCATCTCCTAGTAATACAGCGTTACAAAACGTTAAGTTACCAATATTGAAGTTGCCTAACTTCAACGGACAATACAGTCAATGGCTCGAGTTTAGGGATGCCTTTAGCGCTCTTATTAATCAAAACGATACGTTATCGGACGTACAAAAATTTTATTATCTGCGTTCATGCTTACAAGGAGAGGCGTCTAAGGCAATACATTCGATTGAGGTTACTTCATCTAATTATGAAATAGCTTGGGAATTACTGGAAGAAAGATTCGAAAATAAAAGACTCATAATACACAATCATGTGAAAGCTATTTTTGATCATCCAGCACTATTAAAAGAATCTCATACAAGGTTGAGATCGTTATCGGATTCCATAAAAAACAACTTACGTTCTCTAAAAAGTTTAGGTGAACCCATCGAGATGTGGGACACATTAATTATTCATATCATTGCAAACAAATTTGACTCTATCACTAGACGTGAATGGGAATCTTTCGATACTGCAGGCAAGATCCCTACTATGAATGATTTGAATACATTTTTAAACTCTAGGTGCGAACTACTTGAAAAATTAGAGATCAATAAATCTAATTGCTTGAATGAAAAACAAATTAAGCATGATTCAAAGAACAAGGGTATTACCAATACATTTGTTAATACCGATATTCCCTGTTATTATTGCAAAAAGAATCACACAATCTACAAGTGTGATATATTTTTGAAGTTCTCTCCCACGCAGCGGATTCAAGAAGCGCGAAATTTAACATTGTGTTTAATTTGAAACCGAATCATAGTACTATGAATTGTACGTCTTCCGGATGTCGCGTGTGTAACAAAAAGCATAACAGTTTACTTCACTTGACAAAGGTCACATCGACAGAAAAATCAAATACCGAATCAACCGAACAAATTACTTCATCTACTTCGGAGGTTAGTACTGCAGGAACTACTGCTACGATCACATCTTCATCACATGTTTTATTGTCCACAGCTATCATCAAAATAAGAGATTCACAGAGCATTGAACAAAAATATCGAGCAATTATAGACAATGGGTCCCAAAATAACATTATTACTGAGAGTTTAGATAAAAATTAAATTTGCCAATAAATAAAATCAATTTTACAGTAGGTGGAGTCAATAATTCGACAACTGATATAAATGTTGATGCAAATATAAAATCATGCTACAACAGTTACAATAAAACTATTTCATTTTTAATAATGAATAAAATAACTAACAATTTACCAATTATGTCGTATGAGAAAAATGATTTAAAGGTTCCTAAGATCAAATTAGCCGATCCTGGATTTTTCGAGAGCAATTCAATTGATGTTCTATTAGGCGCTCGAATATTTTGGGATATAATACGAAAAAATGAAATTCAATCTGATATAGGTTTACCTATATTCAGAGATACTGCAATGGGTTGGTTAGCCGTCGGACATATTGACGATCTACGAAGCAATATTGTTCAATCTAGCGTATTTTTCTGTTGCAACTTAAATAATTCACAATTAGACAGACAACTCTCCAAGTTTTCGGAGGTAGAGGATTACGGAGGTTCAGATTTACTGAAATCTGATAGCTATAATGAAAACCATTTCCTAAGTAATTATTCACGGAGAAGATTTGAGGTACTAATGCCGTTAAAACCTAACTATAAACTTTTAGGTGACTCACGATAATTAGCTTCAAATAGGTTTTTTGCGCAAGAAAGGAGACTTGCAAAATTACCGGAGTTGAGCAGTCAATACGTCAAATTCATGGACGAATATCTTTCTTTGAACCACATGTCAGAGATTGATGAATCGCAAGACAATGAAGATATTAGAAGTTATTATATACCTCATCACGCAGTGATAAAAAATTCATCTACTACATCTAAAGTAAGAGTCGTGTTTGACGCGAGCATGAAGTGTGATAATGACATCTCATTAAACGACGTACAGCATTGCGGTCCAACCATTCAATCTGAGCTCGTATCAATCATTTTAAGAGTCAGATTTTACGAATATGTGATGACAGCGGACATATCAAAAATGTATCGTCAGGTAGAGATTAAGCCAGAGCACAGAGATCTTCAGAGAATCTTTTGGCGATCACATGCTGATGATAATATAAAGTGTTATCGACTGAATACAGTAACGTACGGTACAACTTCAGCCCCATTTCTCGCTGTGCGCTGTCTATATCAATTAGGAATTGAATTTGAAAATGAATATCCTTTGGCTAGTGAGACAATGAAACGAGATTTTTACATTGACGATTTGCTTACGGGATCAAATTAAGAATTCGACTTAATCAAATAACAATCAGATAAATTAAAGATTTTAAAAGGTGGAGGTTTCGAATTACGTAAATGGGAAACCAACAAACCAGATCTTTTAAATGAATTTCAATTAAATGACAACTTAGAAGCAAACATTATAGAGTTCGGAGAAAATGAAGCAAATAAAACACTAGGTATTGTGTGGAATCCAATAACGGATCAAATCCAATACTCAATTTCTAACATCAAAAACACACCTTTCACTAAACGAACAATTTTATCAATTACGTCACAAATATTGGACCCAATAGGTCTATTAGGCCCAGTAATAATTGTTGCTAAGTGTCTAATGCAAAAATTGTGGCAAGCTAAGCTGAATTGGGACCTATTCCTGATAAGTTACATTTAATGTGGTCCCAATTTAAAAAAAATCTGCAACTTCAATAAAGTCACGATCAATCGCAATGTATTGTCCAGTGAATTTACAGAGGTAGATATCGTTGGTTTCGCAGATGCGTCAGAAAAGGCATACGGGAGTTGTACTCATATTAGAAGCAAGGATAGCACAGGGCGATATTTTTGTAATTTGTTGTGTTCAAAAACTAGAATTGCCCCATTAAAACAGATCAGTATACCGAGATTAGAACTTTGTGCGGCAGTTCTATTATGCCACTTATACAATAAGGTTTTAAATTCTATTAACATTAAATTCAACAACACATTTCTTTTTTCCGATTCTACAATAGTATTATCCCAGCTTAAGGCTTCGTCTTCGAAATGGGAGACTTTCGTAGCCAATAGAGTGAGTGAGATACAAAAGTTGACTGATATTCGTGACTGGTACCACGTTCGGAGTAATGAAAATCCTTGCCAATTTTCTATCTCGCGGTTTGTGTTCAAGTAAAATCATAAGCTTCACCGCTTGGTTTACGGGTCCATCATTTCTATTGAGTACAGATCTACAATCACAATTGGTTAAAATTGATGATATTCAGAGTACCTGCGTAAGTGAAGTACGAAAAACAGTTATTGCAACTACATTCAAAATTGAAAATTTCGATTTATCGAATCGATATTCCAACTTCTCAAACTTGCAAAGAATAACTGCTTACATATTAAGATTCCTTTTCAATACAAAGGTTTCAAACTTGAACAAACACGATCGAAAAACAGGTATTTTGTCTTGTGACGAACTGGATGCTGCTTCATTTCGTTTGATCAGGCTAGCTCAAGTACAATGTTTCCCGCAGGAATATAAAGATTAATCCAATAAAAAACAGTTATCCAAAACTAGCAGCCTCTTAACTTTGAATCCTTCTCTCGATGAATGTAAAGTTATGCGCTTCGGCGGTAGAAGTACAAGTATGATAAGAAACACCCGATTATTCTACCACAAAAACATAATGTTACCCGTCTGATTATCGAGCGAGAACATCGAAGATTACTTCATTGCGGCCCGAGTCTCTTACTGAGTTCTGTACGAGGAAAATATTGGCCTATAAATGGGCGCAACTTTTGTAAGGGAATCGTCAGGAAATGTGTTAAATGTTTCCGCGTTAATCCAAGTCCGATAAAGTATATAATGGGAAATCTTCCTGCTGAAAGAGTCAATCAATAAGTCCCCTTTTATCACACTGGAATCGATTTTGCTGGTCCCTTCAATTTGAACGATAGAAAGACAAGAGGTGCAAAAACAATGAAGGCTTATGTATGTTTATTGGTTTGTATGAGCTCAAAGGCATTACATCTCGAGCTAGTGTCAGACCTAACTACAGAACGATTTTTAGACGCGTTAAAACGCTTTATTGCTAGGCGAGGCAGACCTTGTACTATTACTACCGACAATGAACTAAATTTCGTCGGTGCCAAAAACTACCTCAAGGATTTATACGAATTCATGTCTGAGAACTCTGACAAAATTGGTAACGTATTAGCAAATGAAAAAATTACATGGAAATTTATTCCAAGTCGTGCTCCAAATTTTGGGTCAATCTGGGAGGCAGGGGTAAAAAGCGTCAAGACTCATCTCAAAAAAGTATTAGGCAATATTCAATTACCATTTGAAGAGTTCAACACGGTCTTGGTTGAAATAGAGGGGGTTCTTAATTCTAGACCTTTATGTCCCCTAACTTCCAATCCTGATGATTTTGTTCCTTTAACGCCCAGTCACTTTCTCATTGGGAAATCCATTTCAGCGCTACCAGAACAAAGCATCTTGGAAATTCCAGAAAATCGATTCAACAGATACCAACATTTACAACGTCTATTTCAACATTTTTGGCAACGGTGGCATGAGGAGTTTGTGTCGGAACTCCAATCTCGAGTAAAATGGCGCCAAAACCACCCCGAGTTGTTGAAACCTGGTTCCATGGTCATCGTCAAGGAGGACAACGCCCCACCTCTCCATTGGCATGTTGGTCGAGTTGTGCAATTGTATCCTGGACCGGATCATGTAACACGTGTAGTGAGTGTAAAATTGAAGGGCAATATAGTGAAACGACCGGTAACTAAGTTATGTGTTTTACCAATTCCAGATAATCAATGATAGAGATTTTTTTTGAAAGTGCTTAACACTTGTCAAGGCGGCCGGTATGTTAGGGCCAATAGCCATTACAATATGTAATATTGTTCTATGAATATTCTTTCTTAATTGTTCGATGAACACGAGTTCATTTGTGGTTCGATGGCAGAGCGAAAATAAGAAGCTCTGACATCTTTTGTTACATTGTGCTTTATGTCGTGTCGCAGTATAGGAACAGTTAACTCCGATTACATTTTCATCAATCTGAACGGTACCCAAACAAAACATATACAGTCCACACATCGAGTCACAACAGAATGTAAATTGTATAACCCTCCATTTTAAAACGATTTTCTTCACAAGACATTTATGCAAATGACCGTCTCAAATCTTTGTGCGGGAAAATTAAGAGTTTTCACTCCAGATTCAATAACACAAATACACATGTGCACACAAACCGTCGTTATTCTCTTAATACAGTTTATCGGAATTTCTAATATAAAAGGCATGCACCTTGCCGAAAAAAAGATTTGTTTTGGTTGTGATCTTGAAAACACTAATTTAACTGATTGTGTGTGTTGTAAATCAAAAAACGCTACGGGCTGGCGATCCTGAGCTTCGCCAAATGAAAAACCAGATGTGCTCCAGGGCTTCTTAAACTTTTTTATATAGCGACCCCCTTCAAGCTTAGGAAATTTTAAACGACCCCCTCCTCCATATAATGAAATATATATTAACCGTAGATGTAGATGTAATATCGCACTATTTTACAATGTAAATAAAATAAGGATTAAAGAATACGTACCCATACGTATTCATTTCACATATATATAATTGGAAACGTTGACGGGATATCGGTCGTAATAAAACACAATAAATAGAATGACATAAAACTATATATATATATTTATTCAATAGAAAAAATAAACTTTTGTAACAATTTTTTTATAAGAAAACATAAAACTATATCTATATATTCAATAGAAAAAATAAACTTTTGTAACAATTTTTTTAATAAAAACATTATTAACATCAAACAATATTAATGTGACGGATGTGATTGTTTATTTTTACACAAATAACTAAATCTAGGCTCAATTTGAGTTAGTGCAGATCGTAATAAATTTTCAACGTTTATTAAAGTTGAACGGTATTTTGATTTTATGTAAGTTAATGTGGAAAAGGCTGATTCACATAAATATGTTGTACAAAATGGCAGTAATTTGTTCATTGCCATTTTCGATAGTAGGGGATATTCTGATTTGATTTCTATCCAAAATTCATGCACAGGCACTTGAGAAAATCTGAGTCGCAAGGTTGTTAATTCGGCAAACTCTTCTTGTGCTTTTAAGTTTAAAAAATTAATTTCTTCCATTTCAATTGAAAATGGATTGCAAATCCATTGTTGTGTATCGATATCATTGGGAAAATACCTATGCATGTAAACTTCCATATCCTTCAAATGATTAACTATAATTTTTGTTATAGGAGTATCTTTTTTAGAAATATTGTTACTAATTATGTACTCGTCAGTAAATGGAAACATTTCGAGCGATCCACTTTCCACTCTGTTCTTCCATATAAGAATTTTTTTAACAAAGGCCTCAAGTTTATTTTTTAACATAAACATATTAACGCAGACTCCCTGCATTGATAAATTCATATCATTGATTTTATCAAAAATATTTGCCAAATAGCATAGCTTGAGAAGCCATAAATTATCGTGAAAATAATCGGCTGAATTAGAATTTTGCTCTGTTAGAAATATAAGAACTTCATCTTTTAAAGTTAATAATCGTTTCAAACTTCGACCTCTTGATAGCCACCTAACTTCAGCATGTAGCAATAAACTTGTATAATCCGAATCCATATCAATGCACAAATTTTTAAACAATCGACTATTAAGTGCTCGACTTTTAATAAAGTTAATGATTTTGACTGCATCAAAAAACACAGTGTTTAATTCTGGTGCAATTTTTTTAACAACAAGTGCCTCTCGGTGAATCATACAATGTGTAAATGTAATATGATCATTTCCAGCTTTAACAAATGCTGTAAAACCAAGATCTTGTCCGGTCATTGCTGCAGCACCGTCCGTGCACACACCAACACAATTTTTCCAATTTAATCCTTCTTTTTCAAAAAACTCATTTACTTTTTTATATATATCTTTTCCACGAGTATGACCTTCCAGAGGACGACAAAACAGTATATCTTCATGAATGCTTCCCTCATAAATATATCTTACAAAAAGTAACAACTGTGCCCTTTTTGAAATGTCTGTCGACTCGTCCAGTTGTATTGCAAACTTTGAGCTGTCTTTAAGCCTCATAAGAAGCTGTTGAAATTGATCATTGCTAATGTCTGAAATTCTTTTGGACACAGTGTCATTTGATAATGGAATTTTACTAATTTCAGCAGCATACTGTTTTCCATGAACAATTTCAGACATTCTTATAGCTGCAGGTAGTAAAAGTTGCTCTCCAATAGTAAAAGGCTTTTTCGTTTTTGCTATCAAATACGAAACTTCATACGATGCCAATAGATATTTATCATTCAAAGTAACATACTTCTCCAAAGTGTTCTTTTCTTTATTTGATGTTTGCAAAAGACGCTCAAAATATTCTATTGGCTTTTTTGATAACGTTGCATGTTTAGTATTCAAATGTCGTTGCAGTTTTGACGGTTTCATGCTTTCTGCAGCCAAAACTTCTTTGCAAATTAAGCACACTGGTTGTTCTTCATTGTTGTGAGAAGAGCATGTGAAGCCATACTGCAAATATGATTCGTCATATTTTCTTTTTTTTGTTTTGCTAGAAGTCGGATTTGAAGCACTGCAACTTGGTTGTGACGGCGTGGCAGACTTATTAGTTGGAATTTTAATTAGCCATTTATCCATGATGGTTAAATAATAATAAATAATTAAACAAAATGTAGTTGAACTTCAACGTAATAATTAAGAACACCAACTGAAAATTACACAGTAAATACACACGATCAGATCAACCCCGACGCATGGCGTGTTCAAAGTGTGCAGCGCACAAAGGCACCGTATCACAAAGACGCCGAAAAAGAAGCTTTCATTTAATTTTTTTTATTATTCTTTTATAAAAATAATATGCCGATTCGCCTAGCCTAGCTTGATTATGCTTCCGTATTGTATGTGTAAGCTGTAAGGCGACGCGGCGTCTGGGTACTTATAATCACTAAGTTATCTTGCAAACACTGACGCCGGCGGCCAGACATCAATGTCGAACGTTCAGTTGAAAATCGAGGAGCGCGTTGTATTTATTATTTTAAATGCTACTTCCATATTTTCATTTATAGGCCCTACATAACAGTTTCGCATTGCCACTTTTTTCAAAAAATAGTTATAATAAAACTACAATAGTATTTTGTATGATTTTTATTTGTATTTATATTTGTACGTAGTGTGTATACTAATTTTAAAATTTTATTTATAATGATTGAAAAGTATCAGATCTTTGCGACCCCCTTTCAGTAGTCTCGCGACCCCCCTGGGGGTCGCGACCCACAGTTTAAGAAGCCCTGTGCTAGACAAACCACTAAAAACTATAATTGATAGATTCTATAGAGTAGAATAGGATGAGTGATTAAAAACAATCCGTAAATTCTCTAACAATAATTCTTCATCTCCCAAATTAATTAAGCATTCGAACGACAATAGACCTTATTTGAATATTGGTGTATACCGTGTCACTATTCCAGGTTTGGTGGGTTCAGGCTCCAACATTAATGAATATTCTTCGTTCTGAACCTTTTTATCTTGGAAATAAGGATAAATTGAATATGACTCATGATTTGGATGATTTACAGATGATGGCATTATTCAACCAGTATTAGGTAAGATTGTCTTGCCGGTAACTTTTAACGGCCTTGAAAGTTCAGTTCGTTTCGTAGTAATACCTTCAAATTATTATTAATTGATTTTAGGAATCGAATCCAACAAACTTGCGACTGATTTTGATGATTATGTCTGAATAACCCCAAATAGTTCTACTGGTGGAGCGGAAGTTTCTTACATCCACGACTATGATACATCGGAATCTCCAAGCTCTCAACTTAAAAGGGACAAAAGATTTTTTCAGGAAACGACACTGAAATAGTTGTAACCGAAACCAAACCCTTCCAGATTAGACAGTATCCTTTTTCATCAGCAACGTAGGGACATTCTACACAATGAAATATATGAATTGCTGGAACTTGGAACCATCGAATTCAAATTCCCCTTAGCGCAGTTCGATGTTACTAGTGAAGAAGAAAGATAAGTATTCCAGAGCTTATTTAGATTATAGATATTTAAACAAAATTACGGTGAGGGGGTTACTCACTTCCGTTAATTGACATTATTTTGAATAAACTACAAGGTGCTGATTACCTGACCACAACTAATTTAAAGAAAGCTTTCTTGAATATTAAAATGGAGGAGACAATTGTGGACAACCTTATCGACGAAACTGTAAACCAATATGTATTATAGACAATATAAGCGCTTGACCTATCATTTTCCAGATTGACAATACGATGCATGTTTTGTTTTCTTAGTATTTTGAATGTTAAAAGAAGCTCTAAGATGCTGACAGCAGTCAACTAGAGAAGCAAACGATTGACGTATATCACGTTGAGAAAAATCTTAATCTGGTTGCTAAAGAAGCGCGATTCAACTATGGAGCACAATATTCAATCCAATTCTAATCAAGGATTAATTTCAACATGTTCACAAAATAATGTAAGAAGGCTGTAAGTAGTTTCTGAACCGTTCTCATTAAAATGTTAAACTGCATTTGGAGTTTTTCTTTGATGATAATCAGGCTTCTATGTTTACGAAAAGGAAGAATTATATCGAAGATTTTAATACTTCCGTGATAGGTATAACATTACAAAAATTATGTAATATGAGAAGACGAATTAAGATTCGCGTTGAAACTGAAGAGCATTTCAGACATTGCTGAGATTCTATACAAACTATACAGATTCCAAATATTTGCGAAATCAAACACGAAATGAACACAATAAATAGGCGTATACCCTTGATTGCAGTTTCTGGGATAACGACACTTGAAAAAAAATACGTTTCAGTGGTCCAGTGATAGAAGGGAAAATGCAGTAAGATAAATATCAGGGAGTTATTCAAGGTGCATATAATGAGAAATTGCTAAATCGTCACCATTAAAGTGTTCATAATGTTACGTGTGGGAAACAAGTGTTTTATAGCGTTTATACGTAGTGAAGCATCAACAAATATTCACGATCCTCATGATATTTATATAATTATTGATTGATAAAGTTTTAGTTTTTTCAGTTTATTTTTGTTCCGTAATTATTTCTGAACCGATTCAACTGTACCAATAAATTATGTTCATTTAGGTAGATTGTAGGTTTATCAGATATGTAGGCTTGCAAGACATGGAGAAATTCATGGTTGGTTGATTTCTGATGAAAATATAAAATTAGGTTGAAAGAATGATTAAAGCACACTGACAATCAATCTTTATCGTGAGAATGAGAATTCCGGAAATCCGGAAACATTCAGTCAAAATTTTACTTCTTCAGCTAGTTGTGAGATGTACCATGGGTGAAGTGATTCGAAAACGGAGCATGCAACCAAGTCCAAATAAAAACCTTTCATATCTCAAGCGAGACTGCCTGACAAGAAAGAAATAAAGGAATGAAAGAGAGGAGTGGGAAGGAGAAAGGGATCGTAAATGCTCTTTCTACGTCCTACCACTCCTCATCATCTTGACCAAGATGAGAAGCTCTTACTGGACTGCTTCTTATGTAACGACTGCACGCACTTTGGTGCAACATGGATTCTCAATTACACACAGACGCTGCGAAATCGAGTATTCTACCTGCGGAGGACCGACTATATGAGAACGAATCTCCGGCAGACTGCATCACCAGTACCAGATCTAGCCGCACCAACACCACTGGTAGAACAAGCCTGCGCCAAAACACCAAAGTTGATTTTAGAACAAGGAGAGCCCGAATCAACGTCAGGGTCTACATATGACAGCACGAGCTGGGAGAATTGGACACGTTGATTAATGACGAGCTTCCGGACCTCTGAGAAATCAGCGGAGCCGTGTATGGTGCCGCAAAGCGACTCGTTTTAGAAGGGCGGAGTGAGCGACCGCATGACCGGATCGAGAAAAAACAACGGGGCCTACATAAAGTCGAGGCCAAAATCCAGTCGGCGAGGCAGCAAGTGTCTCGAATCCAGTGTGTGATGGATTTTATTTCTAGAGGCAGGGCTTCCACGCCAAAAAATGGAGAGTATGCCTCCAAACTGCGCCGCCCTCATCGAACACTGAAACGTACAGTGTTGCAGACCATCAAGCAACATTAAGCAGATAGGATTCGAGCCATGGGCGTGGTAGGGTGAAATATTTCCAGACGAGTTAGACTCATCAGGGAGAATTTTCTGTTTCGCGATAGTCCTTCTCGGCTTCATGAATCTCCACTGCCCACAATCGCTACCCCCCACCCCGACTGTGGAGGATTTCGAGCAATTCTGGGAATGAGTGTACGAGTCACCGCGTCCAATTCATCTAGACATTCCAGCTCTAGCACACTTCGAAATGTTTTGCAGTGAACATAAACTTCCGCAAACAGAAGTGCAAGGGTGAGGTCCGACAATCTCTTGGAGGGTAGGCGGGAGAAACTGGTTATACGATAGATAGATCTATCACTCAGGTCTTCATACTCCACAAGCGCAACCTTTCCATGGCCTCGATTAACTACAGTAAGGAATTTGATTCAACATCACATGGTCTATAATTATACTTCTTCCAATGCCTTGCGGTACCAACCCACCAGTGAGATGCATAGAAAATCTGTTGCCACTCAGGAAGACTCGTTTTGCCATCACATCAGGCACACGACGAGTCTTGACAGAATTGGAAACATTTAAGAAGGGTGTTCTCCAAGGAGACTCTTTGAGTCCCCTCTTGTTCAACATCTCATTGCTGGCGCTCTCCATTCCATCAAGACGGACTCGTGAATATAACTCTGGACCACCGAACGACCGGAGGTCGTTTTCATCCCACCGTTTACAATTATTGCAGTTATTACTAGATAACATCATGTAGGTGAAAGGAAAACGTTTGTCTCTAGAAGACAAAATTGACATTTTTGTTGAAAGTGAAAAGTCCAGTATAAGTCCACGAAAACTGGCTGAAAGCTAACAACATCATGAAAAATAAGCATGACTTAGAGAAAATCTTTGAAGAAGGTTTTAATTGAGAATAAAAAGAAAATTTCTCAGAACCGAAAGATTGGCGATACACGAAGTTGTTAAGTTATTTGGATCTTTAATAAAAGAAAAAGTTTTGGAAGTAGCCAAGAGTTTGATAGTTGCAGATTTTAAGGCTTCAAATGGAGTGCTAGAAACATTTTGTCAGCGACAGACACAATATAAGTTTCGAAATAGTTTGTGGTAAATTAACCGATATTGACCTGGAAATTATATTGAAGAAAAAATACCAAGAACACTTAACATACATTTACAAATAGTTCAATAATATGAATACAAGAATATATCAGGATAACTATTTAATTTCAAAACATGTTTTTGTTCTTTATTTAGGGTTTGAGAGAATGATAGCTCTATCGGTTAAAGAGTTTACAACGCTTCCTTATATGTGATTGGGCAGTTTGACCTTTGGGACCAAATATCTTCAGTGTATGTTGTAACATTTAGTTAGTTTTTTAAATTGATATATATGTTTATTCTTTTATTTATATATATATATATATATATATATATATATATATATATATATATATATATATATATATATATATATATATATATATGTAGAACTGGATTCTCGGGTATTGATCCGCGTTGTGTGGTTTCGGTCCTCAAAAGGACCAATTTCACGACGTTTCGGCAAAGTCGCATTTGCCATCTTCAGGTGATTCGACCGTAGAGTCTGGAAAATGTAGGCGAACTCACATTACGTCCGCGAGAACCTAAGAAGAAACATATATATATATATATATATATAAACAAGTTTAAAGTTTCTTTGCCTAATTGGCCACTATCGTGTATGTAACTTAAGAGATATAGAATTAAATTTTCTGAATTATGAAGATAACTTAGATAATTTAACATAGGATTATAAAGATGAATAAACGTAAAAGATTGAACCATAGGCGGGATTCGAACCCACATTTCTGGATTTCTAGTCCAGGGTGTTTACCAATTACACCACTTCGGTCCTGTTAGATTTTTATATTTTTGTAAATATAAACTTCTGAAAGGATAGTAGATCATTGATAAACACAATGCGATTCGATGCCCTACCATAGATCAATTATTCACGCACATTCATCTGAAGTTCAGTCGTTTTTTGAAGTAAGGATTGTAGGTTAGTACTGCTATGGTTGGCAGTTACTTGACAGTTCTTATTCAAATGACAGCATCCCGGTTCTTATATATTTCAATAGAACTGACTGAGAATTGTTCTGGTTAATTATAAACAAGTTTAAAGTTTCTTTGCCTAATTGGCCACTATCGTGTATGTAACTTAAGAGATATAGAATTAAATTTTCTGAATTATGAAGATAACTTAGATAATTTAACATAGGATTATAAAGATGAATAAACGTAAAAGATTGAACCATAGGCGGGATTCGAACCCACATTTCTGGATTTCCAGTCCAGGGTGTTTACCAATTACACCACTTCGGTCCTGTTAGATTTTTATATTTTTGTAAATATAAACTTCTGAAAGGATAGTAGATCATTGATAAACACAATGCGATTCGATGCCCTACCATAGATCAATTATTCACGCACATTCATCTGAAGTTCAGTCGTTTTTTGAAGTAAGGATTGTAGGTTAGTACTGCTATGGTTGGCAGTTACTTGACAGTTCTTATTCAAATGACAGCATCCCGGTTCTTATATATTTCAATAGAACTGACTGAGAATTGTTCTGGTTAATTATAAACAAGTTTAAAGTTTCTTTGCCTAATTGGCCACTATCGTGTATGTAACTTAAGAGATATAGAATTAAATTTGCTGAATTATGAAGATAACTTAGATAATTTAACATAGGATTATAAAGATGAATAAACCTAAAAGATTGAACCATAGGCGGGATTCGAACCCACATTTCTGGATTTCTAGTCCAGGGTGTTTACCAATTACACCACTTCGGTCCTGTTAGATTTTTATATTTTTGTAAATATAAACTTCTGAAAGGATAGTAGATCATTGATAAACACAATGCGATTCGATGCCCTACCGTAGATCAATTATTCACGCACATTCATCTGAAGTTCAGTCGTTTTTTGAAGTAAGGATTGTAGGTTAGTACTGCTATGGTTGGCAGTTACTTGACAGTTCTTATTCAAATGACAGCATCCCGGTTCTTATATATTTCAATAGAACTGACTGAGAATTGTTCTGGTTAATTATAAACAAGTTTAAAGTTTCTTTGCCTAATTGGCCACTATCGTGTATGTAACTTAAGAGATATAGAATTAAATTTTCTGAATTATGAAGATAACTTAGATAATTTAACATAGGATTATAAAGATGAATAAACGTAAAAGATTGAACCATAGGCCGGATTCGAACCCACATTTCTGGATTTCTAGTCCAGGGTGTTTACCAATTACACCACTTCTGTTCTGTTAGATTTTTATATTTTTGTAAATATAAACTTCTGAAAGGATAGTAGATCATTGATAAACACAATGCGATTCGATGCCCTACCATAGATCAATTATTCACGCACATTCATCTGAAGTTCAGTCGTTTTTTGAAGTAAGGATTGTAGGTTAGTACTGCTATGGTTGGCAGTTACTTGACAGTTCTTATTCAAATGACAGCATCCCGGTTCTTATATATTTCAATAGAACTGACTGAGAATTGTTCTGGTTAATTATAAACAAGTTTAAAGTTTCTTTGCCTAATTGGCCACTATCGTGTATGTAACTTAAGAGATATAGAATTAAATTTTCTGAATTATGAAGATAACTTAGATAATTTAACATAGGATTATAAAGATGAATAAACGTAAAAGATTGAACCATAGGCGGGATTCGAACCCACATTTCTGGATTTCTAGTCCAGGGTGTTTACCAATTACACCACTTCGGTCCTGTTAGATTTTTATATTTTTGTAAATATAAACTTCTGAAAGGATAGTAGATCATTGATAAACACAATGCGATTCGATGCCCTACCATAGATCAATTATTCACGCACATTCATCTGAAGTTCAGTCGTTTTTTGAAGTAAGGATTGTAGGTTAGTACTGCTATGGACTAGAAATCCAGAAATGTGGGTTCGAATCCCGCCTATGGTTCAATCTTTTACGTTTATTCATCTTTATAATCCTATGTTAAATTATCTAAGTTATCTTCATAATTCAGAAAATTTAATTCTATATCTCTTAAGTTATATATATATAGATATATATATATATGTTTCTTCTTAGGTTCTCGCGGACGTAATGTGTAGAACTGGATTCTCGGGTATTGATCCGCGTTGTGTGGTTTCGGTCCTCAAAAGGACCAATTTCACGACGTTTCGGCAAAGTCGCATTTGCCATCTTCAGGTGATTCGACCGTAGAGTCTGGAAAATCTAGGCGACTTTGCCGAAACGTCGTGAAATTGGTCCTTTTGAGGACCGAAACCACACAACGCGGATCAATACCCGAGAATCCAGTTCTACATATATATATATATATATATATATATATATATATATATATATATATATATATATATATATATATATATATATATATATATATACAGGGTGTCCTCGAACTGCGTGGCTAAAATAAAACCGAAGATTCTTTGATTCGAAAAAAATTTGATGAGCCTTTTTACTTTTGCCTCTAGTGTCTTGTTTAGCCGGTAGAGGGCTTCAAAGTTGCAAAAATAATTTTGTTTTTTAGGTATAACTTGAGAACGTGATGAAGGACTTTCACAATATTTGGCAGGTGAGTTACTGTTAATAATAGCCGTTTTTGACAGTGGAGCACAGAGCCTTAGAGACCATAGAAATGGCTCAAACTTGAGCATGTAACGGGAAAAGTGTCCAGAACTTTTTTGTGGTCAATGTAATTCACTCTATATTTTTTACGTATATAGCTTATTTTGTTTGAAAACTTTTTTTACTCTTAGAAAAGATAAAATCAACGGATTAGCTTGAAAAAATTAATTTTTGAATATCTGCAATTTTGGCTTACTAATTTTACTTGATCAAAATACCTTAGTTGCCTTTGCTTTTCTAATGTCATTTTGGCATTTGGAGAATTTATTCTCAAAACTGTCAGTTTTTACTTTGCTTTCCATAAAAATTTTATAAAATTATGGCTCAAAATTTCACTAACACTGAAATGGTTGATATGTTATTGATTTATGGACTTTGTCGTTGCAATGGCCGGAGAAGTGTACAAGTTTATGGGGGAAGATATACGCACCGCAGAATTCCAAATCGGCAAACCTTTGCTAATATCGAGAGGCGACTTCGCGAAACTGGCAGATTTGAAGCAAATCGCAAAGAAACTCAACGCAGACGGACAAGAAGGACGTTAGAGCTCGAAGAAGAGATACTGGAAGCGGTTGAAACTGAACCTAGGATAAGCACACGACGTTTGGGACTTCGTATTGGAGCCTCAACATCATTAGTTCATAATGTACTGAAAGAAGAACTGTTGTATCCCTATCATATTAAAACAGTTCAAGACTTATTGCCCATGGATCCAGGTCATAGGCTAGATTTCTGTCGGTTTATTGTCCAAAGACAAAACGCAAACCCCAATTTTTGTAAAAGAATTCTGTTCACGGACGAAGCTACTTTCACGAGATGTTGTGGTCTTTTAACCTCCATAATGAACATTTCTATGCTGATGAAAATCCTCATGAAACGGAAGTTACACATTTTCAGAATCAAACTAAAATCAATGTTTGGGTTGGAATTGTGGATAACTTCATTATTGGTCCTACCGTTATACCCGATCGATTGAACGGGGAGAGCTACTTGAACTTTTTGGAACAAAGGCTACCTGAACTGTTGAAGACTTGCCCTTACACATTCGTCGTGACCTTTGGTTTATGCATGATGGTGCACCTCCTCAATTCATATTAGCTGTGAGGCGACATTTGAATGCTGAATATCCAGATCGCTGGATAGGTAGAGGACACGATGCCGGCCCGCTCCCCTGATTTGACGCCCTGCGACTTCTTCCTATGGGGCGAAAGTTTATGCAGCTCCAGTAAACACACGGGAGAAATTGTTGCAACGAATTAATCATGAAGCGGATTTATAGAAGAATGATCCTGAAGCACTAGCCAGAGTTCAATTCAATTTCTTGAAACGAATTAATTTGTGTATTCAGGAAAATGGGCAACATTTCGAACAATTGATGCGATTTCACAAAAAGTTTTGTTGTTTCTTTTAATTTAGCATTTGTTTTTCCTAAATAATCACATCGTTTCCCCATGTCTATTGTTTTTATTATTCGTGTTTTACCGAAATATTAACCATTTCAGTGTTAGTGAAATTTTGAGCCATAATTTCATAGAATTTGTACGGAAAGCAAAGTAAAAACTGACTGTTTTGTGAATAAATTCTCCAAATGCCAAAATGACATTAGAAAAGCAGAGGCAACTAAGGTATTTTAATCAAGTAAAATTAGTAAGCCAAAATTGCAGAGACTCGAAAATTAATTTTTTCAAGCTAATCCGTTAATTTTGTCAAAATTTTCTAAGAGTAAGAAGAGTTTTCAAACTAGATAAGCTATCTACATAAAAAATATCGGGTGAATTACATTGACCACAAAAAAGTTCTGGACACTTTTCTCGTTACATCCTCAAGTTTGAGCCATTTCTATGGTCTCTAAGGCTCTGTGCTCCACTCTCAAAAACGACTATTATTGACAGTAACTCACCTGCCAAATATTGTGGAAGTCCTTCATCACCTTCTCAAGTTATACCGAAAAAACAAAATTATTTTTGCAACTTTGAAGCCCTCTACCGGCTAAACAAGACACTTAAGGCAAAAGTAAAAATCGAATTTTTTTCGAGTCAAAGAATCTTCGGTTCTATTTTGGCCACGCAGTTCGAGGACATCCTGTATATATTCTTTTATTGATATTCTTGAACCATTTGTAATATTTGTATGTTTTCTTGGTATATTGGTTCGTATATATACTGAAAATGAAATGAAAATTCTGTTTGACGTTTCGACAATGTTTATTTTCTTTATCAAAATTGTGAATCAGTGTTTCCATGTAATTTAGAAAAGAATAGATGATTTCGATTAATGAAATGCGTCTGCAGCCGACTTGTGTTTTAAGATCCAATTAAAACTGCAGAAAACGTTGGGTATTATTGCAGTGTACCTTTATTGTTGGTCATCGATGTGACCTCACAATCTATTTTATGTCTTTATTCTGTGGCAGATTTTGATAGTTCATGTGGCAGCGAGTATCAGTAAACAATCAGACTTTATTATAGTGTGAATAATTGCGAAAGTCAACCTAATGGCAGGTATCAATATGAAAATAGAGTCTTGGAATAAATTATGTAATTATTTGGATAAATTTCAATGTAATATAGAGTATAATAATGTCATTCGTTAGCGGTTTCTAAACCATTCCAACATATTTTCGGTTTCTACAATCTTATACATTTGACCGGCCAGAGTGTCCGAAACCTATTTTTCTAACAAAAGTGAAGGAAGTCACGTGATCGATTGATCACAGTTCATTAATTTTGAAACAGCTTTTCACTGTGACGAAGAGTTCCTGTTACTTTCTTTTGTGAAATCAATACTCACCAAATGAAGAATGCTCCAATCTGAAGGGAACATACCACATATTTTGAATTGTACATTGTTTAATTCAGCTTCGAGATAGTGAAGTTCAACCTGGAAATATAATTTTATCACTATACACAAAATAAACATGTCAATATTATCTTGTTCAATGAATCTCCTGAAAGCTTGGTTCTCTATGTAGGTAGTCCGTCTCGTATGCTTTATATATTAAAAACTTGAGCCAAAGTACTCGGTACTTCAGAGGGTTTTCAGGCATGGCTAAGTACAAAGAAGTGTCCGGAATTCTCATTTTAAGGTTCAAGGACGTAATCGAAGTGTGAAGATGCAGTCTATCTTCTGTGTTCACTCTGTGGTGTAATGGTGAAAATTATTGAACTGGATTCGAATCGAGAGGTTCTGGGAGGTTTGTACGTGTTTAACCTGCAAAGTATTTCCTGTGTTTTCCTTTGTGATTTATTTATCGTTAATTATATGTGAAGACCTTCACATCCTTTATTCCATTCTATTGTGGGTGAGTTAATTGTTTTAAATAATTAGCTGACGATTATTTGTACTTGCTTTATTTAGTTAGTTAGTTTATGCTGCTTTTTCACATTGCTTGCTACCAGATCATTTTATTTTAGTAAATTGGTGAGCTACGATGGGTGAGGCGTCTGGGGGAACGATGTTCCCCCCCCCCCCCCCTGATGTTTGTTTATCTTACTCCAAAATCTAGACATGTATGTGAAAATTTTGAATCATCCTCTCAAATATCTCCAGCTGATACTCATTTGCTTAGGCGAGAAATACTAGCTTTAAAGAACCAATTTCAGAATTCGGATTATATAGTTCTCCTAGAAGAAATTGATTCTCTATGTCAAAAATTACCTATTCTTCGTAAAAAATTTGGAAGTTTGAAATATTCCTGCTCCAGTAGGGGACCATTTATGGTTATTATTGAATCTACTAATAATAATATAGCTAATGTTCATTCTATGAACTTGGGTAGACTCTTAGTGGAGGGAAATGTTCAGTGAATTAAAGAGATTTCTAGAAAAAGGGCGAACAGAGTATCAATTGAGTTTCATAAATTTACAGAAGCTTATTCTTTTATAGAGAATAATTCCCTTAATAAATCAGACTATGACATATATTTCCCATCACGTATGGTTACTTGTAGGGGGATCATCAGAGATGTAGGATCGTCCATCTCTGATGAAAATATTTTGAATAACTCAGATTCCTCATTTAAAATAATCAATGTTAAGCGTCTCAAAAGACGTAAGGTTGAAGGGGATAACGTTTCCTATGTTTCGACCGGTACATGTTTGCTTACTTTTGAGGGGAAAACTTTACCCAAGTTTGTCTCCCTGTATCATAACATAGAAAATGTTGTGCTCTATGTGAATCCAGTCATTCAGTGCTACAACTGTTTGAGATATGGTCATACAATGGCAATGTGTCGTGGTAAAAAACGCTGTAGAAATTGTGGAGAAGGGCATATTGAAGATGAATGTGAGAATGCTTTGTCGCCTGCATGTATTTTTTGTAAAACATGCATGTCCCATTATGAGGCTAATAAGGCTATTACACAAAATAGTGACGCTCATCGGGTTGATCCTCGTAACTTTCCAAGACTCCCCACTTCCTCAGTTATTATTTCTGATTCAACTCCGGTTGAACATAGGCGTTTAGCGCTCCCTTTGAATAAGGATAAGCCATCCTATAACACAGTTACTAAATCTAAAGTCACGAAACTTAAAATTTCACGATACCCGCCTCCTCATTTATCTCTTGGATACGACAGACAACGACATAAGGAAGTCTTATCAATTACCATTATAATAAACCATCTAAAATTAAAGTTATTGCTCCAGGCAGTCAGTGTACAAATTCTATTTCGGTTGGAGGTGACACTCTGAATCTTGCAGATTTAGATTTATCAATGAATAAAGACATACTAACTGTTAGAGATGTTCTAGTAGCTGAAAAAATCATCGATTCGTTAAGTTATAAAATTCCGTTGCCATCGGATGGCGATAATCCGATGTCAATGGAGTCTAATGATGAATAACACACACTCTGAAATTAAAATATTACAATGGAATATTCGTTCCATTAACACTAATAAAATTAATTTAGTAAATTTGATTGGAATCATGACTTTGACCTAATAGTTTTATCTGAAACGTTTTTGAAACCTAATATTAATTTCCAAATTTTTGGGTATACAATTTGTAGAGACGACAGATTTGATGGTAGAGGTGGGATTGCATTTATCATCAAAAATTCTCTAAAATTTAAATCAGTAAATTCTCAATTTCTTGATGTCCCTAACCGTATTCAGTATAGGATAATTGAAATCTCGAATATTTCTTTTGTAAATATGTACTCTCCTCCGGATAGAGGACTCAACGTAAACATGTTAAATGAATTTATTCCTCATTTAGGATCATCGTTCATGTTCTTAGGAGACTTCAATGCACAAAATGTGATGTGGGGATCTGGTACAAATTATTCTAATGGGTTGGTTGTTCAGGAATTTCTCGATCTACATGATCTGACCATACTTAACACTGGATCTCTCTAACTAGGTTCACTCCCCCGGGAGTGAATGTTAGTGTTCCGAATTTGACATATTGTACAACTGATTTAGCTATCAAAACTAATTGGTCCACAGGTCTGGACGCTGGTTCTAGTGACCATTTTCCAATTAATATTGTTATCTCGGATTCATCAATCCTCAAATCAAAACCGAATCGAATTATAACAAGAACTAAGTACAACTGTGCCAAGGCAAATTTGAATCATTTCAACTCTGTCGTAGAAGATTCGCTTTTATCTATTAACAACTTAGAAAGTTTTGCCGAAAGAATTCAATATTCTGCATATAAATCAATTCCTTTTGATAAATCTGTTCCTACCAAGAAACGTGGTGTACCCTGGTGGGACGATGAATTGTCGGATACTAATAATGTTAAAAAACAGTCCCTGTTCGCTTTTGAATCTGCCCCATCATTAGAGAATTTTATTTTCGACAAAGGAGCCATCGCAAGATTATTTAGATTTTTAGTTGAAAAAAGAAAAAGGAATCTTTCCGATTATATTGATTATATAATATTACATTCAGTTGTAAGATCTATCTATAGTATAGATGTGTGATTTTCACGGATGAAGTTAATCAGTTATAAAAGCGTTATTATTGCGAAGTAAATAATGATTCTTATACCAAATTGGAGAGTTTTATGTCTACAACAAATCTATGTGAGTTGAAATTCGCAATAAGTGTATATTTGGATGTAATTTGCGTTTAATTGGTCTCTGAAATTGCATATACTCTTCAACTAATACAAAAACAGTGATAAATACTGGTGAACATCTGGTGTGAAATAAAAATCGATTGGAAATTGAAATACACTATCAGTATTGAAGTTTGGAATACAGGGTTGTATTCAGCCTATTCTCCTTTATATATTTGTTTATCAATGGTGATTGGTGAATCATGAAATATGTCCTAGGATATACCTATAGCAAGATGGAGTGTTCTAGATGAATGTATGTGTTCTAAATGTAAAATTGAGTAATGAAATAATGTCAGTGCTTAGTCCAGTTTGCTCAAAATCAACCAGAAACAATTACGCAATTTGTTGTACTAAGTGCAACGAATGGTATCATCAGAAGTGTATACCGTTATCACAAGTAGAATTCGACCACTTCGACAATCAACTGAAAAACCCAACTGGGGACCGTTGGATATGTGTTGTCTGCAAAAGAAAATCTAATTCCAGAAAAAGAATATCCATGCCTAGGCGCAATGAAGACTTATCGGATGACAATGCTTCTAAAACCAGCGATCTTTGTAGTAACAACCAGACTGAAACTGAATTGGAGGCTATGTTTCCTAAACATTTTTTGATATTTAAGAAATCTTTTTTGGATGATGTCCATGCAAGGTTATCTGGTATGCAAGTCCCTATTACTGATATTGATTCCAGACTACGCCGCCTTGAAGATCTGTCAATAAATGCAAAAAAAGTACCAAAGTTGGTTGAAGATGTTACCCAACTGAATCAAAGGGTGAATGATATTTGTTCTCATGAACTTACCGATGCTGCTCTAATCACCCCTCCTAATACCAAAGGACTAGATGTAAATCTTTTCTCGGAGATACAAGACAGAGAAAAACGACAAAAAAATTTACTTCTTTTCAACATTCCTGATTCTGACAACAAAACTGCTGACTCCTCCGTGGTTTATCAGATTATTATAGCTATTAACGACGATAGCGTTTCGGTAACCTCATCTTTTCGTCTCGGTAAATATATCATGAATAAAGAAGGTCCACTCAAATTGGTTTTAAACTCTAATGATAGCGTTAAGGTGTTTTTCAGCAAATTATCTCAGATAAGAGAAATACCGGCTCTCTCTAAATTCAGATTCAGAAACGACTACACGCCTCTACAACTAAAAACTTTCAAAGAACTTAAGTTGGAACTTGAAAATCGCAAAAAAGCTGATCCTACTCTGAACTTATCTATTCGACATATAAATGGTAACCCCAAGATAGTGAATCGCAAAAAGCAGCCTCCAAAAAACTAATTAGCTCCCTTTCTATCTACTACCAAAATGTCAATGGTCTCCGAACAAAACTAAGTCTTCTCCGAAATGCAGTGTCTCTAAACTTAAATGACATAATAGTATTCACGGAAAGAGGATTGAACACGTCCTTTTCTACACTTGATCTAAATCTATATGAATTCAACATTTTCCGTTGTGATCGTTCACCGAACTCAAGTAGTGCTGAGAGATTTGGAGGAGTGTTAGTTGGAGTAAAAAAACATCTGCATAGTAAGCAAGTTTCTTGTGAAAATAATCTTGAACAGCTTCAAGTTCTTGTTAGTTCAGGTACCAATCAGTTGGTGATTGGTGCTGTTTACATACCTCCTGGATCAGCAGTAGAAAAGTACGATGACTTCTGCAGCTCAATAGAAAACCTCGAAAACACTTACCCCAGTATTCCCTTTTATGTATTTGGCGACTTCAACGTACCAAACCTAAACTGGAGTTAATAATAACATTTGTGGCAGTTCAGAAGCATTAAGTTCGGCTATTTCTTGTGAGAATAGTGCCTCACCTATTTTAAATCAGCTATGCTCTTTTGTTAATCTTTTTCAATGCAATTATGTTAAAAATTACCGCAATTGATCTATTGTTCAGCTCAAACTTGCTCACTACTAATGATACATTTCCTCTTCTTCCCCTTGACCGTCACCATCCAGCTTTTGAAACTGTGATTCCAATTAATTTTGTATACTTTCCCAATGATATCCTCAAAAGTGAAGGTTACTCCTTCGATTTTAAGAACACTGATTTTGGCTTAGTTAAGGAGTATTTGTCGACCATTAACTGGGATAGCTTATTTTTAGATTTTACTTTCGAAGAAATGCTTAACTTATTTTATGATAAATTATTGGAAGCAATAAATTTATTCGTTCCTCTAAAAAAGTTTGGCTTACGTAAATTATTTAATTTTCCATTTTGGTATTCTCATGAATCAAAGAAAAATATATTTTTAAAAAAGAAGCACACAAAAAATATAAAATTTCTGGATCTGAAGCTGACTATCATATTTTTTCTAAATTAAGATCGAAATGTGGTCATATGGAATATACAGATTATTCCAGTTATATTAGGAAAATTGAAATCAATATCTCATTAAATCCTAAAAGTTTTTGGAGCTTTGTCAATAGTAAAAGGAATTCTAATGAATTTCCTAACTTGATGTCTTATAATAACACAATCCATAATGATGGTCAGGATATTGCTGACGCATTTGCTGAACACTTTTCTTCTGTATTTGAAGTGGATGATGAACCTGCTTCGGATGACACCACAAATAACGTAGTTCACATTACTGCAAATTCATTCTCAATTTCAATTAGTGATATATGGAACAAGTTGAATTCTCTTAAAAGTGAAACCAGTCCAGGCCCTGATGGCGTTCCACCTATTCTTCTCAAAACTTGTTCATTTGTACTCTCCAGACCATTAAATAAAATTTTCAATAGATCCCTCGTCGAAGGTAAATTTGCTGATATTTGGAAAACTAGCTTTGTTACACCCATATTCAAATCTGGTGATCGTGAGAATATAAAAAAAATCCCATTCTGTCATCGATTCCAAAAGTATTTGAAAGTTTAGTAACTGATCAACTCACTGCTAGTTTAAGACATCATATTATGGCTGAATAACATGGCTTCGTAAGTGGTCGCTCAGTTGAAACTAGCTTGTTAGTATACATGAATCACATTGTTGATGCTTTGGAGGATGGGTATCAGGTAGATGCTATTTATACTGATTTTTTCAAGGCATTCGATAGGGTAAGTCATTCTATACTTCTTTCTAAGCTTCTATCACTTGGCATAGACGGCCCAATACTTTCTTGGATTAAGAGCTGTCTTTCCAATCGTTCGCAAATAGTTCGAATAAAAAATAACTACTCCAAGGTAATAAATGTCCACTCTGGAATTCCTCAGGGCTCACATCTTGGTCCATTACTTTTTTTACTTTTTATTATAGATATCAATGATGTTTTCCCTTGTGATATCAAGTTCTTACTATTTGCGGACGACTTGTAAATATTTTTCAAAGTAAAATCTGTAGATCAATGTTTATTAATACAAAAAGCTTTAGATAACATGTCGAACTGGTGCACTATTAACAAAATGGAATTTCATATTTCAAAATGCAATGTTATGAGATTTCATCGTCTGAGAAGTCCCATTACTTACAATTATCGAATTAATGGTACATCGTTGGACAGTAAATTAAATGTTAGAGATTTGGGCGTGATTTTTGATACATCTGTAAGTTTTGTCCCTCATATTAACCATATCATTGGCAAATCTCTTCAGATGTTGGGATTTATAAAAAAAAATTGACTGTTGATTTCAGAAATATTAATGGTTTGAAAACTTTATATTTTTCTCTTGTCAGGTCACATCTTGATTTCTGCTCGTGTCCTTACTATAACGTTCATTCCTACTGTATTGAAAAGGTCCAGCATACATTTTTTGAGATATTTGGCTTTCAAAAGTGGAATACGTTATGCCAAGTGGAACTGTAATTATAACTTTCTTGAAACTATTTTTAACATTGTTCCACTTACTGTGAGAAGATTGCACTTCGATCTTAAATTACTTTTTAAGTCTATCAATAATATAATTTCTTGCAAAGTTTTCTCACTTTACTTTAGAGCTAACTTTCACAATCCCAAACGTCTTACACTAGTACAGTCGCTAGAGGAACGAAATCCAGCGCATATCGCTTGAAGGATGAAGGTGGAAATTTTGTATGTTTCTACAGGGTGTATCTAAATAACACCGAAAAAATTAAAGGGGTGATTCTGTGATGAAAATTAATGTGAGTGTTTGGTATAAATTTTTTTGAAAAAACCCTCCCCGGAAAAGTTACACCCCTTCGAAAATTTAAAAAAAAATGGTTTTTCTTTTTCATTTTCCCTGTATATCAAGCTAAAGACACGAAACTTGGTAAACAATATCTGTCAATAAGAGCACACTTTTTGAAATTTTTTCAACCCTGAAGTATGCTTAGAAGGGGTTGATTATTTCAACCCCTAAGATATTTTTTCTTACAACTTTTTTTTAGATGAAAATTTTTTCTTTAAAAAAGTATGACTGAAAAGCCCAATTCATTGACTAACTTTTTTAACTCTACAAGTTTTTTCTAAAACTTGAGCATTTACGAGAAAAAAAATCTAATGCAATGCATTTTCAAAAAGATGAGCTAACGCGAGTGTATTTTGCGTCAAGTCTAGTGGCCTGTGCTTTGCATAAAAACATTAATACTGACACTAGGATTGTGTAGTGTCATTTTCTGTCACCCATCTTATTGTTTCACAAGTTTTATGATTGTGTATTGTAGGAAATATTAGTTGATTGAAAATATGAATGCATATTCGAATTTGGAAATGGCAGATATGCATTTTACATACGGTCGTGCTAACGGTAATTCATTGGAAGCGCAAAGACTTTATGCTGAACAGTACCCACAGCGTAGACTACCCCATCATACTACGTTCACAACTAACTATTCACCGACGCTTGCGGGAACGTGGTAATTTTGAAAAAAGAAGTTATGATTCTGGTCGTACTAGAGAAGTTAGAACTGCAGCTGTAGAAGAAGCCGTACTTAATTCAATTGAAGAATTCCCAGAAACTAGTATCAGGAAAATAGCTCGTGTCCTACATGTAAGCCATTCCGTTGTTTTTAGAATTTTAAAAGAACAAATGTTGTATCCCTATCATCTTCAACGGGTGAAGGCGTTAATGATTCGAGATTTTTTACCCCGTGTGATTTTTTGTCAGTGGCTTATTAATATGATTGGCAAAGCACCACAGTTCTTAGATAATATTTTATTTACTGACGAGGCGAATTTCTCAAGAGACTGTATTAGAAATTTTCACAACAATCACCTTTGGGCTGACGAAAATCCTCATGGCTTTTTTGAAGGAAATCATCAGTATAAATTTTCATTAAACGTGTGGCTCGGAATTATTGATAATCATTTAATTGGTCCCCATTTTCTTCCGCTACGATTAAATGGTGAAGCATATTGTCATCTCCTTGAAGAATTACCTGTTCTTCTTGAAGAGGTTCCCATTCAAATTAGGCAACATTCATGGTTTATGCACGATGGTGCACCAGCTCATTTTAGTATACTTGCAAGAACTCACCTGGATGAGGTGTATGCCAATCAATGGATAGGTCGAGGAGGACCTGTAAACTGGCCAGCCCGCTCCCCTGACCTTAATCCTTTGGATTTTTGCATATGGGGATATCTGAAATCTTTGATATACACAAACCCAGTTGAAAATATCGATGATCTGCGAAACCGCATTGTGGCAGGGTGTGAAACTATAAGAAATTCTCCAGGAATATTTCATCGTATACGCAATTCTATGAGGAAAAGGCTAGATGCTTGTATTGACGCTGAAGGCGGTCATTTTCAACATTTATTATAATTGTATTGTCGATATTCGACAGGTTTTTGTTCATTGTTTGTTCACTTTTGTTTTTTGTTGTAGAAGTCTCATAATCATAATCATAATTTGGTTGGCTGTTGTTTAATAAAATGCTATTTTACATGAGCTTATTTATTTTTTTCTCATAAATGCTCAAGTTTTAGAAAAAACTTGTAGGGTTAAAAAAGTTAGTCAATGAATTGGGCTTTTCAGTCATACTTTTTTAAAGAAAAAATTTTCATCTAAAAAAAAGTTGTAAGAAAAAATATCTTAGGGGTTGAAATAATCAACCCCTTCTAAGCATACTTCAGGGTTGAAAAAATTTCAAAAAGTGTACTCTTATTGACAGATAATGTTTACCAAGTTCCGTGTCTTTAGCTTGATATACAGGGAAAATGAAAAAGAAAAACCATTTTTTTTTTTAATTTTCGAAGGGGTGTAACTTTTCCGGGGAGGGTTTTTTCAAAAAATTTTATACCAAACACTCACATTAATTTTCATCACAGAATCACCCCTTTAATTTTTTCGGTGTTATTTAGATACACCCTGTATATGTATTTTGATGTGCTGAAAACGGGAAAAATAATCAAAAAATTCCTACAAGTTAGCTCCAAAAGTTACGGCCATTTTTTGGCGCGAAAAAAGACGATTTTCATGTTTTTTGCGTTTAAAAAGAAAACGGTGGCCCAAATGGAAAAACATGTCGGGTGACAAATTTTACAAGGAGTGAAAACACATCGTTTGAGCCGGAATATAAGTCATTTTGAGATTACGATCTTGAGATATGAGCATAATAGTGTTTTTTTGGGGGAAAACAAATGTTTTTTTTCTCATTCGAATATTGAATAAAAAAATATTCTATTCAAATTGAGAAATGGTATTTTATATATACTTTCTACAGTGTTTTGTTTTTTTTTACCTTCCATTTTGGCTTCACAATCGGCCATTTCCAAAAATCCCTAAAACTGAGATTGTTAGCCAAAAAATTGACAAAAAAAACAATCTGCACGTAGATTTCGACAAATGTGATACAAAACATCCTTCAATTCTGTTTTTGGGGTTAAAAAAAAAATGTGGGACAACTTTGAAAATTTCGGACCTCGGAAAATGTGCACATTTTTCAGATTAGAAATTTTTCAAGATGATAAAATTTTTGGTTCCAATATAATATTGCACGACGAGTATTCTACGCTGAAAAAAACTTCTCTAGGTTGAGTAGAAGTTGAGATATTGATATAAATGTGTTTGGGCCTCCCCAGAACACAATTTTGGGCCTATCGAAATAATTCGAAAATCGTTGGAAAGTAGACAAATTTTCTGATCTAAATCCAAAAATAAGACCTCGTAGCTGTCTTCATTTCGAATTTAGAGCGCGTTGACAAAAAAAATCACGTGTAAAATAATGCAGCCGCTCAAATTTCTATACCGCTTATTAGTCCAGGCAGTTAAGGATGAAAATCGACGATTTTTGTCTGAATTTCCGCGAGGTCTAAATTTGGTCTATTCTCATGTATTTTGACACGCTGAAAACGATGGTGTAGATTAAATTTGGATTAACCTTGTGCTCGAAAAAATATGGCAATTTTTTGTACCTGAAAATGGCCATTTTTAGATTTTTTGCGTTTTGAGACAAAATTATAAGTTTTATGGAAAAATGTTTCGAACAAAAGTTGTTGGAAAAATCAATACGCAACTTTTGGATTTAAACTCAAGTCAATTCAAGGTTGTGGGCCTAAGATATGGCCCATTTAATGTGTTTTTTGGCACATTGAAAAATTGAGTATATGTCAAAGAGTTTTTGTTGTGTCATATTTTGTTTCGGTGAAAATATAATATTTTTATTCTCCTCTTATTTGATTTTTAATATTTCGACCTATCTCATTTCTTAGAGTCACAATCGGTCATTTTGAAAAATCCGTATTTTGCGAATTTCAGACGGAATACTGATGTTATCAATCTAAAACCGGAATTATTTGAAAGACTTCATCATTTCGCATATAATATCCAAAATTCAAGCATTTTGTTCCGGAGACACAACTTTAGCGCCATTTTGAAAATTTTGGACCAACGAAAAATCCCAACTTTTTGAGGTTAGTAATTTTTTACGAAACCCAAATTCTAGGTTCAATTAGAAGTTTTGATAGCCAGTATTCTAAGTGTAAGCAGATTGATTCGGGTCGGATAGAAATGAAGCTATCCTAATAAATGTGTTTGGGCCTCCAAAGGGCCCAATTTTGGGCCTATAGACAAAAACCTTACAACAAATTACAGAGAAATACTTCGGCTATTTGAGTTTGGAACAGGGTACGGAGATACGTTCACAGTTCCAAGTTATAACGAATTTCATCATAAAAATTTAGCGCAAAATTCCATGTAGCGGCAATAAGCGAGGGTCGGTACAATAGATTCCGCCCGCGAAATTATAGTTTATAAATATTTTAGCATGCACCTGAATGCTTATAATCGTTTTGTGTAAATGTGTGATTGTATGTAGACGTGTGAACATGTATATGTGACCGTGACATGATGTTTTTATAGGGTGTTACATGACAAATTTCAACATTTAAACAAAACAATATGATTAAAAATTCGAGAAATACGGATTTTTCAAAATGGCCGATTGTGACTCCAAAAAATGAGATAGGTCGAAATACTAAAAATCAAGTAAAAGAAGGATGAAAATATTACATTTTCACCAAAACAAAATATGAAAAAACAAAAACTCTTTGACATATACTCAATTTTTCAATGTGCCAAAAAACACATTAAATGGGCCATATCTTGGGCCCACAACCTCGAATCGACTTGAGTCTAAATCCAAAAGTTGCGTATTAGTTTTTCCAACAACTATTGTTCGAAACATTTTTCTATAAAACTTATAATTTTGTCTCAAAACGCAAAAAATCGAAAAATGGTCATTTTCAGGTCCAAAAAATGGCCATATTTTTTCGAGCACAAAGTTAATCCAAATTTAATCTACACCATCGTGTTCAGCGTGTCAAAATACATGAGAATAGACCAAATTTAGACCTCGCGGAAATTAGGACAAAAATCGTCGATTTTCATCCTTAACTGCCTGAACTAATAAGCGGTATAGAAATTTGAGTCGCTGCATTATTTTACACGTGATTTTTTTTGTCAACGCGCTCTAAATTCCAAATGAAGACAGCTACGAGGTCTTATTTTTGGATTTAGATCAGAAACACATTTATATCAATATCTCAACTTCTACTTAACCTAGAAAAGTTTTTTTAGCGTAGAACACTCGTCGTGCAATATTATATCAGAATCAGAAATTTTATCATCCTGAAAAATTTCTAACCTGAAAAATTTGCACATTTTCCGAGGTCCGAAATTTTCAAAGTTGTCCTACATTTTTTTATGAGCCCCAAAAACAGTATTGAAGGATGTTTTGTATCACATTTGTTGAAATCTACGTGCAGATTTTTTTTTGTCGATAAGTCCATTTTTTGGCTAACAATCTCAGTTTTAGGGATTTTTGGAAATGGCCGATTGTGAAGCCAAAATGAAAGATAAAAAAAAAAAAACACTGTAGAAAGTATATATAAAATACCATTTCTCAATTTGAATAGAATATTTTTTTGGTCAATATTCGAATGAGAAAAAAAACATTTGTTTTCCCCCAAAAAAACATTATTGTGCTCATATCTCAAGATCGTAACCTCAAAATGACTTATATTTCTGCTCAAACGATGCGTTTTCAATTTTTGTACAATTTGTCTCCCGACATATTTTTCCATTTGGGCCACCGTTTTCTTTTTAAACGCAAAAAACATGAAAATCGTCTTTTTTCGCGCCAAAAAATGGCAGTAACTTTTGAAGCTAACTTGTAGGAATTTTTTGATTATTTTTCCCGTTTCCAGCACACCAAAATAAGTATAAAAAGACGCCTTCAATTTTTTTTTCTCAATTTTTCCTCTGGCGACTGGCCTACACGTCAAACTGTGAATTCAACACAAATTTTTATGTTCCCTCCTGTACAACAAATTATTCTTTTTACTCACCACTTAAACGCATAATGAGGAATGCCATTCAGTATACCAAACTTGAGGATTTAACTTCCCTTTCTAGTACTTCCTTTAATCTTAAACTTCCTCGTTCTATTTAATATTTAGTTATATTGTATATGTTTGTGCACAACAAGTATAGTATTGTTATTTTTGATAATTTTATTTCAAAATAATTACGTTTTTTTTTTCTCCACTGTGAAAATGAAATGTATTTTTCGTTTGAAAAAAAAAAAGAATAAAAAAAAAGAAAAAGAAATCTTTCTTCGAAATCTTCTCACGACATGTGGCGGTGCATTAAACGGTTTTCTAGGGGAATCCATCACAATTATAATGATTCTTTTCCATCGGATCAATGTTGTAGAGATATTTTAAATCTTCTGGCTTCACCGAACATTCCTCCTGATAATGTCATTGACTTCACTAGTACTACTCCTTCGAAATATTTTCATTCCAGGAACTTGATTCAATAATTTCTAAAAAAAGGAAACCTCTCCTGGCAAGGATTTGATTACTTATTCAATGATCTACTTATGAACCCAATTATTTCGGGTGTTCTTAAAGAATCACTGATAATCCCTATATGTAAACCTGGTAAACCTCCTGATGTTGCTACAAGTTATCGCCCCATCGCTCTGACTTCTTGTGTTATTGAGATACTGGAAACAATGATTAAGAACAGGTTGGAATCTATGATCGAAAGAAATTATCCTGTAGACTCATTCCAATTTGGTTTCCGAAGAGGAAGGTCAGTTTCTGAATGTTTATCCTTTGTCATTTCATCAATTTACCATTCTTTCATTACGAATAAAGTCACTGTCATTGTGTTCCTGGATTTTAAAGCAGCATACGATAATGTTGATCTATTCACCTTATTGGAAGACTTAAATAATTTACATATTCCAAAGGATTTGATTCTCATAATTAAAAATTTATTATTCCGCAGAGCATTATATATTAGAAACTCAACATCTGATGTGATCATTGGACCACAGGAGGTCAATACAGATGTTCCTCAAGGATCTTCGCCAAGCCCGTTATTGTATAATATATATTCATCTTTTCTTCGTTCATGTAGTGTTGATGGCGTCAAAATTGTGCAGTTTGTGGATGACTCCTGTGCTATTTGTACTGGAAGTAATACTGATGAAGTTATTCAGAAGTTAAATAGAACTTTAAATAATAGTTCTGATTGGTGTTTGTCTCGTGGACACTCTCTCTCCTAACAAATCTGCGACGTTGCTTTGTCATAAAACATCTATATCTACTGACCATTCAGCTAACTTGGTTGTTTATAATGAAATTATTCCTTGGCGGAAAGCTGTTGATTACATCGGGGTTTTTATTGATTCAAAACTTTGCTGGAAGAAACAGGTAGAACACATGTGTGGCAGAGCACTGAAAGGAGTCAATGTTATGAAGGCATTATGTAGAACGTGGTGGGAAGCCCATCCATCTACTCTTCTATCAATTTATAAGGCAATTGTGAGACCTCATTTAGAGTACGGCTCTATGTTCATGGGTCGCTGCTCCTCGACACTCCTCTCGGCTCTGGATCGTGTCCAGCATCAAGCTTTGAGAGAAGCCCTGGGGCTCATGAAATCTACTCCCATAATTATCCTATTGGCAGAAGGAGGAGAAATTCCATTGGTTGATCGCAGAAATTGGCTTGCACTAAAATATATATCTAAATTTTCTAGAATTAATCATGATCCCATAATTGAAAGAATCTTCATCATTGCGAACCTTAACGGCCATTGGAATAACAGGATTATTCCCCCCAACATTTTTGCTATTAAAAAAATCAATCAGCTTGTGGATTATATTGAAAAATCTGATTTATTACCGTGCTTTATGTTTGATTTGGGAATTCACTATGAATCGATCAACTATACGGACTTTGGATTACAGAAATCGAACTTGAATAATAATTCTGAACTTGAAAGGCTATGTGATAAATATTTTAGTGGCTGTATTAAGATATTTACGAATGCTTCCTGGAATTCGTACCATCTTGTCTTGCGATTTGTATATTAGAACTACTTGCCATAGAACGGGCTTTAACTTCTATTATAGACCATAATTTATCAAAAGTTATTATTATATCAGATTCCAAAAATGCTTTAGAAAAAATTACTAAATGGGAAGTAAGCTCACAGAATGACACGATTAGTCTAAAAATCCGTAAATTAATTGTTGATATTCATAATTTTAACTTTATAATTCATTTTAGTTGGGTTCCTAGTCATACTGACATATCGGGTAATGATAAAGCGGACTTTTTGCAAATAAAGGGCGAAAATTTGTGAATCAAAATGTGAGAATGTTGGCTGATCCTGAAGAATTTTACCCTAAATTTAAAAATGACATCCGTTTAAATTGGAGTAACGAATGGTCTAGAAGGGGGCTGAATAAAGGGAAGATCTATGTGGCTAACCGAGGTGCTCGCAGTATTTGTGATAAGCCATGGTTTAGTAACATTTCTTTACCTAGAGAATATATTTCCACAATATGTCGTCTAAGATCCAACCATTCTCTATATCCGGCTTTTTTATATCGTATTAACGTTAAAGACTCTCCCAATTGTGCATGTGGAGCAGTTGGTTCCCTCATCCATATCTTTTTTGAATGTTCTGACAACAGAGAAAACTGTAACATTCTGTATAAAGAGCTTATCAAGCTTATATTTTTTGGTGGTCCTTTATTATTAGAAACAATTTTATTTAGCAATGATTTAAACGTTATTAAATCACCAGCTATTTTTCTATCAAAGTCAAACATCAGCTTGTGATATTACATTGGTTAAAGCATTGCTTGGTATTTTTGCACTAGAATTTTCAATTAATAACACACTTCCTAATACTTCGTCAGCTAATTGAATAAATTTGTTCACAGTTCTGTTATGTATGTGTTCCCTATGCTCTGCGAGTAAACACACGATTGCGTAATTTTCTGAAAATATGTACAATTAACTGTCTTGCTAACTAGCCAATGGGGCCATGGAAAATTTCCAGACGTCTTCCTCGAGACAGCCCTGTTGTATGTCTAAAGTAGTGTCATCATATTGTTATTGGCTGGGTAGCCTTTGTTGCTGAGGCCATTCACGTAATTGAAGAAGAAGAAGAAGATTATTGAACTATCATTATGAATAAAGGTTAAAATAGTGTCAATACAATAACAATAATACACTATTGATTTTCAGGGTTCCCTTAAGAAATGCTTCATCAGCGAAAAAATGGGAATTGTGCGACGTTAAAGCTTCACTCCAACCACTGCTGACCGTTTTTGTGGTTATAACTTTACAAATAATGATTATTTATATCATGGTCTGGAAATATAACGCAAATACCAAAAACCTGATGCTATGCTTCCAGGTGGTTATCAAAAAGCCCAATTCTGTCAAGCAGATTGCTGTATCATGAACGTCTTATTTATCTAATGATTATATTTCAGATCCAAATGATCATTTTATAATTTGTATTCTTATGATATGTAAGGGACTGAATATTGCTGCACAATTTTGTTTTCAAAAATGATTTTACTGAGAATTTTATGATAAACTTGAAAAAACAAAGATTGTATGTATTGCAATTTATTTTATTATTAAATAATCAATCTGCTTTACTTTTTACAATACCCAAGCATCAACATGACGAATAGCTTCGAAGAACTTGTCACTTGGACAAGGATTAGAACCACATCTAACTTTACATTATTATAACGAGTAAAATTATCATTAATTTTTTATGTATTATTATTTAATTCTTTCAATACTTTTCCATTGTTTCTAGTGATATAAAATTATGGTACGTATAAAAAATTACATTTATTTTAGATTATTATTCAAACCTTATTTTACTAGAGTACAGGGAAAGTAGTAAAAATGCAATTAAAACTGCTTCTGATTTACCAAAGTATAGTACCCGCTATTATTTACAATAAAGGTTTGTATTTTTTTTCTTTTTTCTAGTACTATAAAATTGTATGACGTAAGTAGAATGTTTTCTACTTCATTTAATCATCTAATCCTTATTCTACTAGAACATAAAAAAGTTGAAATATTTGACATCAAAACCGTAATTAATGCCACCGATATAAAATTATTGGCGTCTAATAGAAATAGTCCTAAATTGTTTTCTCTTTTCTCTAGTACTATAAAGTTGTGTGATATGGGTAAAATATCATCTACTTTATTTAATTATTCAAACCCCATATTACTAGAGCACAGGGAAATTTAAAAATTATCATCTGAAATGATAATTTCACCATAAAATTTTCTTACATAATCTCCCACGAGCTTAAATTAATATTCCGAAAAAAATTTCGGCAATAATTGAAGCACTAGGGAGATTATAAGTGAAAATCAGGAGTTATAGTAGAGGAAATGAAAAAATACCCTCATCTCTTATTTTTTTGTAATGGTATGGATTTGAATGAAACCTTTGCATTCGCTTCATTTTTGGACTAATAAACTTTGTTGACCATTAGATTCCGGCAGTCGCACCCCCTCTTTTTGCTAGAGGGGTTGTTAGCAACCCCATTTTCTATCTCGCCGAGTTCTCAACCGAATTCCTTCAAATTTACGTACAGGGGTTTTGAGGGGTCAACGATTACGCGTCCGACGAGGAAATTTGAAAATTCATAATGACAGCTACAAAATGACGGGTTAAAATATAAAAATGTATTGTGTAGCCTAACTGATTATTTTAGAGAAAAATACTAATTTTGCATAAGAATACCTTATTTTTATGACTCATATATCACCACTCATCAACCATCCCTCAGCCGACCACTTAATTATCCACACGCTGCAAATCTAAAATTGCCATTTGCAGCCATGATTTTGATCTTAGAGAAAAATTTCAAGATACAAAAAATGTTATACGTCAGGTTTCTGTCGAAATTGGTCGAAATATGTATTTTGAATAAAATATTTACAGACGGCCCCCCACCCTATGCAAAAATCATACTAGTACAGATCTTTACTCACCTAGTGTGTTAAGGGGTATGTAAGTGACCATACAAACTTATTTGTATTGTACAAATAGCTCAAGACACAATAATTTGTTTTGTATATGAACTTTATAATTTATTATAAATGTAATGTGACTCCAGTGGATGATTGGTTTCAAATGATGATTCGAACTTAATTTATAGCTTTTCCTTTTATTTTATCGAAGTCGTCTAAATGTCTCTTCTTTAGTTGTATGGTTTTGGAAGGTTTGTTGCGAATTGTTGAGTATTTTCAAAGTTCATTTGATCGATGGTTATTCTAGAGTTGCTGTCGTTGGAGGATAATAAAGCATTTTCTTTGATGACGTCTTGAGTTATTCTATTTCTACGAGTTTCGAATATTTCTGTAGATTTTTTAATGGATATTAGAATTTTGTTATCGTGTAGTTGTCAGATAATTTTGTAGTCGTTTGCGGCTAATATGAAATCGTAGAATGTCATATTGTTGAGTACACATTTGTTTGCTCCTGGTTTATTTGAGCATACTTTTTTGAATTCTTGGCATAGTTCATTGGTCCAATATTCTCCCTTTTCTCCAAATAAACGAAACTTCTTTGGTGGTAATAAAATTATTCCATGATCATTAGGTATAGGATAAATTTGTTGGTATGAATAAGGATAGGGATTTAATATAGGAATGTATAATATACATGTCATTATATTTTTAGTTGAAATGATTCTGAATTTTGAGAATTCTATAATTTCGAATGAATGAATTGGATCTAATTGCAGTATTTCATCTTGTTTATAAATAATTTTCGAATGCTCAATTATTTATGATAATTCTTTAGTGGATATAATTCCTAAGTTGGTGATTTCATTAAAAGCTAATGTTATTGTCCTTTGGATATTTTGGATAGTTCTTAATAATTTTGTAGCAAGGTGGATATTATATTAAATTAATTATTGATTTTGCAGTTCTATATCAATATCATTGATTATTTTCATAGATCTATTAATATTTCCTTGAATTATTGTCATATCTTGAGTGTATTCTTTTTGTAATATGATTCGCAAAGGATGTGAATTTATCAACTTGTTTTATGATTTTGTTTTGATTTTGAAATAAAGAATCTAGATTAGTGTTGATTTCCTTCGAATCATTTTGGTCTAAATTTCCAGTAATTAGTCGAATTGCTGATCCCAAACCATCTATTAAACTTCTTTTGGAACGGTTATTGAGTTTTAACACAGCATATCTTATGCTAAATCTTTCAATATTCCTATCAATGGATACTATCACTATTCGATTCCAATTCTAAAATATAAATATTAGATAAAATATTTCCATAACTTAATTATATCTAGCTAATATTAAAATAAAAATATAATTTATGATAATGGTTTATAACTTTGGTTATTCCTAATTCTTCTAGGAAGTATCCATTACTTATGATTTTTTCTATTCGAAGGGCCAGGATTGTTTCCAGGAGGGTCGTCCTGTAAAGGAAATTTTATAGTTAGTCTTTTGATTTTTCTTGTGTGAATGTTAGCAGGCATGTTAGTTCTTTCTTTAATACCAATAATTTTGTTTTTGTTAATTTGTGTTATAATTACCTTATCATAGCAAGGATCTGCTTTTCTGATTTTAGGTTTCTTAAAGTGTACAGCGGGTTCATTTAATTCTACAGTTTATTTATTTCAATTTTGTTTTTCAAGAAGTTTTGTTCCTTTGTTTTTTGTAAATTTCTTCGTAAAAAGGTAATAATTCAGTTTTTCTCTTATCGTTGTATGATTCGATACTTTCAATTCTCAATCTAATTCATGTGCGTTAAGGTTTTCATAAGGACCATATAGTAAACTTAAAGGGGTAAATTCAGTTTGACGAGTGTACTGATTGATTGTAAATTAACACGGCAGATATCATGAGGTTTTGCGCGGTTTCTTTTGAGTTTTTTAATTTGAGCGTTCTAATTTTCACTATTAATGTAGAGTGAACTCATTCGATTGAGGAATTTGAATTGGGATTGTAATTAATAGTGAAATGAAGATTTATTTTGAATAATTTGCAATATTCTTGAAATGTTTCGTTCTTGAATTCTTTTCCTTCATCACAAACTATTTTCTTCGGATAGTTGTGATGTGCAAAATAATGTAATAAGTATATTCAGTATAGTTAGGCTTGTTAGGTCTTCTACAAAATAAGCTTGAGTATATCGTGAAAATGAATCAATTTTTGTGAAAAATTTAGCTTTATCAAAACTAAAAGTATCAATATGAATAATATCAAAGGGTCTTTTTGCCAATAGTGGATCTGATGATTGGATTTGATACGGATGTCTTTCGTATTCGCTCTGTAAGTATATTCATGAATTATTTTATTAATTTTTGTTCGCATATCTGACCAATTTAATGTTTGTTCAGTTGTTTATTCCGTTGTAATTATTTTCATGATAAGATTCAATCTTTTTATTTTGGTCATTAGAACTAATAATATCTGGATATAAAATGTTGCTCTTAAAATTTCTACATTGTTGCTAAATAGACTTGAACATAAATTTCGGAATATTGTTTGAATCTCGGTATCTTTGAAATAGACACCATATAAATTTTTCGGATTAATATTATCTGAGAGGAATTATTTCAAATTTTCTATTTCTTGACCTTTTCTAATTGTTACTGGATAATGATATTTGTGAAATAGCTTACTATAAGAAATATCGTATTCATCACCAAATTTAATAACGATCCTATTATTGAAGAAATTAACCGGTTTTTCTGATATATGCAAACGGGATTTTCTATATCGGTGTGTTGAATATCTTTCTCATTCGGGTATTCGTCTTCTTCTTCAGGAAAGATTTCATTTTCATCTATTGTGCTATGGTAGAGAATTGATCATTTTCTTTGGTTATATTTTCGTGAATATTTATTTCTATACGCGATAGCGGGTCAGCCACGGCATTATCTTTGCCTTTTTTGTATTGGATTTTCTAATTAAATTCTTCTAAACGTAATCTCCATTTGACCAAACGTGAATTAGGGTCTTTTAATAAAGGTAAGGTCTGAAATGGTGATTCTACAATTGTTGAATAATTTCGTCCTGCGGAATTCAATGTTCTTGAGTACTACGCAATCGTTTGATTACTTTGTGACAATACGCTTCCGATAGCAGTATTACTTGCATCTGTTGTTAAACAGAAAGATTGTGCGAAATCTGGATAAGCTAGTACTGGGGCATTTGTTAGGAGTTCTGTGCATTTATTGAATGCTCCCTGATATTCGTAATTGCTAATATCTATTTTAGCACCTTTTTTCAAACATTTAGTGAATAATGGAACTATTTTTGTAAAATTTTGCAAGAAACGACGATAATAACCTACTAAACCGATAAATGCTTCTACTTCTTATATAGTTTTGGTATAGGGTAATTTTGAACTGATTTGATTTTTGATTGATTCGGTTTTATTCCTTCAGGAGTGATTACATATTCTAAGAAATCAACTTCTTTACGGAGAAATTCTAACTTATCCAATTGTACCTTCAAGTTGAATTCTTTAAGTTCATTGAAGACCATTTTTAAATGTACAAGATGTTCTTGCAGAGATATTGGAAATATTACTACATCATCCATGTAAACAAAACAAAATTTGTATGAAAATTCTCTTAACACATTATCCATAACTCGTTGAAGTGTAGAAGGGGCTTTCTTTAGACCAAAGGGCATTCTAACGTATTCACAGTGTCCATTGTTTACTGAAAACGCAGTTTTTTCTATACATTCTGGTAACATTTCTATTCGATGAAAACATTGTGCTAAATCTAGTGTTGTCTAAGATTTCATCTATCCTTGGAAGAGGATATTTATCTTCGATAGTTTTCTCATTTAGTTTCCTATAATGAGTCGCTATTTGTTTTTACCAGACGCATCTAATTTTTTTGGTACTATCCAAACTTGACTATCGTATAGTGATATAGAAGGCCTTATTATTTTATCGTCAAATAAATTCTCAATTTGACGTTGAAGTGCACCGCTCACTGTTCATGATGAGCTTGTAGGTGTTAGTTCAAGTTCCGGCGTCGACAGATTTTTTTTTTAATTCTTTGTTTTGTAGGTTCTCCTCATTTTCGGAATTTCAGAAGCATGCAGGTGTGACGAGCTCCTTGAAATGGCTACCACAGATATTGAAGATAAAGGTTCAATATTAATAGTGAATATACCAAATTCTAAAACAGATATATAGAGAAAGTTTGTAATCAATGCTTCACCGGGGTATGGCCCTAATTAAATTGACATTTATAGAAAATATATATCGCTATGCCCTAAAACAGATCAGACACGTTTATTTGTCTGCTATAGAGCAGGAAAATGTATCAACCAAATGGTTGGAAAAAATACTATTGCTAAAATCCCTAAAAGAATTGCACAATTTTTAAATCTGCCTAATGCCATAAATTATACCGGGCATAGTTCCAGAAGAACCTCGGCAAGTTTACTTGCAAATTCTGGAGGAGACATTCTTGCTTTAAAGCAACACGGAGGTTGGAAGTCTACGAATATCGCTGAAGGGTATGTGGAACAATCTCTTGCAAAAAAGTGAAAAATTTCGAAACAAATTATGGGAGTCACTGAAGTTATTGAAATTGTTTGTAATCGGTACGAGTACTTCCGGGGGATGCCAGCTGTATGAAAATGTTGTTAATGAAAATATCACGAAAACTGCGTTGGCTCCAGCTCTCACTTCTAGTGGTATTCAAATAACCACTGCTCAAAACTGCACGTTTAACATTAGTATAAATAACTATTTATTTTTAATTTGTGGTAGAGTTATTACTCTACCACAAATTAAAAATGTAGGATACAAGAAAGAAAATAACGTGCCTATAAGTTATACTGTACCTACTTTTTAGTTTTAGTTCTTTAATAAATTTTGTTTGTTAGTTTCATAAATAAAGTATTTAAAAATGACTTGTTATTTGAGGGAGGCGGAAAAATCATATGTATAACATGGGGGTAAAGTGCGTTTTCGTCCCTTGAATGATTACTTCATCCTCGGGAGGAAAAGTAGCACTTTCCTCCCTTGTTATACAAATAGCTATTTCTTCGAAAAACATTCTTTCTTTGAGTTGTTCCGAGCTATCGGATGATTGAATATATTCAATTTCTGATTGAATGTGATTGAATGTATCAAAGATTTTATCAATTTTTCCTAATCTAATCTGGTACATATTCCGGTAAATTTTACGTGGCTCCTTGAATCTACTAAAAAACTAGCGATTCTGGTTGATTGTGCTTTTAGTAGCCCCCAACGAACCACCAGGTTTCTAAGACTGTCCTCTGGTTCTGCCATACTTTACACGAGTAAGTATAATTTGTAATCATAAACTTGTGCAGAAATGCAGAAATGTGATTCCACATCTAAATTGGCAATACAATCTGTATTAAAAAAGGTAAATGATGATGGAAACTCACAGATTTTCCCGGTAACACACTTGACATAGGTTTTGCTGTATCTTGTCTTCAATTTTTCCTGTTTTTTTATGAAAAATGTGGCACAAACACTTCTCGAATGGACCAATTTTATGCTAGTTATAACTGCTAGATCTTGGGGTTGTAACATCCCTCTATTTTACTTTGATGATGCTAGGCCTATTTTCCTTGTGGACTGCTGGGGCTTTTTCACATGAAGCATCAAAATCCAGATTTTGCGACAACAATTTCCTCTGAATTATTCCAGACGAAAGACCAAAACCAAATTTGTCCCTCAATGCATCATTTAGGAATGCACCGTACTTTTTTTTGCATGTATTTGCTAGATTTCTCAGAAGAACCATATACCTAACTACTTATGTTTTCTTCTGATTCCTGCTTAACAGCATTAAATCGAAATGTTTCTGCGCTGGTGAGCCATATAGTATAGGAATCTTCCATCCTATACGAGATTACCTGAAATCCCTCAATTAGCGAATACAACCTTATTTCTATTATTAAAAAGATATAATCGATATGTTTGTAAATGCATAAGTAAACACAAGCAATATGTTTAGTGTTATGATTACCTTGTGATAATATGAACATATTGTTTTGCATAAGCTATACAACAAGGGACCCTGCCATCATGAGCGTGGGAACCTTGTAGCCAAGGTAGATATCGATAAGGCTGATATATAGTGGAGTAAATCTGGCAAATGGTTGGCAAAATTTTACGATGCATAGCGACCCGGTGGAAAAGTTTTTTTAGGGTACCAACAACAACCTCCTGAAATTTTTATTTCTCAAAGTGGGTGCAACCCTTTTTTTTGGGCAAAAAGTTTTTTTTACATTTTTAATGGTAGTTTAGCAACAAAAAATTAATATCTCTGGTTGTATTGAAAATTAGGAAACCAAAGTAGTATCCTTTCATTGTCAATGTCCAAGGAACTTCCAGTCCAAATTTCAAGTTGATCCGACCTCCCCCTCCCCGCAATATATATATATATATATATATATATATATATATATATATATATATATATATATATATATATATGTTTCTTCTTAGGTTCTCGCGGACGTAATGTGTAGAACTGGATTCTCGGGTATTGATCCGCGTTGTGTGGTTTCGGTCTGGAATTTCCAGACTCTACGGTCGAATCACCTGAAGATGGCAAATGCGACTTTGCCGAAACATCGTGAAATTGGTTCTTTTGAGGACCGAAACCACACAACGCGGATCAATACCCGAGAATCCAGTTCTACATATATATATATATATATATATATATATATATATATATATATATATATATATAACTTAAGAGATATAGAATTAAATTTTCTGAATTATGAAGATAACTTAGATAATTTAACATAGGATTATAAAGATGAATAAACGTAAAAGATTGAACCATAGGCGGGATTCGAACCCACATTTCTGGATTTCTAGTCCAGGGTGTTTACCAATTACACCACTTCGGTCCTGTTAGATTTTTATATTTTTGTAAATATAAAACTCTGAAAGGATAGTAGATCATTGATGAACACAATGCGATTCGATGCCCTACCATAGATCAACTATTCACGCACATTCATCTGAAGTTCAGTCGTTTTTTGAAGTAAGGATTGTAGGTTAGTACTGCTATGGTTGGCAGTTACTTGACAGTTCTTATTCAAATGACAGCATCCCGGTTCTTATATATTTCAATAGAACTGACTGAGAATTGTTCTGGTTAATTATAAACAAGTTTAAAGTTTCTTTGCCTAATTGGCCACTATCGTGTATGTAACTTAAGAGATATAGAATTAAATTTTCTGAATTATGAAGATAACTTAGATAATTTAACATAGGATTATAAAGATGAATAAACGTAAAAGATTGAACCATAGGCGGGATTCGAACCCACATTTCTGGATTTCTAGTCTATGGTTCAATCTTTTACGTTTATTCATCTTTATAATCCTATGTTAAATTATCTAAGTTATCTTCATAATTCAGAAAATTTAATTCTATATCTCTTAAGTTACATACACGATAGTGGCCAATTAGGCAAAGAAACTTTTAACTTGTTTATAATTAACCAGAACAATTCTCAGTCAGTTCTATTGAAATATATAAGAACCGGGATGCTGTCATTTGAATAAGAACTGTCAAGTAACTGCCAACCATAGCAGTACTAACCTACAATCCTTACTTCAAAAAACGACTGAACTTCAGATGAATGTGCGTGAATAGTTGATCTATGGTAGGGCATCGAATCGCATTGTGTTCATCAATGATCTACTATCCTTTCAGAGGTTTATATTTACAAAAATATAAAAATCTAACAGGACCGAAGTGGTGTAATTGGTAAACACCCTGGACTAGAAATCCAGAAATGTGGGTTCGAATCCCGCCTATGGTTCAATCTTTTACGTTTATTCATCTTTATAATCCTATGTTAAATTATCTAAGTTATCTTCATAATTCAGAAAATTTAATTCTATATCTCTTAAGTTACATACACGATAGTGGCCAATTAGGCAAAGAAACTTTAAACTTGTTTATATATATATATATATATATAAGTTTAAAGTTTCTTTGCCTAATTGGCCACTATCGTGTATGTAACTTAAGAGACATAGAATTAAATTTTCTGAATTTTGAAGATAACTTAGATAATTTAACATAGGATTATAAAGATGAATAAACGTAAAAGATTGAACCATAGGCGGGATTCGAACCCACATTTCTGGATTTCTAGTCCAGGGTGTTTACCAATTACACCACATCGGTCCTATTAGATTTTTATATTTTCGTAAATATAAACCTCTGAAAGGATAGATGAATGTGCGTGAATAGTTGATCTATGGTAGGGCATCGAATCGCATTGTGTTCATCAATGATCTACTATCCTTTCAGAGGTTTATATTTACAAAAATATAAAAATCTAATAGAACCGAAGTGGTGTAATTGGTAAACACCCTGGACTAGAAATCCAGAAATGTGGGTTCGAATCCCGCGTATGGTTCAATCTTTTACGTTTATTCATCTTTATAATCCTATGTTAAATCATCTAAGTTATCTTCATAATTCAGAAAATTTAATTCTATGTCTCTTAAGTTATATATATATATATATATATATATATATATATATATATATATATATATATATATATATATATATATATATATATATATATATATATATATATATATATATATATATATATATATATATATATATATATATATATATTATCCGTTTCCGACCGGACTATGTATGTCATCGAAATCTCCGCTCCGGCAGAGAAGAACATAGTCTTGAAAGAGGAGGAAAAATGGACAAAATATCAAGATCTCCTGTTCGAGTTCCGCACGCTATACCCAGGCCACAGGGTCGTATTAGTGGTTCTGATCATCGGTGTTTTGGGCGGAATTCGGTCTTCGCTGCGTTCAAACTTGAAGATCATTCCGGCCTGTAGAAACTCGGCGCAGATCTTGATAGACCGGATGCAAAAGGGTTCAATAAGAATACTTAGGGCACACGATTTAGGAACCTGAAGCTACTTACCGACCGGTGGGGAGGAGTAGCTTCGGTTAACCGCCCTTCAGGTTTTTCCTGGCGCGACTGCTACGATGTCGTTGGAGCTCGCAGCAGCCCCGACCAGGTTTGGATGTAGAAGAAATTTTTTTTATATATATACTCATATATGCAAGGAATCTTGCGTAACGGCTAACTCGGTCATTTTTCAACCGATTTAGCTGAAATTCGGACTGAAGATAGCTGTTATAGTCTCAAAACTACCATCCAAATTTCAAGTTAAAATATTGGATAGTTTTCCAGAAATTCAAATTTAAGTCAATTTTTTAGTCATTTTTTAAATTGAGATATCTCGTGTCATGTACATCCGATCGGGATCTGCTTTGAGAGGAAAATGTAGGTATTTTTTTGTCTATATTGGCCATTTTGGTTAATTTGAGATAAATCGAATGACGTTCACGTGAGGAGCGCGTAGCTGGCGAGTTAGAAAAGTGCAAACTGGTTGTACCTAATACGGCTTTACAAAGACTTTTCGCGTGCCGTTTTCGCTCCATGTAGTAAATATGGTATCGGACCGTGCCCGACGGCCCTTCTTTTTTTGATAAATGTCCATTAAATAGGAAACTTTATTAAAATAGAAACAGGTACTCTAAGGTCTCAGCTACGCGCGTCTAACGTGCGACGTAAAAAAGGGACTTTTCTAGCTACTAAAATATACCCGAAGCGGGTGAAAGCTAGCGGCCCACAGCCAAAAATACTTCATTACAACAGGGGCCGCCCGCACGGGGCACGAAACGGCCCCAACATAACAAGACCGAGGTTAAATGTATAAACTCTATCTGACGCGTAGCGAGCTTCTCGAGGGAAACGTCAAAATGATTACGTTCGTAGCTAATTACATAGGACGCCTAGCGTTCATGCAATTGTGTTCTTGTACAATTTGAACCTTCCAATTTCGAAATCCCGGAGCCTAAAGCGCTATCAACTTCTGAGCCTCACAATATTCGTATAAAATTGAGAAATTTCGCACTTTTAGAAACTTCAAATTAATTAACTTGACACAAGTTTTGGGGATATCAATAACGAAAATAAAATGGCTAATATAGGCCGGAAATATAAATAAATAAAAAAATAAGTTCCATGACATGAAACTATATGCAAATACCTACATTTTCCCGCAAAGCAGATCCCGATCGGATGTAAATGACATGAGATATCTTAATTTGAAAAATAACTAAAAAATTGACTCAAAGTTGAATTTCTGAGAAACTATCCAATAATTTCATTTTAAATCTATAGGGTAGTTTTGAGACCATAACACCTATCTTCAATTCGTATTTCAGCCAAATCGGTTGAAAAATGACCGAGTTAGCCTAAACTACCATTAAAAATGTAAAAAAAAACTTTTTGGCCAAAAAAAAAGGGTTGCACCCACTTTGGGAAATAAAAATTTCAGGAGGTTGTTGTTGGTACCCTAAAGAAACCACCGGGTCGCTATGCATCGTGAAATTTTCGCCAACCTTGCTTATTTTCTCGCCAGATTTACTCCACTTTTATTTATACTAGGATTATTATTAGAACAGATCATTATCAGGATTATTGATCATGGTATCATCATCATTACCATTAACATTGCCATAAGTATTGTGATTGTCGAACTGAAATGATTCGCCAAGATGTCTATTAATTCTGTTAACGACTTGTTTTTGGGGTTATCTGGACATTATAAATAAACAATAATAACCCTTATACACTCAAAATACTGTTTCGGCTAACAAGTAGCCATCCTCATCAGAATAAACTGGTTACTCTGATGATGACTACATGGTACTTGATACAGTATTTTAAGAGCCATATTGTATCCATAATTTGAACTCTTTTATAATTTGATAGTTATCTGGTGAACATATTGAATATATTCAATACAGTATAAACTTTGGGACAGATCAAGGTTAAAATAAGGATACCTTCCTGACGTTTCAATCTCATTGCTCTGGAAATAGTCTACCATTTGTTTGACATAATTTTCAAGATTACTTCTTACATCATCAGGTTCAATGACTACATAGTAGACATTTTGAATACTGTGTATTTGGAATTTTCTACTCAAATGACAATAGCGTCGGTTGACTCCAATACAAGATTTTTCTTCTTTACTTTATTGTAATGAACACTGCACTGGACCCGATTTACTCGTTGTCGATGTTGTTTATTAATATATTAGAAAACTATATTGCACTAATTGTAATTTATTGAATATCATACAGCCATTTAGTCACAAATATACAAGAAGCTCTTCGAGATCCCTCAGGTATTTTTTTTGAGTAGAGGAGGCGAAATCTTGCATAGACGCGCAGGCCCCCGTTTGTGCTAGATTCTCACCTACTAAAACCCCTCCCCACGTGAGGTTGGTTCTCCTCCTCAGAGGCAGCCCCACTGCTCTGCGGTCATTAGTGTTATTGTGCCGTCACATATTGCTATCTCGTCATCAGCCCGGTGTATTTAATGAAGTACTTTTGATTTCCTCGGGAGTAGTTTTATCATCTCCGAGGTATGTCCGACGACCAACCGTGCATGCCGTGCACTGACACAGTGAATGCATGGGTGTCTCTTCCCACACGCCGCAACCCCTGCATGTGGGCTGATATACCAGACCCATGGTGCAGAGATGTTTGTTGCATGGGGCGTGTTCGATCAGGAATGCAACAAGATTCCGTATTTCTTGTCTGCTAAACGTCAGTAGATTGTTCACTCGTTGCTGCTGGAGATCTCCCATTAATAGTCGGTTGGATTGCGACATACTGAGCAGCGACCTGTCAGGTTAGACATAGCGCTAAAACGGCAACCACCACGTTCTTCCTCAGCTTCGTGTCTAGCACTCTTTAGTTCCGTGTCTAGCACTAAGCAAGTCGGTATCACTACTAATTCTTTGGTTAACAATACTACGAGTATTATCTTAAAGAATGATGTTGATTTAGTCAGTATTGAGGAACTTTTATCTGAACACACAACAGTATGGAACAAAAAGTGCCAGAAGAAAAAGAATATAGAGGACTTATTTTTATTAAATTCAAATGCATTATAGAGCATTAGCTTATTATTATCATACTTTTTTGCAGTTAATGTTTGTATATGTACATTCATTGTTAACATATTATTCTGCCACTGAAAATACATTCTGATTTGTCAGGAGGTCCAGAGTTTCAGTGTCGAAATTGAATTAGATACACTAAATAGGTTGTAATGGCCCCAACCATCTGAAATGAAATATAATGAGTAAAAACAATACAGATATATTTATTTCTCTTGTTTATTATTCCGAAATGTAAGTACCCCTCTTGTGCAATTCCTTGCCTCTACAAATTTTTCTACTTTAGTTGCATTGATTTTGACATTTCTGTTTATTTTAATAGTCTAAGGAGTTTACTCTTCTGAATTACTTCAAGGAAAAGTAAGTTAGTCCTTAAGCTATAAAGACATATCGAAAAATTGAAATATTCTCCTTTCTCAATAAAAGTTCTTAAGAAATAAAATAATGAATTGAAATTCGAAGGAAGATCTATTCTTCAGAAATCCAGATATAAAGTTTTCTCTAGGTTGTGAAATTATTATTATCATCTAGGAATACGATTGAAAAATGGAATATCATATCTATGATTCCATACATTTGTGACCTACGACCGTTTTGAATTTGCGGATTGTTATAAAGCACAATATGATAAACGGATGAGATTATTTTCCCATGAATGGCATATTACTCAGATCATAAGCGTAAGTTGGTATTCCTATCTGGCAAACTGTTCGTTTCTACAACAATCACTAGCCCATATTTTGAGAGTGCACCACAAATCTGCTCAAATTTACAGCAGGACAAACTGGAGAATATACCTTGACATCTAATTCATATCTTCTTTTTTATAGTACAAGGAAAATTTCATTCAAATTGATAATAATTATGACATTATCACAAGTTGAATAAACTAAGTTGAAATATTCAGAGTGTTCAGATTAGTAAGATTAGTAACCTCGACTTTAATTTAATCTAATGAATTTTATTAGACAAACAGTATCATTCCTCGGAAGATTTTCATCTCAAATAACTCTAGTAGTAGGATGTTGACAGTACTCGAAAATTTACGATGAGACGAAGATAATGGGATCGGTATTTTTGAACCTGAGGTTAGACTAGCGTTGTCAAGAGATGTACCTGTTCTACCTTTAATTTACCTTATTTTTTTCTGATGTATGTGTGATTTCTTTACAGCGAATTATTGATGGGATATGTCAAACAAAATGGAAGAACTGAGTATCTTCAAACTAGAACAAGTCAAACTTGAAAATACAACATTGAAGAATGTGAAGTCAAAAAAATTAAGAATTGGTTGTCAGCGTATTACGAAAGCGCTGAACGGACATCGCGAAAAGAAAAATAAAGAATTTATAATTACAAGTTAGACTGAGAATTAGGCCTAATTGCAAGTTACGACTGACAATTAGGCCTAATTGCATGTTACGACTGAATAAATTTTTCGGATTTTATCGTTTTGAGCATTTCTGTATCGATCTGCACCATTTTTGTCTATTTGTGCCATTCCTACTTGTCGTATAGATTTGAGATTTTGCGGATAGCAAAATAGCAGTTTTGGGCGCGGTGGCCCCGCTTTGAGGGATCTTTTTACTTCCCTTACACTATGTACTACTTATGTTGAGGGAAGTAAAAAGGCATCAACCATCAGCCTTTCAAGAAACATTAACAGGTTACGTGGAACCTTGACAATTCTAGCGTCGGTCAGGAACCGAGTACCCTCCATTCGAAAGGCAAAAACAGGTGAATTATGAGAGAGCAACAAACTTAAATTGAAGGTAGAGCAGGTAAAAAGACAGATAGAGCTAGCCAAGCCTCAGGTACTATAATACCGATCCCATTGTCTTCATCCAAACGTACATTCTTCTGCTCATTGTCTGCAAGAATTTTGTACTTCGTCACCATGGACATGCCTTAGAGTTCATCCAATACTGACACTACTACTGCTAACTTGTAATTGGACAAATAGCGGACAATTCTAGATATAGATAGTTTTCAACATAACATAATAACAGAGAATTTATTTATTCTATAACTACTCCCTTTTATAAAACAAAAACTTACCGAGTGAAGAAGGGTCCAGTCTAAAGGAAACAGACCGCATACTTTAAACTGTGTATTGTGCAATTGAGCTCCAAGATGGTAAAGTTCCACCTAAACATAAATATTATGATATAAAAATTTGCATGTTATCATTCTCATAAAAACATCCACCATGAGAATTTTTCGTTCGCAAATTAGACATGTAAGAAAAGCTGATCAGGTGATAGCTGATTTCAATCAGAACTTCACCGCATCGTACAAAATATATAGGCAAATAAATCGCTTGTCTGCCTAATAGATTATGCATCTTTAATGGCTTTTCTTCTCTAATACCGCTCAAATAATAAATGTCATTACAGGATATTGTAAGTGAAATGTGTTAACTATTTTATATAAAAAAAGTTGCAGTTTATATTTGGAGAGCTCTGAAGTCAATCAGTGTAAATCAGTTGACAGTAGAATTAAGATAATGAGGTTTCTTGTTTATTTAACATATAAATAATAAATATCAAATCTCATTAGACCTCTAAAACTAGATAGATGAAACTTAAATTAACCTTTTTAGGAGACATGCAAAGAATGCAATTGTCATAAAAGAAAGTTTATTAGATTTGAAAATATTGACTTATGCTAAATGTCTACTGAACATTTCAATAACTTCAGTCCATATAGTCACTGTCGCTGTCATATTCGTTCGCCTTTGAACTTGAAGCCCTGGTTCGATCGTTCAATACTGGCAAATGTTTGTAAAAAGGATGATAGTTAGGAGGTATGAACGGCAAAAGATCATGCATATGCTTCTTTTTTACCTCTTTAACCACAGCCTGCGGTCTGGATTCAAAGGACCTTGAACAATATGATTTATCTTTGCAGCATCTCAACCACTTTATGTCTAGCCAATTTACCTTCCCCTCATAGTATTTACTTTGCGATTACATATCTTATTTTCCAAATTTGTAATAGTCACAAACTCATGTCGCTCTATTGTATTAACTCGGAACGACTTCAACTTTTTTTGAGGTTGACACCAAAACAAACTCCTCCTCGGTATAATAAAAAATTTCTTTGTTTTTTGCTTTACACTCACGAACTCCGAAATCTGCGTCATTTGGTAGCAGTGTCCTGATACCAAGAACTTGTGATCATTGAATTCCGCACTCATTTCTGCTGAAGCTAAAGCCTATTCCAAATCAAATGTCGAAACATAGGTTTCTTCTTCCCATCTTTAACCTATCGCTGTTCAAAGAGCTTCTTGTCTTTTCAGCTTTACGAATTTGAAGCTGTTTCTCGATGTTTTTGATCATCTCGCTCAAAGGTAAGAATATTATGGAAAGAATCGCATAGCTGGCAGGTATCTTTTGAAGGAGGTTTAAAATATAAGTTAATAATTATTACACTTTTAGAAACCACATTTTCTCTACCTTCATGTTCACACTTCTTATAAAATAGGTAAATTTTTCTGATAGTGAGATCAGGGTGTAAATATTCCCTATTCGGGGTATCAGAACAAGTGTAATAGTTCTAATACGAGGGAAATAACTCGATATGCTCCTTGACGTCTGTCACATCTATTTCATTTGTTCGTGGTATATGGCAACTCTTATCAATGCACATTTTCCAAGACCGCTTCCAAAGATTCTAAAATGATTAAAACATTTCAGTCATTCAGTGTAAGTCATAATGAAAACTCAAGCAATACAATTAATGCAGTTCTAATTGATTGTGTGAAAATTTAGTAGCAAATACTTTCTGAGGAAATTTGCTTTAGTAATTTGTGTATGACAAAGGTATTTGTTTCAAGAATACTATGCATTCCAAGGAACATGATTTTAAGTTACTTACCTGCATCTGACGAAATTTCTTTATTTTCTGGTAGATATTCTGAACCAGTGTCAGAAAAAGATTCGGTTTCGACTAATGAAAGATGAATGCTATTATTGTGCAGCAAACACTGTTAATAACAAACAACTTATACTGATTTACACCTGAATAATTTCGCTACTTCATTTCATTGCCGTTATAAGTGTCGCCATCTGTCTTTTAAAATGTGAATCTCTTGTCAACTGAAAGAACTTGTATCTAGGAGGCGGATAAAATAAATTACTCAATTTATGCAAATTGTTGACTTACACTGATTGCCTTAACGTTACCTAGGAATAGCAAGCAGTAAGTAACGCTGTTGGGGTACTCTTGTTATAAATTAAAACTATGAAGTAAAGAGTAACTGTGTAAAGCTACAAATTACAAGGTAAGTTCTCACAATGTGTGATCAAACACCAAAAATAAAACTAAGCATAGTTTTCTAGTATCATAATCCCAAATTATTTTATCTATCACCCGCATGGTGGGCATACTTTTGCTTATTTCCTTTTCATTGCTGAATCAGTTAATTGATCTCAATTACAGAGATAAAATCCACTTATCCCTAAGAGGTTTTTAAAATTGTTGTTATCTTTTCTTAATACGCATGGCTATTGATGGTACTATTCGGATTCTTGATATTTATGTGGTATAGAATGAAAATTGTAATGCGAATTATTTAATATTTCGTTTTTGTAGTTAACATCACAATAAAGTGACAGAACCAGTATGGGAATGTTTGGGACAAGAAAATATTGTGTGAGGCAATCAAACAATTCAACTGAAGATTTCTTCATTTGCTTCAGCACGGAAACAAATGTAAGCACTTCAAACCCGAGAACTATATTTCCTAGATCCAGAACCTTAGTTCCCAAGCTTACTCCATCGCTCTGGACGTCCTATATCTACAATGATTACGTTGAACATACAAACACTATTCATTTCACAGACTGTGACCGACACTAATATCGGTCGTTTTCGATTATTTGTCTTGCAACCCTAGGGTTGAGGAACGTGTACCAATATTGTAATAATCCGACGGATTATTACTTTTGGGTCCTTTGAATAATTCGTTCTTAATTCGATCTCTTTTTTCCGGAGCATCGACTTCTAGGCCAGCAAACGTAAGCACAGCACGAGGCCAGTGATACTTTTCCCCTGAGTCAGGATAAATCCACGTGGAGTTGAAAGAAGCTGTCACGCGCCGAGTAAGATTCCTATAGGTGCTTTTAATAACGCCTGCCCCCGGTATTCTAAATTAAACATAACTAAGCTTTGCGCTTGGCCACCGCTCCAATGAATTTATAAAAACTAATTACTATAAGAAAAAAGGAGATTTCTTCACCACCTACTCGTTCGGTAAGTCCAGGCAGCTTTATATCCGAAGGGATACTCCATTGTTTGCATCAATTCAAGTCATATGAATTTTCCTTAGATTCCACAATTGAAATAATTAAAATATTTCAATTTTTTTTTATTGTTGTCCAGATAATATCTCTATAAAGTTATAAAGTAATTTTCCAGTCAAGTCATGTAGAACCTTAATCCAGATTAATTTTTGTTCCAAAGATCATATTTTTTTGAAATCAATTAATATCCTGTTTGTCAAGATTGTAACAAATTAAATTCAAGAAATTCATAGAGGTTAAATTAATTTATCGATTTGTGTTCATATAAGTTTAACAAAGAAATTATTCAAATTCAACCTAGGTCAAATTTTGCTTGTAGTATCGTGGGACGAAGAAACTCGTAGCTGTAGCTAGCTTGAGTAGGAGTAGCTTGGAGTATTGTATTGGCCTTAGTTAGAACTCAATTGTGAAGCAAAATCAAACGTAGTACTTGTGCAGCAAGGGTCATATGTATTCCTGGGTGATGAAGCAGTGCTGGTCTTGTGTGCGTCTTTAGCGTTTCGCGGAAAGTGTTTGTTCGTTCAAAATCATTTTGTGACAATTCCATAACATACGTAGTTTAATCCGACGTAGAACCCGAGTTTGTAAATTATATGTGCCCTATTTCTACAAGGGAGTCAAGAAGGAATTGTGATATTAGACCAACAGGGTAAGTGCATTTAGATTGGCAAACAACAACTGTCATATTGACTTCAATATCTGAATCGGCGATATAATATAATGTGGTTATTTAAACTTCAGATCATGCTCCCCCGCTAATTTTATTTTCTTAATATTTATGTTGTTTCCAGCCATTCAGGCTAGTTTGAGTGTTCAATACAAATTCCGCTTATCGGAGATCACTTCGGGGACATGATAGAGTATCAGGTCATTAGGCTTGTCCCAAGTTACCAGAAAGAGAGGAATCCTTTTTTAATTCTAAATATTTAGTTTATACTCATTAGCTTTTACTGATTTCAACTCTTTCGAGAGAACCTGAGCAGGAACTCGCTCGCTGGCTCGCTAGCGACATTGAAAACGGTCTCCCAGGTTCCCACTTGGAGTGAACGTGAATTAGACCAGTCTTTAAATTCATAGGTTATCATTCCAACGAACAGATTTTGGACCAATTTTATAATCGTTGGTTATGTACAAAATTTTGTTAACTTTTATCTAATATATCTCTATCATTTAATTTGATTAACGAGGTTAACTGGTGATTCCTAATCAGTGAATACGACCTTCAGAATGTATGCTTGAATAGATATAAAGACATGATAGAACGAAATTCGAGGCGGTCCCCGAGAAAAGATCGAGGTCTCGTAGTCAGAAACAGCTTCCAGGTGAGATTGATTATACCCCTAGTGGTGGCAGCTTAAAAGAACCTTGAGGGTACGCAGCTCAACTGAAATTTTTGATACCCGAGCAGGTTCCAACAAACAATTCTCAATTCATATAAGACGTCGAGGATGTATTAACGCTACCTAAAATAATACCCAGTCGACTGTTACAAGTGTTACAAGAGGTGAGATAGGCTTTCAGACCTATTTACCTGCCTAGAAAAATCAAATCTGGAGTAATTCCAGATTTATAAAATATGACGCTCGGCAAATGTTACAATACGCAAAATTTCTCGCCGATTGATGAAGGCATTCGAAAAATACAACGCTCCAGTCGTGTTTGCTTGATTGCATTGATGGTGGGGTTAAAACTGTTACATAATGGTGCGATTTATTGATTCTTGTGTTCTTTTACCAAATGCAGTTTGAGTTGTTAGCATTTGCAGCTTGGCTTAAGTTGTTGTGGCTTTCTAATGTCAGCTTGGTGGGTTGATATTGTTCCTAATGATTGTTGATATTGCAGCTCTGTTGTTCGGGAGAATTTCGATATTTTCACCTTTGAATTTGCGGTGCAGGAATTATTTAGCACCAATGGTTGATAGCACAAATTTTTGATTGGAACACTTTCGCATATTTCACTAGGGATATTATTAAAGGTATGTTTAAATCTTTTTAGTAGATATCCGCGCCTGCTCCCATTCTAGTTCCTAATTCACCAGTGGAGATATGGAGGGATTCGCATTTTCTTCATTCATGGCTGTCGTATAGACTTCCGTTTCCCTATTCAGTGAAGGTGTCTTCCTGACAGCGTCATCCAGGAGATCACATGTTTGTCTTTTTTTGCTTTCCTCATACTGCTGCTGTAGGTGTCGTTCAAACAAAATATTTCAGTACACTGTGGTATTCTCAAAGTAAGTAGTTATCAACCAAAGCTAGGTCTAAAATTAAATCCTTAAATATAGGAATTAATCTGAATGTGGTACAAATTCAGGGATGAGGGTAGACAATGGTAGACATTCGGAATAAATAAAACCACCTGTGTCGACAGTGTTCCAGATACTGACGAACTATTAAATTATTTCTGCTGGTTTCTTATTACGAGTCAACGTTCCAAACGTACATCACTTGGCGTCTAAGTTTTTTTCGAAGACCATCTGTTCGAAGTAAACAGCATTCGAATAGACATTCTGATTTGAATTATATTTTAGAATTTCCGATTGTTCAATTGTTGCAAACTATCTCGACTAGGTCATATCCAGGACCTAATTATTCAGAGTGATTTTATGAAATTGTTGTTCATTTATACTAGGTGTAACCATTTATTTTCTTTTGTACATACGAGTATATTTTCTATAATCAATCATTTCCTTTAATAAACTATATATACATAAGCCTCTGCGTTTTACTTGTGAGGAATCAATCAATTCATATCTGTCAGATTTCATACAGCGGGAAATATACAAACTTGGACCACTCATTCCGGTGGTTACCTCCTTTCAAATTCTCCGTTTTACAAGAAAACTTATACTTTCCCGAGAAAGGCGGTCACAGAGCATTTCAGAAGTTACAGGCTCAAAAAAAGGACTCTAATCAAACGAATTACCTGTTGGAAAATAATCACAATTTCATCCTCAATGCTGATATTTTACGTATTCAAGATAAAGGACATACACTCAATATTCTAGAATCCATAGAAAATTTAAAACATTCGAAAAGCAATAGTAACGCAATATTAGTAATATCACGAACAGTCAAACCGCGGTACCCGCCTCATATTATACTAGCTATCGTACTAGTTCTTTCTTTGATACACTATTAGTGGATATAAGGTGACTAACTACTTACTTGTTTATATGTGAGTGAATTCGGGCTCAATAGACTGTATCCTTCATCTATTAAATTGGCTGCAATTCTTATCTAGAACAAGTAATTTGATGTAAGAAAGTAGAGGTTCATAGTAATGAACATAATATTAGAAATGCATGTTATAATGACGATTGTCTCAAGTACACAATATGATGATATGAAACTCGCTACCTATACCCCGACCATAGTTGATTTTCGAGACTTAATTTACATAGATATAGTGTACTGTACAGAGTATGACTGCGGAATGTAATATATTGTAATTTAGTTTACACTATCACCTTTTTTCCACTTAAGTTTTGATTAAACTAAAACACTTTTCGAAAAGTGCTTTAGTTTAAGCACTTTTCGTGTGCGATGCCGCCATTATCAAAGACTATGTAAACTGTTTACATGCATCTTTGATAATGGCTGCATTGCCACCGAAAAGTGCTTTAGATTAGTTACAATTCCAGTGATAAAAGGGTGATGATGTGAACTAAATTATATTAGACAGGGTGATTGATGAGTAATAGCCCAAATTGTAATGTAACTTTACGTTCAGATGGCAAGATAATAATACTTTACTTAACAAGAATGGGGGTAAGTCTGCTCCTTACTGAGATAAGGGGTGGTGTTAAAGTTGAAAGAATAAATAAACTTTTGTTAAAGCCAGAGGAGTGAGACGCAGACATTAATATATATATATATATATATATTATATATATATATATATATATATATATATATATATATATATATATATATATATATATATATATATATATATATATATATATATACATATATTTTTTCTATACCAATATTTCGCAATAATTTATTGCTTCTTCAGGGTACTACAATTTTTACAAATTAGATGACAATTACGTATTTAGGTTAATACTTACAGAAGTTTAGGTTAATATTAAACTAGACATTTCTACAAAAAACATTTAGATTTTTTTTCTCCTTATTATAGTCATTGGACTGAAGATTCTATTTTCCAATTATGTCACCAAGTTAAATTTAAAATAAAGACGAATTACAATGAGATGAAAATGGATACTTACATTTTAAAATTTGACATTTAACTAGTCAAGTTATAACGGTAAAAATACATGTGCATATCGGACTAACAGCTGATTGTGAAGTCTCTAATGCACAAAATCTGGATTTGAAAGCACGTCACCACCATAGAGTGTGACTCGGTTGAATTGAATATTTCTTATTAGGAATAAGAATCACTGAACATTTAACTATTCATTTTTGTGGTTTTAATCAACTGTCAATAAAAAGGAATATATTATATTCAAATTGTCAGTGTCTGTTTTCTTATTTAAAACTGAAGGTTCCTTATTGATGTGGTACATTTCTAAAAACAATCTTTTTTTGTAATTACTTTCTTTATCCAGAATCATAATTTCTGTTTCATCAAATTTATGATTTTCCTCTCTTCTGTTGATGAAACAGAAATTATGATTCTGGATAAAGAAAGTAATTACAAAAAAAGATTGTTTTTAGGAATGTACCACATCAATAAGGAACCTTCAGTTTTAAATAAGAAAACAGACACAGACAATTTGAATACAATATATTCCTTTTTATTGACAGTTGATTAAAACCACAAAAATTAATAGTTAAATGTTCAGTGATTCTTATTCCTAATAAGAAATATTCAATTCAACCGAGTCACACTCTATGGTGGTGACGTGCTTCCAAATGCAGATTTTGCGCATTAGAGATTTCACAATCAGCTGTTAGTCCGATATGCACGTGTATTTTTACCGTTATAACCTGACTAGTTAAATGTCAAATTTCAAAATGTATCCATTTTCATCTCATTGTAATTCGTCTTTATTTCAAATTTAACTTGGTGACATAATTGGAAAATAGAATCTTCAGTCCAATGACTATAATAAGGAGAAAAAAAATCTAAATGTTTTTTGTAGAAATGTCTAGTTTAATATTAACCTAAACTTCTGTAAGTATTAACCTAAATACATAATTGTCATCTAATTTGTAAAAATTGTAGTACCCTGAAGAAGCAATAAATTATTGCGAAATATTGGTATAGAAAAAATAGTTTTCTTTTGATTGCCCAACTACAGACCGAAATTCCCGTTAACAAACCTTCTAAATTTCAACTAGTGACGGTCGTTACTACCTTTCGAATAAATATATATATATATATATATATATATATATATATATATATATATATATATATATATATATATATATATATATATATATATATATATATATATATATATATATATATATATATATATATATCCGATATTATTATCAGGTATGCGGTCAAAATCAAATCAGCAGCTTCAATTTCAAACTGGGATTAATCAAAAGCAAATTGGCAATAATCGAATTCATGTTGACATTAGTCAATTCAAATTGGCAATAAACAAAATCAAATTGGCACTTGCTAATTTTAAGTTGGTAATAAATAAAATGCAATTAGTTAAAATAATTTATTTAATGATAGAAAAAGTGAATAACATAATAAATAATTGAAACCATTAACGATTGTTAAATAACAATTTTCTTGAAAAATCCTATCTTGCCTATACAATGCGGAAGGAATAAATCTTTGGATATATGCAATGAATTTTGCACCATTAGCAACAGTTATCTTGCCAATATCGTCGCGAACGATGTTTTCTAATCTCTGCATACTATATTCTGTTTCAGTCAGACGATACTGATCAGCACCAGCGAAGATGGTTCTTTAGCTCTTCAGCCATGTCTGCTTTTACTTCTACCTTCAATACAGACCATGCTTGTTCAATGGGATTGAAAATAGGATGATTTGGACGTGGTAGTTTGAGTGTGTGATGGTCAAATTCTCTTCAAAAATCTCTAAGTGGCATGGAGCATTATCAACGACTAATGCAACTGGTAAATGTTTTACAAATGCGTTAGCTTCCGGCTTCTTGAAAGAACTACTTCTAAGTAAGAAATGAATAAGCTTCATGGTTCCAAAGCATTATTAGTTGAATATTCGCTCTTCCGCAACCTGCCGATATAATTGTGCAATGACTTCCTTTTTTTGAACGACTCTGGGTCCGCGATATGATCAAATTAATGCTCGCTAGGTGCATGCTCATAATATGTCTATTTTGTGCCCGAATACCTAACAATTTTTCAACGTATTTTTGCCTTCTTGTTATCACTTCAAAACTATTTGTGTTTCGGGTTCTCTACGAACGGTTTTCAAAGTAAACATAAGTACATTCAGATACTGTCGAATGCATTCCTTAGAAACATCGTGAACATCGAACGTATCATGAATGGACGGTATTCGGCGGTTGATTCAACTCTACGTTCACCTCCTCGCTGCTTCTCTGGTAGTTCTTGATTGTTAACCCATCGATACCCAGTTATTTTTGGCATCCCCAGTATATTTGCAAGATTACGTCTATCACCATTGGCATTATATGATACACAAATCTGCTACTTCAAATTTCAAGCGGCATCTTTCTTTATATAAGGCATCTTTCATGATCATAATACGTATTAAAATAATTTAACCTAATACACACTTGACACTGACAAAGAAATAAACAATTCAGTTGTAATGCAATTTGATTATTTCATGCATATATAAGTTATTTAATACCAACTTAAAATTGACAAGTGCCAAGTTGATTTTGTTCATCGCCAATACGAATTTGATTATTGCTAATTTGATTTTGATTGTCAGTATGAAATTGATGTTGCCAATTTGATTTTGACTAACGTCATTTTGATTCTGATTAGCGCCAATTTGGACTTGTAAAAGTATAGAAAAAATCGTAAATTATACCCCAATCTAGGGGGGGTCAGGTAGCTCAGGGACGGCGGAATTTTTACGATGGCCCGAGAAAGTGGTGAGGCAAGATACAATAGCCGTTAGGTCATCGAGACTGCCTTGGTTGCATCATCGAGCCTTCGAGCCTACAGCACCAGGTGTAGTGTTTAGTAGTATATCTGAGGTGATTAAATTTGAACTCAGGGACTCCCACATTACCTTGTGGGATGTTACACGTCTACAAGATGCCCATAAGAGATTTTAACCACGTTCCAACAAAAAAAAAAAAAGAACCCAACCGAAGGCAGCCATAACTTCAAATGCTTCATAACCGATTGGACGAAACAGGTTCATTCCAGCGAAAATATTATACAGTGCGTCCCAAAATAATTACCCCACAGCAAGAAGATGAACTTTTGGTGAGAGTTGTGGAAAATACTGACGTGAGCACTCGTTTATCTGAAACTATCGGAATGTTTAGAATTTTGCACAAGGAAAATTATAATCCGTATCATTTTACACCTGTGCAAAATATACTACAAAACGATTATCCTACTAGAGTTGAGTTTTGTCAGTGACTAAGAAGGAAACAGAATAATGACATAATATTTTGAATATAATTCTGCTTACTGATGAAGCAATATTCACCAGATGCGGAACTTTTAATTGGCTAAATAGTCACGCCTGGGGAACTGTAGAACCTCACTTTACTAAAAAAAAACTGTTCAGCACGACTTTAGAATAAGAATAAATGTTGTGTTGCAATAGAAGATACATTAGTAAGCAAGTAAGTAAAAAAAATTGAGGGTAGAGGCCGTAACTTTATGGTAATTTATTATTATGATTGATTGAAAGAACTATTATTACTTTCTTCATACTACTCAATAGTAACATAAAAATGTTACTGTAGTTTGAACATCGGAGTGCCATTATGTACAGGTCTTGCTATAGGTAACATTGAGTCCACTATTAGCAGACATTTTTATGTCTGATCTGTAGGGTAAAATATGAACTGTACATTAGTAAAAATTACATGCGATTCTGGTATAGATATGTAGATTATGTACTTGCCTTCTTCATATGCACATCTAGACAATTACATTTCTTTCTCTCATTCATTGACGAACTTCATACAAAAATTAAATTTACGTTGAAAACTTTTTAGACTAATGCGTTACCATAATAGAATAAACTCTAACATTCACGATAAACCCACGTTTTCAGATATCACTGTTCCTAATTCATCGTTTAGTAACTATAAATCAGCAGCATATCACTAAATAATTCATGTAGCATTTTCATTACCATTGTCAAAAGAACACCTCACTATTGAATAGGACACACTTAAACGAATAGTTAATAATAATGGTTCTTCTGTAGATCAAATAACAAAATTAATTAACCACAAACAACAACAATTCACTTTCTCGATATTTACCCGTACATATCTCATAGATTAATCAACATAATTAATTTCTCTGACGTAATTTGGTCCCGAAAGCGAAAAATTCATTTTATCACGCCATAATGTTAAAATCAGCTTTGAACAACAAACTAAACTCTGCAATCTTATATAAGGCTAAAGACAAAGCCAATCAATATAGTAGGTACACCTGGAGTTTATGAGTTAATTTGATAACTGTGATAAATTTTTGTATTTTGTAATGAAGCATTCTTCATTACTTATAAATTAATTTGAATATTCAGTAGAGTCGAATTACATAGGCAAAGCTGAGAGATCAAACTTCGTGCACATCTATGCATAAAAACTGGTGAACAGAATTCGCAAGCCGGTCACCTGTTCACGTTACGTCACACGCCGCGATCTGTATAAAAGCCAGCCATTGCCGTTGTGCAAATCCGACGGATAGAAACTTTGTCAATAAATTTAATAGTCTAAAACTCAATCCTGGTAGCTTGGACGTTTGCGATTCAGCTTCTGCGAATTGTTTCCTAGAAGTTAAGTTAGGATATCGCCCGAGACCAATTTGTAGAATTGTGAATAAATTCACAGCAGGAACAGCCTGAAAAATCAATCTTGGTAGCTTGGACGTTTGCGATTCAGCTCCTGCGAAATGATTTCAGGGGCTACGTTGTGATACTTCCAGAGACCGACATGTAAAATTACTAATTCAGTCATACCCGAAGATCACTGACAAATTAACCTGGTCCGAAATGCCCCGCTCCGTAAGAAATTACGTCGGAAATACAGGCCAGAGTAAACATACGATCCACGCTCCGTCGAAGTTAAAGGTGTACCAAACATTTTGATTGCCGCGTTTCATTCCCTAGACCTAGGGACAAAAACTTGTCTATCATCTCATGCAGATGTTGGAGATTCCCGGCGCTGATCGACGACAAGAAAAACATCTGATTAACGAGCTATTTTATGCACGGAAGACGAACGCATGAAACGGCCTGTTCTGAGGATTGCAACATTTTGTAAATATATTGTACATAGCTAGTGTAAATATACCAAATGTAAATAGGGATAATTAATAAACTTAGTTGAACAAGGAAACATCTGTTTTATTTGGCAATCCACACGAAAAAGAAATAGTAATTTTAAAACCTGTATAAAAAGGGAGCCTGGACCCTCAAGAAACCCGAACAGGTCAGTTACTGTAATAAGAGGACAGTAAGTGACAACCTCACACACTTGTAATGAACCATGCAAGCGGAAGGAGGTTACAATTTTTAGAACGTGATTTTAGACTCAGATACCAAGAACATGTTCAATCTTTCAGACTTAACAAAACAGACTCAACCTTTGCTAACCATTCTTTACAAACAGGTCATACCTTTCCTAATTTAGATAGTCTAAGCAGTTTACATAATGAAACCGAAGATTTCAAATTAACTACATTAGGATCACTAGAGATTTCTAAAGATGTCGTATACTTCTATAAGAATATTCTGAATGATCAGTTAGTTCTATACCAACGTGATATTTTCCTTTGTCTTTCAAAGAACTCTTAGAATAATTCTAAGAATAAGAAATGATAATTACATTAATGCACAAATTGTTTCTTAATTCACACTGTACTCTCCCGGGATCTACGTTTTTTTCGGAATTTCCGACGATCTCTTACTCTCAATTGATGTCTGATTAACCCTAATATACATCAGTTCTTATTTATACTTGAAATGTTTATTGTTTACTTCATAATTTTGTATCTGTTTGATAATGGCACGTTGTTGTTGAAACTTTAGTAATCTTTTCATGTTTTTAATGACAGTGGTATGAAAACAAAGTAATTGTTCTTTCATTTAATCAGTAGGTTTATTTTTCAAATTACGTTATAATTTTACATGTTTCTGTGGCACTTGAGAAAACTTCTACTGTACCAACATTTCACCCTATACTAAACATTTTAAATACTTCTTTTTTCCAAGCATAGCATGTACACCTAACATGTTATGCAAAAAAATTAAATCGAAATATGAAAGATAAAAGATAAAGATAGTAGAATGATGTCGGGTTTTATCAACTTTATTTTAATAATGAACTTACCAAATTTTTTGAATAGTAGACTTCCGCGGATAGCTAATCTTGAAAAATCTTGGCTTCCGGATGAATTCCGCGTCACAATAGCATGATTCAATGCCGACGTTTCGCCAATCATCACAGGTGGCATCTTCAGGGCAGGCTTCAGGCTTGAGCTGAAACTTGAGCCTCAAACCTGCCCTGAAGATGCCACTTGTGATGGTTGGCAAAACGTCGGCATTAAGTCGTGCTATCGTGACGCGGAATCCATCCGGAAGTCAAGATTTTTCAGCACTTGATAAATTGTAATTTTGTTAAACTATAACTTAGTCTGAATTTCAAATTATTTCTGTAGCACGTTTCAATTTGACGAGCAGTGAATGGTATAATGTAGTACAATATAATATGTAAATTTTTGGTATAAGTATATACATTTCTCATTCTAAAAGGCTCTAGTTATGTAGGGATGATTTACTCTTGTAATATAATTTTCTTTATGTATTGTCTGCAGTACTGAAATCATATAAAGACTTTGATATTGAGAAAGGATTCTTGGAAAAAATATAGGATTGGTGGTTGTCTTTATGGGGATCGAAAACAATTCTATATTATTATTCGGGTTCAAGGTGTAATTATATGCTGAGCCACAAATACTCATACCGTAAGATATTGATTTTTGTTATTCTGTATGTTCTTGAGAGAATAAAATTTATATATGAGGTTTTTGTTTTTGTTTTGATAGAAAATCGATATGGTTCCCTCATTTAAAAGAATCTGTGATGAATTACATCTAAAGTTTTCTATTTTTAATGGTTCCAAGCGTTGGTGAGAACGATATAAATTTAGTTTTCGAGATATTTAATTTAAAACTATTTGTATCCAACTAGCTTCTCATAATATTTATAGCAGATTGTGTTTTATATCATGCATCGTTCCAGGATGCACCCTCACATACCAAAACAGTGTCGTCTGCATAAGACAACATCGTGAAATTAAAAAAAAAAGAAAGTTATTGATAAATAACAATAAAAAGGGTTGGTCCCAATACGTCCCGGTTTATTTGCGTGGAAGGTGCTACCTATTCGGACTGATTGATTCCTTCAGTTGAGTAATTCTCTATTAATTGAAGCTCACCACCGCGAATGCTTATATGTTGCAACTTTTTCAATAAGTTTCCATGCATTACTATCTCAAATGCTTTACGAAGGTCAAAGAAAATAGTAATGATTTACTTATTAACATTAATATTCTCTAATATGTGCGAGGTTAACGTCTGTACAGAATTTATTGCACACATACCTGTACGAAAGCCAAACTGATCATGTGATAGTATGGAATTTTTTGCAAAAATTCATTGATCGTACTCTTTAAACATTTTTCATTATTTTTGATATATTGTGTAATTATGATATGGAACTTTAGTTCACACTATGATATACTCTCTCTGAATTGTTTTGGAATTATAGAGGTTCCAGATATTGTATTTATTATATGTTCTAACGGTTTTCTTATGAGAGATGTCAAAAGTTTCAACATTTTCACATAAATACCATCCTTGCCTGGAGCAGTTGAAGCCTCCATCAGATATTTTGTTTTCAATTTCTACGTAGTCTACTTGTTGCAAAAACATAGATTCTCTATTTTTGTTACTTCCTTCTCCTGTATCAGTGAAATGATTATTGAACATTGCAGCAATTTGGTGAGGATTGTTTGCAATTTTATTATCATTCACAGTTTTATTTATTCGAGCTGTTGTATTTTTTAGGGTTAATCACCTAATTTTGTTTTATAGTACTCATTTTTCGTAAATTCCATAATATCTTTCACAGGATTACGGTACCTGTTGTATTCCTGTTTTAGTTCTTTATTCTTTTTGTACGTTATTACTTACCATGCCTTCTAGATGTCAAAATACCAGTAGCCATTCGGGGCTTCAGCTTTATTTGCTTGTTTTTAACCGATACAATCACGGTACAGCTCTCTATGGCCCCCAGAACCTTTCTATAAAATGTGTCAGAATATAGCTGTAAATCAGTGGAATTAAATATTTCAGAACAATACAGATTTTGAATGATATTTGAAAGTTTCTTTTCATCCATACTTTTTACATAATTTAAATCCTCAGTTTTGTTGTGTTTATTTATGTCCTATACGTCAATTAAAAACAGCTGGGAGATAGCTAGATTCCAACCAATTCCAAAAAGAAGTAAGAAGGGCCTTCCTAATTATTATGGACCCACTGCACTCCTAGCTGTGCTCTCTAAAGTAATTTAGATAGCAATCAACATCGAGCTCATCAAATACCTAGAAAGCTCCAAAATACAGGTAACATATATAATGGCAGACATCTATTGAAAAATATGAGAAATCTTTAGATGTAGCGTTGAATATCTCCAAAGCATTTGATCGAGTCTGGCACCTCCTTATGGTTTACCGCCTCAACTTCGTAATCACTATCGAGTTTCCTCTGTAGATCGTTCCATGTGGTGGTTTACGGAATTTCCTCCAATAACATGACCATTAACCCTGATGCTCCACAGGCATCTGTCTTGGCTCCAACTTTGTTTCTGTTCCATATCAAGATCAGTTGGACGTGACCATCTGTCCCGTTTGCAGCTTTACAGATGATGGTACACTTCATATCGCTTTTTCATCTAGAGCCCTGATATCATCTAATGATTCTAAAGTAGCATGACAGCGAGAAATTGACACAAGTGATGAAGATCTGGCAACGATTTTGAAATGAGGATCTGTTAATCACTAGAATTTAATGCAACAAAACTTAACTTATTGTCTTCAAGAAGGCTCCCACAATCTCTATAATAGGATGATGCGAGGACAACTGTTCCTATAAAGTTCTTCATATCCATGTTAGGTATCACCACCAACAGCACCTTCTCATGAGACGAACATGTGAGGTCCATTGCGACAACCGCTTCACAAAAACTCGAATTTTCATTCCGTGACAAGAACTTCTCTACATTTCAGCAGCTTGTCATGATGTAGAATGTCCAAATTCGACCTGTCCTGGAGTCACGAATTCCTTGACCTCTCTAGAACATCGTAGAAAGGTGAGTGATCTAGCCTTTTTCTATAAATATTCCATAAATGTTCATCAGAAATCACCACTAGAGATTCTAGGTAGGCGAACTGAGCTCGTTACTTCGTTCTCAAGCTCGAGACCTGTCGAACTTCTAGTTACCAGATTTCATTTTTCTATCGAACGGGGAAAGAATCTGACATCAGAAATAACTTATTTCAATTTCTACCTGCCATTACATAAATATTAAATATACAATATTTCCTGTTTTTGTAATGTAAAATAAATAATTAAAATATGTGAATACAAATTCTGCATAAAATTAAGCAAAAATTATGAATTTATTACTATATTAACAAAATCATCTTATCATTTTTGTTGAAAGCCAAATTTTTTTCAAAGTTTTTAATATATTATACCATATATCCTAAAATTGATAATGTGTTGTCCATCTGCACGGCGTTTGTAGATATTTTGTTCCATTTGGAAATCTACATTGCTTGTACCCAAATGGGTACCAGCCGTCAACATCTTAGTTACATCGTCTTCTTTCAGACTAAGAACTTCTAAGCCTATTACCTCATTGGATGTTACATCGAACATTGCAGGTTTTTCTTTAGTGTAGTTGAAAGATAAAAAAAAACAAAATAGATTTTGTCGACGACCAACATTTTGTATCAAAACGTAGACGTAGATTTCAAAATGATGTAGAGATATAATTAGAGATATGAGAGTCCGCTATTACTTATTTGAACATTTTCCATGCATGTGTTCGAATGATAGGGAAATATTAAACACTGAAATGAAAAGTCAAGTGAAATATTATTATTTTGCATTCTGAACGTATACTTAGAATTAGGGTGATTACTTTGAATCACAATGTATAGTGTACAATCATCGTACCTTAAGATTTGACACACAAAACTATTGATTAGGAAAAACTGATCTTCACGCAATTTTTTGAGGGAGCTAGCACCATTTCTCGTAATAAATCAAATGAAAAATAAATGTATTGGCAATAAGAAACAAATTTTCACTTGAGAATATTAATAAATTAATAAGTTTTGTTTCTCAATTCAGTGGCATCCTCAGATTGAGTTATAAACTGAATGAATACATAATTCATTTAATACAAATAGCTGTGTAATGAGTATGTAATTTAAAGTTTGGTATGGAAACTCCTGTCATTGAGATGAGTTCCCAGAAAACGAATTGATGCAGTTGTCAAGATTTATTCATTCGATACTTCACCTCAACTTCTGAAATCAAATTTAATAGTGATCGTATGATGGGAATTATAGTGTAATGACATTTTATGTATTGTGGTACATGATATATGACAGATGTAGGTACATTCATGAATTATTGAACTCTGAAATGGCCAAAAGCTTGTAGAGTTATCATTTTCTGTTTCTTGATTCGATTCGATCTAATTTTGAAAAATAATTTGATTATCATAAAGTGTCGAAAGTGAATATGTATAATTCGTGAATTAGGCTTGTTTCGGTAATCCAGAAATAATTCGGCTAGTGATTGTGATGACCTTATGGGTAGACCAATGAGTGGATGATAAAAAGTGTTATGAAATGAGAATATTCTGGCTTTAAGATAATATAAAAGTTTACATTAAATTTCCCTGTATGATGGCAGGTATGTTATATATTTTTTTCTTCCCCAATAGTTCTCTTATCATATTGCTGGGGAATTTTTCGCGCTTTCAAAAAAATACGCTTTTAGAAATATTCCCAACACCGAGTAAAACGAATTTGCGCCTATTTTATACTTAATAACCGTCAAAACTCAAGAATACGATTTGTACCTTTCGTGAAGCCTTAAAGCTTTTGGAGCGGCCCTACTTTCGGTAATTATGACACCAAATGCAATTCTTCTGATCGAATGAATCATAACTCTCGCGTATAGGACTTATTGTAACTATTTGTCTAAACTGTTAAAAATTTAAAAAAAGTCTTGATTCGGAACTCGACTTATATTAGAACAATTTTACTGTTTATATTCCAAGTTGCTGTTAATGGACTTTCACATAACTTATGTTACATGGAATAAGTTGATGACTTACCTCTCCGCTAGAAAATTCCCAAACATAAATACAAATCGATAATTGGATAACTTCATGAATAAGATATATAGCTAAAGTGATAACTGCTGCACTGGACCCATAAGGAAACATGTCTGCTGAGAGCAAATATATGAAAATCGTAAACAAGGAACAACACAACATGACGAATGTATTACAAATCATCAGTAAAATATTCATCTGAAAAAACTTATGTATCCGATTTCTTAGTTGAAGAAATAGTTTATAATCATTTCGAAACATATTGAGTTGTACCAGAAAATTTTGTTCATAAACTTGAATTGCAGATTTGTCAGATTTATATAACTCTAATACTCTGAAAAACAGTTGATTTGTATATTTCTGACGACAATTCAAGACAATCGTAAAGGAATTAATAAAACACTCACAATTAGTTTGTAAAAAACCATACAATGTGAATAAAATCGTATCAATATATGATAATTTCGATGATATGACGATTGTCATGGAACTTGCGCCAACGACAATGAACAGACAATGTCGAAAAATAACTAAATATGTTATCAAAAGCGTGACTGATTTTCTTATGATCTTTTTGTTATATTGCTGATTCTCAAATTTTATCGTTGCGTCTAATTCATTTAATAACTGTACGATTTGTTTGTTGATCACATTCAAATGGATCATTTGAAAAGCTGTCGACCAACATATACTCAAATACTGGAGATTAATAACAAAACTACTGATATCACCGTAATCTGGACTGAATATCATCAACAGACCATTGGACAATAATACTGCAATAGCGATTACGAAAGTAAAATATTGATTCAAACTTGATTTAGTCAAGTGAATTTTTCCAGTTTCAGTTTCTTTGATTTTATATGCCCAAAAACATGACCATCTCCTCAATGTTATGACTAACTTCAGAATGTAATAGACCTCAGACATTATTATAGAACGAAATACTAATATTTGTTGGCATGAGCAGCTTATTACCCGATCTATTGAGTTGACTTTGTCCATTAGGTGATTAAAGAAACGTATTCTCATTACGCCAATGAATGGGATGAATATATTGGCTCATCGATCCGGAACCTTTCTAGGTCAATGTAAGAAATTAGATAGAAATGAATAAATGGATACATTCAATTATCAAGATTAATGAATGTGTTATGTAATCATTTGCATCTAATTTATTTTTTGTTTTATTTCTTATTATTCTATTATTAGCGTACATTTACAATTTAAGCTATCACTCATGAATCAATCTGTATAGTGTAAAATAATCATTCTGACGAGTCTCATTGTACCTTGAAATTTGACAGACAAAATTATTGATTATAATAATTGATCTTCACAGAGAGCTAGTTGTGTCCTAGCACCATTTACCGTAATAAATCAAATGAATAATGAATAAAATGACAATAAAACACTAATTTTCGCTTGAGAATAACTATATATTATTGAGTTTTGTTTCAGTGGCATCCTCAGATGGAGTTATCAGCTGGATGAACATACAATTCTTCAAATACATACAGATTGAGTCAGATCGAACGGGGTATTAAAAGTTAATAGTGTGATGAAGAACCGACGCAGATGAGAATAGAATTTATCTCCAACTTGGAACGAAATGAGCGTGATTTATGAGGTACATGTCAGTACCCCTTATCTAACGATACATACCAGTATTTTACTAGAGTTGGGCAGAATTGTTATTTCTAAATAAGAATACCATAATCAACCATCATTTGCTTTACTGCTATTTCTATCTCAAATCTCAAAATAACTTTCAAATGAGAGGTACAAAATAGCAGTTGCTATTTGATATTAGACAAAATATGCTGCAGTCACGGAGCTACTTTTATGAAAGAACAGTTGGTAGAAAACAACAGATCGCTGAGTAACAGCCCTTCTCTACTTCTCACTTACTAACAATTACACCTGTGCAATGCACACTCTTCTTTCCCTATCGCATAACACAACTTCTTCTTCTGTTGATCTTATCAACAATACGATGCGTATCGCTCTCTTTCATACTCTCAAACTATTCGTACACACCGCTCGTACTGAAGTGATATAATGAGTATGTAACTAGAGAAGTTTGGTGGTATGGAGACACCTGTTTCATTAGAATGAGTTCCCAGAAAATAGATTGTTGCGATGTAGCCATTCCATAGTTCAAAACTACGTTACTATACTACTGAACCTTTTTCAAACATTTTACTGATTCTCATATCTGACCTATTGGAAGAATTACGAAGGATATGAGGTACCTAAATATTGTTTATGTGATATATAACCAATGTCATAAAGAACCGTGATTTATAATTGTTCAAGAGTTCTTGGAACTTTGTAAATTGAAGCCGACCTTCGTATATAACGCGAGACGTTCGTTACAACTCGGCTTCTGAGCATCTGAACTCAAATGTAAGCAGCGATCGTATGTGAATTACGAGAGAAAGGTGAAAGTTCCTGAAAAATAAAACAGATGGCGTCACAATCAAAAATCCCATGTGATATTTCACGCACCATCTTATCTGGAACGCATTAAAGTTTTCATACTGATATGTCATTCAGTTCGGTTTTGATATCCATCGAAAGAAAGCTACCTTGAAGATTTTTGTAAACATAGAAATAAGTGAATTTCGCGTCTTGATTAAACATTATTTCTTGCGTGGATGAAACATTACGGAAACCAAATCATCACTTGTTAAACATTATGAGGACTCTTCACCATCGATTGGAAAGATTCACAAGGGGCTTACTGATTTTCATTGTGGTTGTATGACCACAAAGAACGCTGAAAGTTCTGGTCATCCAATTGAGGTTACATTGCCAGAAATCGTCGATAAAATCCATAGTATGATATTGGACGATCGGCGAGTTAAAGTGCACGAGATTTCTGAGGCTATGGGCTCTCAACCGAATGGATACGGAACATTTTGCATACATTTTTGAATATGAGAGAGCTATCAGCCAGATGGGTGCCGCATTTGCTCTCTGTTGACAACAAGCACAACCGTGTGACAACTTCAAAGTAGTGATAAGAAGGACTTTTTGCATCGTTTCGTAACTATGGACGACACATTGATTCATCACAATACACCAGAGATCAAAGAACACTCGAAACTTGTTGAATCGGATCCGAAAAAGGCCAAATTGGGTTTATCGGCCTACAAAGTCATGAGGACAGTTTTTTAAAATGCATCCGGTATCGTCCATTCCGATTACCTTGAAAAGGGCAAACCGATCACCGGCGTATATTATGTAGAGCTGTTGGATGTATTCGACGCCAATTTTAAGCGGAAGCGGCCACAATAGGCCAGAACAACGCACCGATGAACAGGTCCGCAGTCGTAAGTGCAAAATTGCATGAATCGCGCTACGAATTGGTACGTCATCCAATATATTCTCCAAATTTGGCCCCCTGTGATTTTTATCCATTTACAAACTTGAAGAAATGGTTCGGCGGAAAGAGATTTGGCTACAACGATGAAGTCATCACTGAAACAAACGCCTATTTTGAAGGATTGCCGAAATTGTATTATTTGGAAGGGATCGAAAAATTAGAAAAACGTTGGACGGGCTGAAGGACATTGAGTTGAGAAATGAAATAAGTTTTGATCCAAATAAATAATTTTTTTAGTTTTCAGGAACTCTCCACCGTGCTCCAGGCGCCAAATTTGGGAATGTGTAAGTTTAGATGAATCTGTCAGAAAAAAATTTCACGGAAAAGAAATTAACGATAGAAAATTTAGGGCGCACAGCTGTCTGAAAAGCAGGATAACGTTCTCCCCATAACTTCATGCAGCTAATCAAGAGGCATCTGTTATCACTTTCTTCGGCACTATAGAGGCTTTGTACGTGTTCTTCTCTCAGTCAACTATACAGTGGGACTTGCTGAAAAGAGCAATGAAGAGAACAGTGAAACAGGAATCTCAAACCAGATGGAGTGCTAGGCATGACGCTGTCAGTGTCGTCTTTGAACATCGGTATTCTATTTTGAATCTGCTCGAAAAAATGAGTGAAAATCCAGAATTGACCCCAGATACTAGGAATGAAGCAGGAAGCCTTGCACACAGAATGCTGACGTTCGATTTCCTCAACCTTCTCTACTTTTGGGAACAAGTTTTGCGGGGAATTGAACGCGTTCAGAAAAGATTGGAAGATCTCCAATGAATTTTGCAAATGGTGCCAACAACCTGGACCCTCTTCAACACACATTCGAGATGATTTGTGTACTGCCGCGATAGCGAAACAAAAATATGACCGATGTGGAATCAACGTCGAATGGAGAAGGAGAAGACGTTGCCGAATGCCTAGAGAGTTAGCTGAAGATGCAGGCTTTCCAGCAGAGGAGGAACAACGTCGCGTTTTGGCAAACGCTATTGATAGGCTCCAGGTTGAGTTCGACAATCGTTTTCAGCGTCTTCGTGATCTGAACAAGAAATTTGGCTTCCTCTTGAATATTGCAGAGTTGATGAAGGGTTAAGATTTCGATTGCGTGGAAAAACAGTGTGAACGTTTTGGAGAATTTTACGCTACTGACGTTGACGGCACTGGCTTGTATAACGACATCGTTGACTGCAGAATAATACTACGTTCACGGGGAAATGTCATCGATACCCCCCATCGAACTACTCCGATTTCTTATACATTACGGTAAAGATGTTTTTCCGAATTTGGGAGTTGCGTTACAGATCCTGCTAACTCTCTCCGTATCTATTGCAAGTTATGAGCGGTCCTTCAGAACGTTGAAGTTGATATTAACTTATCTGCGGGCATCACTGGAGCAACAAATATTGTCGGACTTAGCTTAGTATAGAGAAAGAGACTCTCGAATCGATTGATGCATCACGCATAATAGATACGTTTGCATCAATGAGGGCGCGTGAAATACATATCTAGATTTATTGTTCAATGAATATATGTAAGTTTAAAAGAAAGGTACTTAAAACCATTAAAAACTGTGTTCCCTTGTTTCTTTCATTAAATATATTTGGCAATGTTGTATACGAAAATGAATGTTATTAAGAATCAAGGGGCTAGGACGTGGGGGGAGGGGGTGGCGGCCGCAATTATGATAGCTGCCCCCGGGCGAGCACAATCCTCGTTACGCTTCTGATTGAATGTGATGACACCATGGGTAGATCAGGGAAATGAGAATATTTTGGCTTTGACATCAATCAATCGATCAATAAATCAATCAAAACGGGGGCGGACGAGTCTGCAGCACTTAAACCGCTTGATTCAATCCATTGTGCGCCCTTGATACAAGAATCAGTCTAGCAGGCCTGAGGCAGTACCAAAGGCTAAGCTTTTGCATGGACTGATATCTCTTATGTCTTCAAGCGGCATAAGATGTTTACTGCCGAGGTGTTGTAGCCTGAGAGATGCCAGTGCTGGACGTGCTAGGATGTGAGAAACAGTTTCATTCACCTCTCCACATCTAGCAAAAATCTAGGTCTTCAACAATGCCCATTGTATGTAGATGTTTATTCAGATGACAGTGCCCTGTGAGGAGTCCTGTCACCAGTTTTAGGCCTCTCCTGCTCATAGAGAGTAGGGTTTTAGAGAGTTTAGGCATGAATTCCTTGATGTGGAGCTTCGCCTGCCTCATGCTGGGGGAACCACGCCAGACCGAGAGCCACTGTCTACCCATTAGCTCCTTGAAGGCGTGGAGCCCGGTGGTCGATGACATTCCGATTTTGGAATTGGGGCCAAGGGCGCCCAAGGAACCTTGTTTGGTCAATTCATCGGCCACTTCATTCCCCTTCGCGCCAGAATGGGCAGGTGCCCACACTAGCTGGAGTTTGTTCCTTCTGGCTAATTCAATCAGAGTTTTCCTAAACTCCAAGACAAGCCTAGAAGTCATTCTGTAGGCACGGCTGTCGGTGCAGATGTAAATCCGCCTACCTCGGAAGTCAAACCTAGGGTTTTCCAGGGCACATGTTCGTATTGCACAGACCTCAGCCTGGAAAACGGTTGCGTGGCCACCTAGGGAAACTGAAATCTCCCTTCTGGGTGTACACGAGTAGACTCCGGCTCCGCTAGACTCGCCAGTCTTAGATCCGTCCGTGAACCACACGAGTCCCCCCGGCGGAAGCGGCTCAGAGTCCTTGTTCTCCCAGTCCGTCCTCTGAGCTATGAGGGTGTCTGGTGTTTGGAACCTGACAGCAGGCGCTATCGCATCCTGCGTCAATTGGAGAATCGGGCAGTTCTCGGCTGCCCAATCTCAGATTTTGCCATGACCGCGAGGCATAGACCCAGATCAGCCAACCGATACGCCGTACCCGCGGCCGCTGATTTGGCTTTGACATAATGAAGAGATCAACCTTGAGTCCCCTGTACAATGGCAGGTATGCTTTATTTTTTTTTCTAACCCATTAGTTCTTATCTCATATTGTTGGGAAATTTTTGTGACACAATACTTTTAAAAATATTCTCAGCATCGAGTAGAACAAGTTTGCGCATTTTATACGTAGTAATCATCGAAACTCAAGAATCCGATTTGTAGATTTCTAGAAGTCCTAAGGCTTTTGGCGCGGCCCTATTTTTGCTTATTATGAAACCAAATGCATTCTTCTGATCGAATGAATAAAAACTGCCGCGCATAGAACATATTGTAATTTGACTTTTTGTCTTTACTGATAATAATCTTATATCGAAACTCGACACATATTAAAACAAGTTTACGGTGAATAATATTCCATAGATGCTTTAGCTGGCGTTTCACAGAACTTTTCTTATATGGAATAAGTTGATGACTTACCTCTTCGTTGGAAAATTCCCAAACATAAATGCAAATCGATAATTGGATAACTTCATGGATAAGATATATAGCTAAAGTGGTAACTGCTGCACTGGACCCATTAGGAAACATTTCTTCTGAGAGCAAATATACGAGAATCGTGAACAATGAAGTACACAACATGATGAATATATTAAAAATCATCAGTAAGATATTCATCTGGAAAAGCTCATGTATCCAATTTCTTAGTTTGAGAAATAGTTTATAATCATTCCGAAACATATCGAGTTGTACCAGCAAATTTTGTTCATACAACTGGATTGCAGATTTTTCAAATTTATATAACTCTAATACTCTGAAAAACATTTGATTTGTATATTTCTGACGACAATTCAAGACAATCGTGAAGGAATTGATGAAACACTCACAACTAGTCTGTATAAAATTATACAATATGAACAAAATCGTATTATAGTTTGATTCCGATGATATAATGAGTGTCACGGAAGTCGCGCATGGGATAATGAACAGACAATGTCGAAAAATAGCTGAATATGATATCAAAAGCTTGACTGATTTTCTTATGTTTTTGTTGTTGTATTTTATCGTTGCATCCAATTCTTTGAATAACTGAACGACTTGTTTGTTGATCACATTCAAATGTATAATTTGGAAAGCTGTTGACCAACATATACTTAAATACTGGAGATTGAGAACAAAACTGTTGACATCACCAAACTGTGGAGTGAATATCATCAACAGACTGGTGGACAATAATATTGCAGTAGCGATTAAAATATTAAAATATTGATTCAAACTTGATTTAGCAAAGTGAATTTTTCCAGTTTTAGTTTCATTGATACTGTGTGCCCAAAAACATGACCATCTACTCAAAGTTATTACGAGTTTGAGAATGTAATAGACCTCAGACATTATTGTAGAGAATGGACTAACATCAGTTGGCATGAACAACTCATGATTCAATCTATTGAGTTGTCTTTCTCCATTAGGTTATTAAAGAAAGTAACTTATTACGCGAATAAATGGGTCAGAATATTGACTCATCGATCCGATACTTCTCCTGGTGTCTATTTCATGAAATGGTTGATAGAAAAGAAGAAAAATACCAATAATGCTGCAGTTCGGAAATAGTATTGCCTCTGTGTGGTTATTTAACTTTGCCAAATCGTCATCTATCCAGATGGAGAATCGTATTTTGAACTATATAAATTGCATTTTATAGTAGTTGGTGAGAAGGTTAACATTGAGAATCATTTAATTAGTCAATAACTCAAGGAATAGCTAGTATTTGTTTTGAGAATAATCACTAAATAGACACTTAGAACTAGGTTCCCAGTAGTGAATTCTCAGGGAGTAGACACAAATACACTCCTTATGGCTTAGGTACGTTCTAATAGAACTTTTTAACTATGGTAAATATTGCCTTATGTACGTTCTGGTGTAATAAACATAAGCAGATTGTTTAGGTTACGATTTATTCAAATTAAAAAGTTTATGATTTCTCGTGATGATGTGGCATTTTTACATACTGAAATTAAATTCCAAAAATAATAATCAAACCACTAGGGGTTTTGATTGTGACAAATACATTCGATATAGAAATTGTATTGGTTATCAGTGAGTACGGAGGCTATACTTTTTAATGCTCCGCCTATGCGGTACATAGAGAAATAGAGAGAGAAAGAGAGATAGAGCTCTGTGGAAGAATTAGTATAAACATATTATGATAGTTATAGCTGTTAATACATGAACTGGTATAATTGTGATAATTTGAAACATTTCGTACAGATCGACGTTCTTCAATGATTCATCATCGAACTCTCATAATATATCGACGCTTTGTCATGATCCATCATCAAACTCTCTTACAACATGTATAAAAATTAAATAATCGTTGCTGGCAGCGGCAACCACACACAGACACACACACACACACACACACACACACACACACACACACACACACACACACACACACACACACACACACACACACACACACACACACACACACACACACACACACACACACACACACACACACACACACACACACACACACACACACACACACACACACACACACACACACACACACACACACACACACACACACACACACACACACACACACACACACACACACACACACACACACACACACACACACACACACACACACACACACACACACACACACACACACACACACACACACACACACACACACACACACACACACACACACACACACACACACACACACACACACACACACACACACACACACACACACACACACACACACACACACACACACACACACACACACACACACACACACACACACACACACACACACACACACACACACACACACACACACACACACACACACACACACACACACACACACACACACACACACACACACACACACACACACACACACACACACACACACACACACACACACACACACACACACACACACACACACACACACACACACACACACACACACACACACACACACACACACACACACACACACACACACACACACACACACACACACACACACACACACACACACACACACACACACACACACACACACACACACACACACACACACACACACACACACACACACACACACACACACACACACACACACACACACACACACACACACACACACACACACACACACACACACACACACACACACACACACACACACACACACACACACACACACACACACACACACACACACACACACACACACACACACACACACACACACACACACACACACACACACACACACACACACACACACACACACACACACACACACACACACACACACACACACACACACACACACACACACACACACACACACACACACACACACACACACACACACACACACACACACACACACACACACACACACACACACACACACACACACACACACACACACACACACACACACACACACACACACACACACACACACACACACACACACACACACACACACACACACACACACACACACACACACACACACACACACACACACACACACACACACACACACACACACACACACACACACACACACACACACACACACACACACACACACACACACACACACACACACACACACACACACACACACACACACACACACACACACACACACACACACACACACACACACACACACACACACACACACACACACACACACACACACACACACACACACACACACACACACACACACACACACACACACACACACACACACACACACACACACACACACACACACACACACACACACACACACACACACACACACACACACACACACACACACACACACACACACACACACACACACACACACACACACACACACACACACACACACACACACACACACACACACACACACACACACACACACACACACACACACACACACACACACACACACACACACACACACACACACACACACACACACACACACACACACACACACACACACACACACACACACACACACACACACACACACACACACACACACACACACACACACACACACACACACACACACACACACACACACACACACACACACACACACACACACACACACACACACACACACACACACACACACACACACACACACACACACACACACACACACACACACACACACACACACACACACACACACACACACACACACACACACACACACACACACACACACACACACACACACACACACACACACACACACACACACACACACACACACACACACACACACACACACACACACACACACACACACACACACACACACACACACACACACACACACACACACACACACACACACACACACACACACACACACACACACACACACACACACTTATTATAAGTTCGTATATATTTTTATCAATGTATTTTCAGTAACACTGAAGAAATAATTAAAAACAAACATAGTGATTATGTGAGAACCATCGCGAAAACCTGGAGTACCGTTCACATGTTCGGACTTCGGCTCCCAAACATATGGATTCTATCCAAAGAGAGCTATTCGTCTTATTGATGATGGTACAGTTACGTATTCATTCACCACTCTGGAACAGAGAACTAAAAGAAAGGTGGCCGATCTCTCCCTTCTCTTTAGGTATTTCTCTGGATGGTGTTCATCAAAAATCTCGACTGTTATTGTACCATGAGAGATACCAGGTAGGCGGATTAGACGACCTAAAGCTAGTCACCCATTCATTGTCAAGCTCGAGATCTGCCGTACTTCTACTAACCAGATTTCATTTTTCCATCGAACGGCGAAGTTGTGGAACTCTTAGCCTAGTGAGGTCTGTCCTTATGTCTATAACCTCCAAAGCTTCCAGAAAAATTCGAATGCCAATCTCCTCTCTCAACATTCCACCGCTGGCTCACACGATGTTCTTCGAACATTCTAGGTTTTTCTCATGTTTAGTCATAGTATAGAAAAAATTAACAGATTAAGATTGAAAATGTATGTATTTGAGGTTCAATATTAACGCGGATGAGGAAACATCTTTTGTTTAATATTCTCTAAGATATTCCGTTCGGTATATATGATGTATTATAATCATATTATGGAATTTAAGATTTCATGGTAACTTAACACGGCATACAATTTTTGAGAATAGGATTATATATATATGATATTGTACAGGCTGTGTAGTGTAGACAGCCTAAATATGATATGCTGAATAGGACATTTATAACGTTCCCATTTGATAATTTTAGTGAATATTACCATATATAGATTGTAGCATGAGCTGTAAATATACGCTTTTAAAAATATTCTCAGCACCGGGTGAAACGAAATCGCCCATTTTACACCGACTAACCGTCGCAACTTAAGAATCCGATTTGTACATATCGTGAAGTTCTAACATTCAGTCATATTAGCAAAAAAGCTGGGAGAATTAAGGGGCAACTCCGATCGACTCCGGGTTTTTTGCAAAATTTTCCTGAACGGACTTACAACATTCCCGAAAAAAAACTCTTCCATTTTTCAATTATTATAGAGGAATATAGAGGAAAATGACCAATTTTCATGGCCAAAAAATCAGGAAATTTCAACGAAAATGGCTATAAAATTGTACAGATAGGTACAGATTACAGATTACGATTCCGAAGTTGATCGACAAAACGCAAAACTGTACTCGGGGGTTCTCGAGGTTGCTGATTACGATCCAGATTCAATAGTTTCATTATAATGGAGAATTATGTATGTATGGTTGTAATTTTGTAGGAAAAAATTCAATTTGACTATTGTTATATTAATTTCCGGTGTTGTTAGTAATAATTCTGAATTTGAGTATATTACCAACACTTTGGCTACATTGTCATGAGAATATGATTCAATATTCAATGTTAAATGTCATCCAAAAAATTTTGTAATTTTACTTTTTCAATGATTTTATCAGTATATTTCATGACTTGAAGAAACTTGGATACTATACTCATAAATGATTGATTCGAAAGATTGACTTTTTATTAAGGACTGGCAAATAATTAAAAACTCTCTCCAGATGGAAAAGGGAATTTTCCGAGAAAACTAACAGCGGAATCATGATCAGCTACCCAAAACCATACTACATACTAGGGGTCATTTTTGTAACAAAATTATACTTTATTATTCATAACCATCTCAGCAAAATCTCAAATTTCCCCAATTTTCCATCTGGAGAGTTTTTTGGGAAAAATAACTTCGGAATCATGTTCAACGACCCAAATACTAGATGTTATTTTTGCAACAAAATTATATATTATCATTCACAAACGTCTCAGAAAAATCTCAAACTTCCCGAATTTTCCATCTGGAGAGACCCAAGAAATCTACTAGAGGTCATTTTTGCAACAAAATTATAAGTTATATATTATATATAAATTTTCCAAATTTCCCATCTGGAGGAAGTTTTGCGAGAAAACTATCTGCGGAATCGTGATCAGCGAGCCAAAAAACATACTAAGGGTCATTTTCGGCTCTTAATTCATTAATTTTGGACTGTTTTTATAAGAATGCTCCTCTGAGGGGTTGAAACCCCGTTTTGAGGGGGTAGGAAGGTCGACCCCCGCGGTCTTGATAATCATGAATGATCTATGGGGTATTAGGAACAAAATGCAAGAAAAATTTCGAAATTCTAGCTTTCTATATTTTTTTTTATTATGGTCTTTTTCCGTGCTTACTGCCTGGACTATTAGTTCATTAGGTGGTTGAAGAAAGTAATTCACATTACGCGATTGAATGGGCTGAATATATTGGCTCATCGATCCGGGACCTTTATTTCTAGGCAATTGATTTTTTGAGTGACTTCTTTAAGCACGTTGAGCTATTTCAGATGGGGGTAAAACCATGAGTACGTTACGTGATATCCCGCTGTAGCTATATACATATATTAGGTATTATGTATACTGCTGCCTGCGTAACTACTTGGGTCAGGCAGTCTATCTATACGCTTACACACGTGTGCATATCTGAGTCCGATACTCGACGTTATTCATTTACTCAAACGTTTTTTATTATTAAATATAAAAATGTATATAATTGTTGATTGAAATGCTGACAGTTGTGAAAACTAAAGAAAAACTAATTATAATAATTTTCATTTAAAAATAATAAAATTGTAATTTCGGATGCTACAGCGACTACAACAACTCCATACTAAGCTCCGTAGACAATAGTATCTATGGCATCGGATGTCTTCGTTGGTTGTCCTGATGCTGAGCAACAAAATTTCGTCAGGCAGAAGTTGCATAAAATGAGAACCGATGATACGGGTGGATTACCATACGAGTTAATTTTAGTTCTTGACCAACCACACATGATAACTAATAACATAGATGTTGGGGATGGATTGTCCAATGGCACTGTCGGAAAATTGTGTCATGTAGAAAGAGATAATACTGGTGGAATCATACAATTTGGATGAAATTCCCAACATAAATTGGTTACTTCATATTGTCAGTTTTCACTTCTGTCAGCAGTGCTCGGTGACTGCCCGTATTTTTCCTTTTACTTCTTATTATTATTTTATTAACGTACATTTACAATTTGGGCTATCACTCATAAATCACTCTGTTTAGTGTAAAATCATTATTCTGACGAGTTTCACCATGAAATTTGAGGGACAAAATTGTTATAAAAATTGATCTTCATAGAGAGCTAGTTGTTACAAAATAGCAGTTGCTATTTGATATTAGACAAAATATGCTACAGTCACGGAGCTGCTTTTATGAGAGAACAGTTGGTAAAAACAACAGATCGTTGAGTGACAGCCCTTCTCTATTTCTTACTAACTAATTATTACACTTATGCGATGCACACTCTTCTTTCCCTATCGCACAACACAAGTACTTCTTCGGTTTATCTTATCAACAATACGATGCGTATGGCTTTCTTTCATACTCTTACATTATTCGTACACACCGCTCGTACTGACATAGTGATATAATGAGTATGTAACTAAAGAAGTTTGGTGGTATGGAGACACCAGCTTCATTAGAATGAGTTCCCAGAAAATAGATTGTTGCGATGTAGCCATTCCATAGTTCAATACTACGTTACTATACAACTGAACATTTTCCAAACATTATACTGATTCCTATTGGAAGAATTACGAAGAATATGAGTTATTCAAATATTGTTTATGTAATATTTGACCAAGGTCATAAAGAACCGTGATTCATAATTGTTCAAGAGTTCTTGGAACTTTGTAAACTGAAGCCGACTTTCGTATTTAACGAGATGTTCGTTACAACTCAGCTTCTGAATATTTTACCTCAAATCACGATATAATATAATGGTAGTCGTCTCGTATACAGTTATACATAACGAAAGCGTAGCCCAAGTCTATGAACTTACAACTCTTGCCGCAGGGTCGCTACGGTCGGATGTAAGAGGAGCTAAACGGCGAGAACGATGATGATCTGATAATTTCTTACATTTTTTACCGACATGTAATGTAAACAAAATGATTATATACCTGAGCTCTGACCAGGATTGAACACTCGAAAATTATGAAAGTTATCTGAGTTATCGTCTATTTCTATATTTCTACAATGAATTATAGAATGTGTATTAGTTGCGATTTCAGATTTGACTTGAGATGCAAGAATGTAATTTAATAACTTTTCATTGCAATTTTTTTTTGGAAATTCCAACCACTTTGAAAAAATTGCCTTCTTGTAATTCGAACTAAAGAGTGGGGCAATCTGTTGAGTTTATTTTTTTTTCTTTCAGATTATCAAACTATCTAATAAAACACACTTCTAATGATTTTTTGACAAATGTCAAGTGAATGTAAAACAATTGTGTGCATGGATAGAGCTATTAACAACAGAACAACTCATTACAATCATCCAAACTTACTACGATAACTTAAACGGAAGTCCGGAATTCGCAAATTGTCGAATTTCATCTATAGAAAATGCAATTCAATACCTGAAGAACAACATTTGTTTAGAAATTGAAGAAGTGAATTCATTTTTATTGGGAAAAGTCATCAAAAATTTCGACTTTCGGATACAGGCCTGTAAACAGAGTGGTAGTGGCCGTATGAATGATATCGTTTTCACATCTAATTGTAAAAGATTCAACAATTGTAAAAGATTCCCAATAAAAATTTCCGAATTTATTTTTGTTTTTTCAAAAAGAAACTAATGAATGGATCACCCTGCAGTGTTTGAAAAAAAATTCTATATTACCCAAAACGCAAAAAATCGCAAATAATCTGTGAAAACTAAAAAAACTGGAAGGATTGGTGAAACAAATTCTAAAAAAAAGTCTTTCGGAGCTCTTGGGGTTATAGAGTTTATCTTTATTGAATATGGGCATAAATTTACGAATTGCTGAATTAACTCTACATATAGATTACAATGTAGATCAAAGATAAATATGGAAATATATGGTCTCATCTATCTCAGTAATATTCATTGTTAAGGAAAAACTATACTTTTATACGGCAGAAACAACTTGTACATAATAATCAGACAGCGATTCAAGATATTCTAACTGTAAGGAATTAGGCAGTTGTGTAAACAGGAGTCCTTCACTCATTTTACCATGTATTTGCAAGCACAGTAGATAGTTAATATTAATATTATGCAACTTTCCAAATAATACTATTAATAACATCTAACACTCAGAAATTCGAAACTTTTGACTTGACTATTGTCCACCTAGATTCGTGAATTTATCCACTGTGCCCCTTATAGCACCTCTTATATCCGACCGTAGCGGAACTGCGGCAAGAGTTGTAAGTTCACAGACTTGGGCTACGCTTTTAATGTACGAGACGCATTACCATTATATTATATCGTGTCTCAAAAGTAAGCAGCGATCGTATGTGAATTACGGGGGAAGCCTTAAAAATGAAACAGATTACGTCACAATCGAAAATTCCATGTGACATTTGATGTACCGTCTCTAACTGAAACGCATTGCAATTTTCAGGCTGATTGCATTCAGTTCTGTTTTGACACCCATCGAAAGCAAGCTACTTTGAAGATTTTTGTAAACATGGAAAAAAGTGGATTTTCGAGTCTTCATTAATTATTATTTCTTGCGTGGAAAAACAAGAGGCTTACTGATTTTTGTTGTAGTAGTATGACCACAAACGACGCCGTACGCTCTGGTCGTCCAATTGAGGTTACAACGCCAGAAATCGTCGATAAAATCCATAGTATTATATTGGACAATCGGCGAGTTAAAGTGTACGAGATTGCTGAGGCTATGGGCTCTCAACAGAATGGATACGGACCTTTTTGCATACATTTTTGAATATGAGAAAGCTATCAGCCAGATGGATGCAGAATTTGCTCTCTGTTGACAACAAGCGCAACCGTGATATGACAACTTCAAAAGGAGTGTTTAGCGATATTCAAGCACAACGAGAAGTTTTTTTTAGGCCGCTTCGTAACTATGGAAGAAACATGGATCCATCACAATACACCAGGGACCAGAGAACGGTCGAAAAAGGGTTTATCGGTCTACAAAGTCATGACGACAGTTTCTCAAGATGCGTCCGGTATCGTTCATATCGATCACATTGAAAAGGGCAAAACGGTCACCGGCGTATATTATGCAGAGCAGTTGGATTGATTCGACGACAATTTTGAGCGAAAGCGGTCACATTAGGCAAAGAAATAAGTGCTCTTCTCCCAGAACAACGCACCGATGAACAGGTCTGCAGTCGCAATGTAAAAATTGCATGAATCGCGCTACAAATTGGGACGTCATCCACCATATTGTCCAAATTTGGCCTCCTGCGATTTCAATCCATTCCAAAACTTGAAGAAATGGCTAGGCGGAAAGAGATTTGGCTCCAACGATGAGGTCATCACTGAAACAAACCCCTATTTTGAGGGATTACCGGAATTGTATTATTTGGAAGGGATCGAAAAATTAGGAAAACGTTGGACAATGTGTATCGGGCTAAAGGAGAGAGTTGTGAAATAAAATAAGTTGTGACTGAATAAATAGTTTTTTTTATGTTTTCAGTTGCTTTTCCCCTTGCTCTCGTATAATGCAATAACGTGTTACGTATTGTGAGAAATAATGAACAGTGATGAATGGCAGATGTATTCATTGAGTATTGGTGAACTCTGGAACAGTTGAAAGCTTGAATAGGGATCGAAACATTAGAGAAACGTTGGAAGAATTGTATTGGGTTGACAGAAAATATGTTGACGAATAAAATAAGTTTTGACCAAAGAAATAATTTCTTTTTTTAATTTTTCAGGGACAGTTCACCTTATTATGGGAAATGATGGCTTGTGATGGCAGATCTTTAAGTATTGGTGAACTCTGGCACCGCTAAAAGCTTGAATAGTTATCATTTTCCTTTTTTTGAGTGGAATTGTGAAGAATAATTCAATTATCAAGAGAGTATTAAACAAGCGAACACATTGTGTATATACCACTGGTAATATTAACAATGTAATAATATGGAATATGTCTAATTTATAAATTAGGAATTTGATTGTTTCGAGGAAACAGGAATAGTGCAGCTAGTGAATATGATAACTATAAGAATTACGGAGTGCTCCCAAAGAGTTCTCCAATTACCCTCCCAGTGGACTTCAGGCTTTGTTCTACTCTATCTTCATGCAGTTACGCCGTACTGCCTGGTAGAAGCGACAGCCTTTGAAAAAGGACAAGATGTTGCCCTCCGTCTGTGCTCTTTGCTCAATATCGGCTCATGTCACCGGTTTGCAGTTCATGTTCGATGAATAACCGTCGGCCTCGTTCGAAAATGGCCTTTCACAATCTTCGCAACGTTCGCTTCCCCCAGATACAATGAACCGTGTAAGCAGAGGTAAATGCCATGTGGAGCAACGTCTACCCATAATTCGTAGCATCTGTTAGCTCCTCACCATCGATTAATGGCAATGTGGAAATTCTAGACCTCGAGACCCACGGAACTGACTTACTTGTTGACCAATCTCCCAGAAGAGGACATATTCACTTTCAGGTCCATGGGTAGACCAGTGAGTAGAAAATTGATTCAATGGAATGATACGGTTTTGATCTAAAAATGAAAAGGTGTACCTTAAGCTTTCCTAACCCTTATGATAACACGTAGCTGTATTGTTATCAACCCAATAGCTCTACTATCGTATTGCTGACGAAACTCAAGAATCCGATCTCTACATTTCGAGGGGTCCTAAGGCCTTTGGTTGGATCCTATTTCTGATAATTATGGAACCAAACTAAGCATTGTTCTGATGAAATGAATCCTAATTGCCGCATGACAAATGACATATTACTAATACTGTTGATACTACCAATGCAATAAGTTTAATTTGTGAATTAGGAATTTGATTGTTTCGGTAATCCAAAAATAATACGTCTAGTAAATGTGATGACTATGGGTGGTTCAGGGATATGAGAATATTTTGGCTCTGACATAATAAAGAGATTAACCTTGAGTTCTCTGTACAACGGCAAGTATGCTATATTTCTTTTTCTCTCTCATCAGTTCTTCTCTCATATTGTTCAAAATATTCTCAGCACCGAGTAGGACAAGTTTACGCATTTTATACGCAGTAGCCATCAAAACTCAAGAATCCGATTTGTAGATTTCGTGAAGCCCCTAGGCTTTTGGCACGGCGCTACTTCCGGTAATGCATTCATCTGATCGAATGAATCATAATTGCCGTGCATAGGACATATTGTAATTTGACTTTTTGTCTTCTCTGATAATAATGTTAAAGTCATGTATCGAAACTCGAGACATATTAAAACAAGTTTACGGTGACTAATATTCCATAGATGCTGTTGTTGGCGTTTTACAGAACTTTTCTTATATGGAATAAGTTGATGACTTACCTCTTCATTGGAATATTCCCAAACATGGATACAAATCGACAATTGAATAACTTCATGAATAAAGTATATTGTTAAAGTGATAACTGCTACACTGGACCCATTAGGAAACATTTCTTCTGAGAGCAAATATACGAAAACCGTAAACAATGAAGAACTCAACATGATGAATATATTAAAAAACATCAGTAAGATATTCATCTGAAAAAGGTTATGTATCCAATTTCTTAGTTTGAGAAATAGCTTATAATCATTTCGAAACATATCGAGTTGTACCAGCAAATTTTGTTCATACAACTGAATTGCAGATTTGTCAGATTTATATAACTCTAATACTCTGAAAAACATTTGATTGGTATATTTCTGACGACAATTCAAGACAATCGTGAAGGAATTGATGAAACACTCACAATTAGTCTGTATAAAATTATACAATAAGAACAAAATCGTATTATAGTTTGATTCCGATGATATGATGAATGTCACGGAAGTCGCGCATGGGATAATGAACAGACAATGTCGAAAAATAGCTGAATATGATATCAAAAGCTTGACTGATTTTCTTATGTCTTTGTTGTTGTATTGCTGATTTTCAAATTCTATCGTTGCGTCTAATTCTTTCAATAACTGAATGATTTGGTTGTTGATCACATCCAAATATATAATTTGGAAAGCTGTCGACCAACATATACTTAAATACTGGAGATTAAGAACAAAACTGTTGACATCACCAAACTGTGGAGTGAATATAATCAACAGACCGGTTGACAATAATATTGCAGTAGCGATTATGTAATTAAAATATTGATTCAAACTTGATTTAGCAAAGTGAATTTTCCCGGTTTTAGTCTCGTTGATTCTGTGTGCCCAAAAACATGACCATCTACTCAGAGTTATTACTAGTTTGAGAATGTAATAGACCTCAGACATTATTGTAGAGAATGGACGACTCACATCAGTTGGTATGAACAACTCATTATTCAATCTATTGAGTTATCTTTGTCCATTAGGTGATTAAAGAAAGTAACTCATCAAGCGAATAAATGGGTCAGAAAATTGTCATCGATCCGGGACTTCTCTAGATGTCTATTTTATGAAATGGTTGATAGGGAAGAATAAAAATACCAATAATGCAGCAGTTCGGAAATAGTATTTCCTCTGTATGGTTATTTAACTTTGCCAAATTGTCATCTATCCAGGCGAAGAATCGTATTTTAAAGTATATAAATCGCATTATATATTAGTAGTATATTAGGTAGTTGGTGAGATCGTTAACATTGAGAATCATTTGATTAGTTCAATAACTCAAGCATAGCTAGTATTTGTTTTGAGAATACTCACCAAATACACACTTAGAACTAGGTTCCCAGTAGTGAATTCTCAGGGAGTAGACACAAGTGCACTCCTTATGGCTTAAGTTCTGATAAAACCTTTTAACTAAACTAAATATTTTTTATGTACGTTCTGGTGTAATGAACATAAACAGAATGTTTAGGTTACGATCAATTCTGACTTTCTCGTTATTATGAAGCACTTTTACATACTGAAATTAAATTCCAAAAACCAAAGGTTTCGATTGTGACAAATACATTTTCTAGGGTATCAGTAAGTACGGAGGCTCTACTTTCTTATGCTCTGCCTGTGTAGTACAGAGAGAAATAGAGAGGGAGATAGAGTTCTGTGGAAGAATCAGTATGAAGAAATTACGATAGTTGTTGATGTTAATCTATGAACTGTCATGAGTGTTATATTGTGAAACATTTCGTAAAGGTCTACGTTCTTTAATGGTCCAAGTCCCATAACATATCGACATTCCGTCATGATTCATCATCAGACTCTCTTATAATATGTATAAAAATTAGCTTATCATTGCTGTCAGCGGCAACCCCATACACAGTATATATTTTTATCAATGTATTTTCAGTAACACTGAAGAAATGAATGAAGACATACATAGTGATTTTGTGAGGACCATTGCGAAAACCGCCTCTTAAAACTTGGTTTTCTATTCCGTGTTAAGAGCTACTTTACATCCTAGCAGCTCCTCATAATCTACAAGGCATAGCTTCGGCCTGCCCTATAGTACTGTTCACATGTTTGGAGTTCGGCTCCCAAAGATATGCTGAAGCTGTTGTATTCTATCCAGAAAAGAGCTTCGTCTTATTGATGATGGCACACTTACGCATTCATTGACCTCTCTGGAACATCGAAGGAAGGTGGCCGATCTCTCCCTTTTCTATAGGCTTTTCCCTGCATGGTGTTCATCAAAGATATCGACTGTTATTGCACCATGAGAGATTCCTGGTAGGCGGATTAGACGAGCTCAAGCTAGTCACCCATTCATTGTCAAGCTCGAGACTTGCCGAACTTCTACCTACCAGACTTCATTTTTCTATCGAACGGTGAAGTTGTTGAGCTCTTAGCTTAGTGAGGTCTGTCCTTATGTCTGTAACCTCCAAACTATCAAGAAAAATTCGAAAGCCAATCTCCTCTCTCAACATTCCACCGCTGGCTCACACGATGTTCTTCGAACATTATAGGTTTTTCTCTCGTGTAGTCAGAGTATAAGAAAAATTATCAGATTTAGATTGAAAATGTATGTTTTCGAGGTTCAATATTAACGCGGATGAGGAAACATCTTTTGTTTAATATTCTCTAAGATATTCCGTTCGGTATATATGATGTATTATGATTATATTATCGAATTTAAGATTTCATGGTAACTTAACACAGCATAAAATTCTTGAGAATCGGATTGTATATATGATATTGTACAGGCTGTGTAGTGTAGACAGCCTAAATATGATATGCTGAATAGGACACTTATAACGTTTCCATTTGATAATTTTAGTGAATATTACCATATATAGATTGTAGCATGAGCTGTAAATATACGCTTTTAAAAATATTCTCAGCACCGGGTGAGACGAAATTGCGCATTTTCCACCGAATAACCCTCGCAACTTAAGAATCCGATTTGTGAAGTCCTTATAGTCAGTCATATTAGCAAAAAAGCTGGGCTAAATTTGCGGGCAACTCCAATCAACTCCGGGATTTTTGCAAAATTTTCCTGAACGGATTTACAACATTCCAAAAAAAAACTAATATGCGCTTTTCCATTATTCAATTGTTATAGAGGAATATAGAGGAAAATGTCCAATTTTCATGTGCAAAAAATTGGGAAATTTTAACGAAAGTGGCTAGAAAATTGTACTCTGTGATTTTTGAGGTCGCTGATTACGATTCCAAAGTCAGATTCTCCATTTTTCGATTTAGTGGCCAGTTATTGGCCAATGTTGATGAACAAAACGCGGAAATTTTGCAATTTCCAACGAAAATGGCTAGAAAACTGTACTCGGGGGTTTTCGAGGTCGCTGACTACGATACAGATTCAATAGTTTTATTATAATGGAGTAGTATGTATGTATGGTTGTAGTTGTGTAGCAAAAACTTCAATTATTCTATTGTTATATGCATTTCCGGTGTTGTTAATAATGGTTCTAGATTTGAATAAATTATCAACAATTTGGCTACATTGTCGTGAGATCATGATTCAATATGCAATGTCACATGCTATCAAAAAAATTTTGTAATGTTATTATTTCGATGCTTTTATCAGTATATTTGATGACCTGAAAAGACTTGGATACTATACTCATAAATGATTTATCCGTTAGAATAATTTTTTATTAAGGACTGGCAAATAATTAAAAACAAAGGAATTCAGTAATACAGAAGGAATAAAATAAGCAGACACGCAAACAATTTTAAACTAATTTTTTACTTATTATCATTAACATATATTAAAATTTTGGTTACGTAAAAAATATTTTACAGTCTTTTGAATAATTAAATTAAACATAATATCTAACTAAATAATAACTAACCTAAAAAACATATATACGTAATTTTCAATAAATATGATATTTTTTTTTATTACTATATTTACAAATGATTTTCCGATATGACTAACCATTTATATCAATCATTCGCTTTCCTGATTTTCATCCTCTACATTCCTTTATAACAATTGAAAAATTGAAAAGCACATATTAGTTTTCCTTCGGGAATGTTGTGAATCCGTTCAGGAAAATTTTGCAAAAAACCCGGATTCGATCGGAGCTGCCTGCAAATTTTCACATTCTGCATACTTTTTCCGTCTAATTTGACTCGACTATAAGCCTTTTGGCGCGGCTCTATTTCCGGTAATTATAAAACTAAATACATCATTCTTCTAACCAATTGAATCATAACTGCCACGCAGAGAACATATTGTAATTTTACTATTTGTCTGAACTGATAATGTGAAAAAATCTTGAATAGATATTCAACACATATTAGATCAATTTCACTGTTTAAATTTCAAGTTGCTGTTGATGAACTTTTAAAGAACTTATATTTCATGGAATAAGATGATGACTTACCTCTTCGCTGGAAAAGTCCCAAACATAAATACAGATCGTTAATTGGATAGCTTCATGGATGAGATACATTGTTAAAGTGATAACTGCTGCACTGGACCCATTAGGAAACATGTCTCCTGGGAGCAAATATACCAAAATCGTAAAAAATGCACAACACAACATGATGAATGTATTACAAATCATCAATAAAATATTCATCTGAAAAAGCTTTTGTATCCGATTTCTTAGTTTGAGGAATAGTTTATAATCATTTCGAAACACATTGAGTTGTACCAGCAAATTTTGTTCATACACTTGAATTGCAGATTTGTCAGATCTATATAACTCTAATACTCTGAAAAACATTCGATTTGTATATTTCGGTCGGAAATTCAAGACAATCGTGAAGGAATTGATAAAATACTCACAATTAATTTGTAAAAAACCATACAATGTGAATAAAATCGTATCAATATAGGATAATTTCGATGATATGACGATTTTAATGGAACTTGCTCCTACTACAATGAACAGACAATGTCGAAAAATAACTAAATATATTATAAAATGGGTGATTGATTTTCTTATTTTTTTTGTCGTATTGCTGATTTTCAAATTTCATTGTTACGTCTGATTCTCTTAATAACTGTACGACTCCTTTGTTGATCACATTCAAATGTATCATTTGGAAAGCTGTCGACCAACATATACCTAAATGCTGGAGATTAAGAACAAAAGTTCTGACATCACCGTAATCTGGAGCGAATATCATCAACAGACCATTGGACGATGATATTACAGTAGCGATTACGAAATTAAAATATTGATTCAAACTTGATTTAGCAAACTGAATTTTGCCAGCTTTAGTTTCTTTTATTCTGTATGCCCAAAAACATGACCATCTACTCAAAGTTATAACGAACTTCAGAATGTAATACACCTCAGACATTATTATAGACAACATCCGTCGGCATTAGCAGTTTATCATCCAATTTATTGAGTTGACTTTGTTCATTAGGTGATTAAAGGAACTAATTCTCATTACGCCAGTGAATGGGATAAATATATTGGCTAATCGATCCGGGACCTTTCTAGGTCAATTTGAGAAATTACATTACATTCATTTATCAAGAAAAATGAATGTGCTATGTAATCATTTCTATGTAATCGATTTTTTCTTTTACTTCTTATTATTATTCTATTAACGTACAGTTACAATTTTGACTATTACTCATGAATCACTCTACAGGGTGTCCCGGGTTTTAGTAGCAGAACTGCAACAGTCGATAGGAAATTTGATTTTGTTAAAAAAGTCCTTATAAACATATATGCACAGACGCTTCGTTTTTGAGATACAGGGTGTTGAAATTGAAAAAAATTTTTCGCAAATATCTCCGGAATCGTTTATCGTACAAAAAACAGCTCCTGCAAGCATTTTCTACTCATAGTAAGCTATGTTCTGTGCGATAAAAAACATTTTTGATCATAATTGGTGAAGATTTTGAAGGGGTAGTGGGTGTTTTTCTCACCAACTTCTACGCCACTGGAAAAAGTACGGTTTTGAGACAACTATTTGAACCGCCAACGACGCAGATGAGAAAAGAACTTATCTCCAACTTGAAACAAAGTGAGCGTGATTTATGAGGTACATGTCAGTACCCCTCATCTAACGATACATACCAGTATTCTACTAGAGGTGGGCAAAACTGTTAGTACTAAATAAGAATACCATAATCATAACACCAATTGCCTTACTGCTATTTCTATCTCAAATCTCAAAATAACTTTCAAATGAGAGGTACAAAATAGCAGTTGCTATTCGATATTAGACAAAATATGCTGCAGTCACGGAGCTACTTTTATGAAAGAACAGTTGGTAGAAAACAACAGATCGCTGAGTAACAGCCCTTCTCTACTTCTCACTTACTAACAATTACACCTGTGCAATGCACACTCTTCTTTCCCTATCGCATAACACAACTTCTTCTTCTGTTGATCTTATCAACAATACGATGCGTATGGCTCTCTTTCATACTCTCAAATTAATCCTACACACTGCTCGTACTGACTCAATCTGTATAGTAATGTAGTGAGTATGAATTTACAGGTTTGGTGGTATGGAGATTGAAATGAGTTCCCAGAAAATAAATTGTTGAGATGTATCCATTCGTCAGTTCAAAACTACGTTACTATACTATTGAACATTTTCCAAACATTTTACTGATTCTCATATCTGACCTATTGTAAGAATTACGAAGAATATGAGGTACTTAAATATTGTTCATGTCATATATAAACAAGGTCGTAAAGAACCGTGATTTATAATTGTTCAAGAGTTCTTGGAACTCTGTAAACTGAAGCCGACCATCATATACAACGAGACTTTCGTTCCAACTCAGCTTCTGAACCTCGACCTCAAATGTAAGCAGCGATCGTATGTGAATTTCGAGGAAAAGGTGAAAAGTTCCTTAAAAATAAAACAGATTACGTCACAATCGAAAATTTCATGTGACATTTCATGTATCGTCTTTAACTGAAGCGCATTAGAATTTTCAGACTGATGTCATTCAGTTCAGTTTTGACACCCATCGGAATCAAGCTACTTTGAAGATTTTTATTAACATGGAAAAAACGAATTTTCGAGTCTTGATTAAACATTATTTCTGCGTGGAAAAAACATTACGAGAACCAAATCATCGCTTGTTAAACATTATGAGGACTCTTCACCATCGATTGGAACGATTCACGAGGGGCTTACTGTTTTTGTTGTAGTAGTATGACCACAAAGGACACCGAACGTTCCGGTCGTCCAATTGAGGTTAAAACGCCAGAAATCGTCGATAAAATCTATAGTATTATGTTGGACGATCGGCGAGTTAGAGTGCACGAGATTGCTGAGGCTATGGGCTCTCAAACGCATGGATACGGAACATTTTGCATACATTTTTGAATATGAGAAAGCTTTCAGCCAGATGGATGCCGCATTTGCTCTCTGTTGACAACAAGTGCAACCGTGTGACAACTTCAAAAGGAGTGTTTGGCGATATTCAAGCACGAGAAGAAGGTCTTTTTGCGCCGTTGCGTAACTATGGACGAAACTTGGATCCATCACAATATACCAGAGACCAAAAAACGGTCGAAACAGTAGATTTGTCTTGGCGAATCGAAGCCAAATTGGGTTTATCGGTCTACAAAGTCATAACAACAGTTTTTTAAGATGCATCCGGTATCGTTCATATCGATTACCTTGAAAAGGGGAAAACGATCACCGGCGTATATTATGCAGAGCAGTTGTATTGATTCGATGCCGAGTTTAAGCGAAAGCGGCCACACTAGGAAAAGTAAAAAGTACTCTTCTCCCAGAACAAAGCACCAATGAACAGATCCGCAGTCGCAATTGCAAAATTGCATGAATTACGCTACGAATTGGTACGTCATCCACCATATTCTCAAAATTTGGTCCCCTGCGATTATTATCCATTTTCAAACTTGAAGAAATAATTTTTTTTTCAATTTTTCAGGGACATTTCACCTTGTCCTCGTATGATGCAATGACGTGTTACGTATTATGAGAAATGATGACTTGTGATGGCAGATGTCTAAGTATTGGTGAACTCTGGAACAGCTAAAAGCTTGAATAGTTATCATTATCCTTTTTTTTTTGAGTGAAATTGTGAAGAATAACTCGATTATCGAGAGAGTATAGAACAAGCGAACACATTGTCTATAATACTGGTAATACTAACAATGTAATAATATGGAATATGTCTAATTTATGAATTAGGAATTTGCTTGTTTCGAGAAAACAGAAATAATGCAGCTAGTGAATATGATAACTATAAGAATTACGGAGTACTCCCAAAGAGTTCTCCGATATCCCCGCCCAGTGGACTTAAGGCTTTGCTCTACCCTGTCCTCATGTAGCTACGCCGTACTGCCTGATAGAAGCGACAGCCTTTAAAAAAGGACATGATGTTGCCCTCCGTCTGTGTTCTTTGCTCAATACCTGCTCACGTCACCGGTTTTCAGTTCATGTTTGATGATTAACCGTCGGCCTCGTTCGAAAGAGACCTTTCACAATCTTCGCCACGTTCGCTTCCTCCAGATACCATGGACCGTAGATGTAGAGGTGAACGCCATATGGAGCAACGTCTACCCATAATTCTTAGCATCTGTTAGCTCCTCCCCATTGATTAATGACAATGTGGAAACTCTAGTACCGGAGACCCACGGAACTGACTTACTTGTTGACCAATCTCCCCGAAGAGGACATATTCACTTTCAGGTTCATGCGTAGATCAGTGAGTAGAGAATTGATTCAATGTAATGATACGGTTTTGGTCTGAACATGAGAAGGTTTACCTCAAGCTTTCCTGACCTTTATGATGACACGTAGCTTGTATTGTTATCAACCCAATAACTCTACTAAAACCAAACTAAGCATTGTTCTGAGAAATGAATCCCAATTGCCGCATGACAAATGACATATTACTAATACTGTTGATACTAACAATGCAATAAGTTTAATTTGTGAATTAGCAATTTGCTTGTTTCGGTAATCCAAAAATAATACGTCTAGTAAATCTGATGACCATGGGTGGTTCAGGGATATGAACATATTTTGGCTCTGACATAATAAAGAGATTAGCCTTGAGTTCTCTGTACAATGGCAGGTATGCTCTATTTTTTCTTTCTTCCTCATCAGTTCTTCTCTCATATTGTTGGGGAATTTTTGTGACATATTTTTCGAAATATTCTCAGCACCCAGTAGAACAAGTTTGCACATTTTATACGCAGTAACCATCGAAACTCAAGAATCCGATTTGTAGATTTCGTGAAGCCCTAAGGGTTTTGGCGCGGCCCTACTTCCGGTAATGCATTCTTCTGATCGAATGAATCATAATTGCCGTGCATAGAACACATTGTAATTTGACTTTTGTCTTTACTGATAATAATGTTAAAGTCATATATCGAAACTCGACACATATTAAAACAAGTTTACGGTGACTCATATTCCATAGACACTGTTGCTGGCGTTTTACAGAACTCTTCTTATATGGAATAAGTTGATGACTTACCTCTTCTTTGGAAAATTCCCAAACATGAATGCAAATCGATAATTGGATAACTTCATGAATGAAATATATTGTTAAAGTGATAACTGCTGCACTGGACCCATTTCGGGAACATTTCTTCTCAGAGCAAATATACGAAAATCGTAAACAATGAAGAACACAACATGATGAATATATTAAAAACATCAGTAAGATATTCATCTGAAAAAGGTTATGTATCCAATCTCTTAGTTTGAGAAATAGCTCATAATCATTTCGAAACATATCGAATTTAGTCGAGTCAAATAGGTATTAAAACTCACGAAAATCGTTAGATATGGACCGATTTTGATGAAACAAAGTGCATTCCATTCGGAATGACGTCTATAAAAAAGCTTACCGGTTAGTCTTTTGTGCAAATTTGTTATTAATATTTTAACAAAAAATTGACCAATTTTCTGGCTAATTATTGGGAAAATTTAGTCGGGGGTTTTCGGGGTCGCTGATTACGATTCTGAACTCAGATTGGCCAAAATCGAACTCCCCAGCTGGTAATTGGCCACTTTTATTGGACAAAGTGACCATTTTTTTTAATTTCATCAAAAATAGCCAGGAAAAATCACTGGGGTTTTTGGGGTCGCTGATTACGATTCTGAACTCAGATTGGCCAAAATCGACATCCCCTGCTAGTAATTGGCCAGTTTAATTGAGCAAAATCGTTAATTTTTTCTTAATTTCATCGCAAATAGACAGGAAAAATTACTCGGGGGTTTTCGTAGTCGCTGAACACGATTCTGAAGTCAAATTGTACAAAATCGAACTCCTCAGCTGGTAATTGGCAGGTTTAATTGGAAAAAATTGACCATTTCCAAAATTTCATCAAAACTAACCAGAAATCCTCAGTTAGGGGTTGTGGAGGTTGTTGTTTTATGTTAAATGTTTAAAAATTTGTTAAAAGGGGGTTGGAATGTTTATTTGCATTATACGGTCATGAAGATATGTATCCAGAGTTACCTCCTAGTGAAAAATTGGCAAAACTGAGGTATAAACACTTCCAATAACAGCTGAATTCAAAAATGAGAACTTTACAATTGAATTTGAAAAAGGTGAAAAAAATGCTAAAGAAGAAATTGTCGTCTTATCGTCCTTACTACCAGCACTGGATGCATTTATGGAACATTTGGAAAGGGTTTATTTTCAATTTCAAAATTGGATTGGTGTATTAGTATTGAATCCAGAAGAGTGGAAATGGAAAAAAGTAGACGGAGTCTTACTTCCTGTAAAATTAAACTTGGATTCAGTTCCTGAAGAGCTTTTAAATACAGTATCATGCTCATGCAAAAAGAAATGCGCGTCAAGAAAAAAAAAATATGAACTGTACTGTTGCTTGCGCAAATTGCATGGGAAATAGTAGTAACAATTTCAGTCTGATCAATCCAATTTCACCTGGAGATGACGACGAAGACGATGACGATGATGAAGTAGATAATACCAATGAAGAAGAAGGCATTGAAAATATTCAAACTCGCAATGACAATTATTATGATTATGATAGTGACAATGACGATTGATTTTACTTGTACTTACTGAAATATGCATTTTGTAAATAATATTCAATTGATTAAAAATATTGTAAATATGTATATGCTGCCAATTACCAGCTGAGGAGTTCGATTTTGGACAATTTGACTTCACAATCGTACTCAGCGACTCCGAAAACCCCCGAGTAATTTTTCCTGTCTATTTCCGATGAAATTAAGAAAAAATGATCAATTTTGTCCAAATAAACTCGCCAATTACCAGCTGGGGAGTTCGATTTTGGCCAATCTGAGTTCAGAATCGTAATCAGCGACCCCGAAAACCCCCGACTAAATTTTCCCAATAATTATCCAGAAAATTGGTCAATTTTTTGTTCAAAAAAATAATAACAAATTTACACAAAAAACTAACCGGTAAGCTTTTTTCTAGACGTCATCCCGAATAGAATGCACTTTGTTTCATCAAAATCGGTCCATATCTAACGATTTTCGTAATGAAATACCTATTTGACTCGACTAGTTGTACCAGCAAATTTTGTTCATACAACTGAATTGCAGATTTGTCAGATTTATATAACTCTAATACTCTGAAAAACATCTGATCGGTATATTTCTGACGACAATTCAAAACAATCTTGAAGGAATTGATGAAACACTCACAATTAGTCTGTATAAAATTATACAACATGAACAAAATCGTATTATAGTTTGATTCCGATGATATGATGAATGTCACGGAAGTCGCGCATGGGATAATGAACAGACAATGTCGAAAAATAGCTGACTGACTTTCTTATATTGTTGTTGATGTATTGCTAATTTCCAAATTTTATCGTTGCGTCTAATTCTTTCAACAACTGAACGACTTGTTTGTTGATCACATTCAAATATATAATTTGGAAAGCTGTCGATCAACATATACTTAAATACTGGAGATTAAGAACAAAACTGTTGATATCACCAAACTGTGGAGTGAACCTCTTCAACAGACCGGTGAACAATAATATTGCAGTAGTGATTACAAAATTAAAATATCGATTCAAACTTGATTTATCAAAGGGTATTTTCCCGGTTTTAGTTTCTTTGATTCTGTGTGCCCTAAAACATGGCCATCTACTCAAAGTTATTACTAGTTTGAGAATGTCATAGACCTCAGACATTATTGTAGAGAATGGACGACTAACATCAGTTGGTATGAACAACTCATTATTCAATCTATTGAGTTGTCTTTGTCCATTAGGTGATTAAAGAAAGTAACTCATCAAGCGAATGAATGGGTCAGAAAATTGTCATCGATCCAGGACTTTTCTAGATGTCTATTTTATGAAATGGTTGATAAGGAAGAATAAAAATACCAATAATGCAGCATTTCGAAAATAGTATTTCCTCTGTATGGTTATTTAACTTTGCTCTTTCCAGGCGAAGAATCGTATTTTAAAGTATATAAATCGCATTATAGAGTAGGTAGTTGGTGAGATCGTTTACATTGAGAATCATTTGATTAGTTCAATAACTCAAGGATAGCTAGTATTTGTTTCGATAATACTCACTAAATACACACTCAGAACTAGGTTCCCAGTAGTGAATTCTCAGGGAGTAATCACAAATTCACTCCTTAAGGCATAAGTTCTAATAAGACTTTTTAACTATGCTAAATAATCCCTTATGTATGTTCTGGTGTAATGAACATAAACAGGGTGTTTAGGTTACGATTGATTCAATTCTGACTTTTTCGTTATTATGAGGCACTTTCATATACTGAAATTACATTCCAAAAATAATTAATTATATCACTAAAGGTTTTGATTGTGTCAAATACTTTGGAGAGAAACATTTTATAAGGTATCAGTAAGTACGGAGGCTCTACTTTTCTAGGCTCCGCCTGCGTGGTACAGAGATAAATATAGAGAAAGAGAGAGTTCTGTGGAATAATCAGTATAAACAAATTACGATAGTTGTAGATGTTAGTCTATGAACAGTCATAATTGTGATAATGTAGAACATTTCGTACAGGTCTACGTTCTTCAATGGTTCATCATCGAACTCTCATGATATATCGACATTTCGTCATGATCCATCATCAGACCCTCTTATAATATGTACAAAAATTGACTTATCATTGCTGTCAGCGACAACCCCACACAAAGCATATATTTTTATCAATGTATTTTCAGTAACACTGAAGAAATAAAAGCAAACATAGTGATTATGTGAGGACCATTGCTAAAACCGCCTCTCAAAAACTTGGTTTTCTATTCCATGTTAAGAGCTACTTTACATCCTAGCAGCTCCTCATAATCTACAAGGCACAGCTTCGGCCTACCCTAGAGTACTGTTCACATGTTTGGAGTTTGACTCCCAAAGATATGCTGAAGCTCTTGGATTCTATCCAGTAAAGAGCTATTCGTCTTATTGATGATGGCATACTTACATATTCATTGACCTCTCTGGAACATCGAAGAAAGGTGGCCGATCTCTCTCCTTTCTGTAGGTTTTTCCCTGGATGGTGTCCATCAGAAATCTCGACTGTTATTGCACCATGAAAAATTCCAGCTAGGCGGACTAGTTGAGCTCGAACTAGTCACCCATTCATTGTCAAGCTCGAGACCTGCCGATCTGCTACCTACAAGACTTCATTTTTCTATCGAACGGCGAAGTTGTGGAACTCTTTGCCTAGCGAAGTCTGTTCTTATAAATATAACCTCCAAACTTCGAACATTCCACCGCTGACTCACACGATGTTCTTCGAACATTATAGGTTTTCCTCTTGTGTAATCAAAGTATACGAAAAATTTTCAGATTCAGATTGAAAATGTTCGTATTCGAGGTTCAATACTAACGCGGATGAGGAAACCTCTTTTGTTCAATATGCTCTAAGATATTCCGTTCGGTATATATGATGTATTATAATTATATTATGGAATTTTAGATTTCAGCAGAAAATTTTTGAGAGTCGGATTGTATATATGATATTGTACAGGTTGTGTAGTGTAGGCAGCCTGAATATGATATGCTGGATAGTACACTGATAACTAAAGGGCGGAATATATGCAAAGTGCATATATTTGCATATTTTGCATATTTTTACAAATTTCATAAAAAATTGCATTTTTCGGCAAAAATAAAATTTGTGTGCATATTTTATTGTTTTTCGTTTTATCAAAAGATTAAGTGCGACCCTTGCAGATAATTGAAATAATTCAAAAGGTGAGTAGGTTTTATTATTATATGGTTTTTGGACCCATTTTATTATTATATGTTTTATTGCTGGCATTTATTGGATGTTTAGGAATTTGCAAGTAATATGGTACGTGTCCCTTGGTGAACAAATTAATTTCAAATGTAAAGAAAGTGTTTTTGAAAGCACCTCTAAGAGTGCAGATCTATAGAGAGAAATTGCCAGGAGTTAGTTTACCTCCAGAGCCCGTAATTACTCGATGGGGAACATGGATTGAGGCCGCGATATTCTACACAGACCTTTTTGAAGCCATTAAAGACATAGTTTTAGATTTAGAAGACAATTCACAGTGTGTAGTGCAAAGTCAAGCAGTATTCAAAAATGTAAATTTAGCTAAGGAACTTGTTTTTATTAAGGTTAATTTTAGTTTTATATCAGATATAATAACTTCGTTAGAAAGTAGGAATATGAGTTTAAGAGAATCAATTAATATTGTTGAAACTTTTTCCGACAAATGCAAAAAAGCTCCCGATGATGTAGGAAATCAAGTGAGAAGTAAACTCGAAGTTATTGTGGGAAAGAATGAAGGCTTTAAGTATTTAATGGAAGTCAAAAATATTTTTGATACTAAACCATCCAACGAAGGAATACTGTTATGTACTGCTTAATTATAATACATTGTAGCTAGTCTAATAAGACACCTCGTTTTATAACGTGCTGATTTAAATTATATATGACGCTACTACCTCTTCTGTCATAATGACGTTTTCGTCGCATAGCCTCCTCGCGATTGTTCATCATACATGCTTGTCAGCAAACAACTAAAAACTTTATGTTTAGAAATTGTACTTGCTTAATCATAATACATTGTAGCTAGTCTAATAAGACACTTCGTTTTAATTTCGTATTTTATTTATAACGTGCTGATTCAAATTATATATGACGCTACTACCTCTTCTGTCATAATGACGTTTTTATCGCATAGCCTCCTCGCGATTGTTCATCATACATGCTTGTCAGCAAACAACTAAAAAACTTAATGTTTAGAAATTGTACAAATACCTTGGCCTTATAACTTACTACCCAAATTAAAATATTGCCAGATCACATCGGTAGATGTTGAAAGATTTTTTTCTTTGTACAAACATATTTTTACAGACAGAAGGCAAACTTTTTTATTGGAAAATTTCGAAAAATATATCGTTATAAATGCATTTTATACTATTTCAGGTTAAAAATTTCACCTATTATATTTTTCTTTTAATTTTACTTGAAATAAATAATTTTTGTAAGAGTCGGCGTTTCTTTATTTCCATTTTTCCATGTTATATTCTAGGTATATAATTGCATATTTTGCGCATATATATGCGCATATTTTAACTGAATTGACGTGCATATATTCCGCCCTTTACTGATAACATTTCCATTTGATTAGTTCAGTGAATATTACGATATATGTATTGTAGCATGCACGTGTTGAACTTCTAGTTATGTAAGATACCAAATAGACCACTGGAAGGTCATTTATATATACATCATGTCAAGTATACGCTAGGTATGTTTTATCTTCAAAAGTCATTTAGAAAAACGTTTTTATCGGAATTTCCAACAAACTAGCAATAACTTCTATGTTTGATAGATATGTAACAGTATGGTGAAAATATCAAGTTCTCGACACGTTCATGTGAAAAAAAAACAGCTGTCTAGCTATTTCTAGTGAACGTAGTCTACTACATACATAGACTAAATTTAAGACAAAAATTATATTATACAGGACATGAAGCATAAATGACTCATGAAAAAAATTGTTAATTGTAGAGTTCAATCATCGATATAATAAATTTCATAAGACTAGGTTTGTATTACCCAAGCGTGGGTTCATCATGATAAATTGTAATATAAATTTGATTTTATCTCTTACAATCCATATTAATTTGATGTTTGATTTAATACTTACATAAAATAGATATCATTCTTACATCAAAGGTAGAGACCTTTTCGTTATGAGAAGTAGCAACATTTTTTCAATGGTGATTAGTTTAATTTCAAATGTAGATAATTGAGTTTCAAAATATAGGGTTTTATTTATATTGGAATAGGAATAGTGTTTGTGTGTAGTTTTTTTTATAAAGTCCAGTGATACCAATCGGGGAGGTCATAACACTTTTATCGCCAGGAATGAAAAGAAATCAATTCTGCTTTGGACTATGTAAACTTCACTACATACTTGAAACAGACAAACTCTCCTATTATATTGTTGATAGATTTTCTTCCACTGTAAACTTCAATTTCCTAGATATGAACATTAGGTATGATGCAGATGAAAAAATAAAAACATCGTGGTTTACTAAAGAAGTTTGTTCTCAACGTTATCTTCACTTCAATTCCATTGCATCAACAAGTTATAAGAAAGTGTTATAAACATCCTTACAGATAACGCGATTTTCCCACCCAGAGGACCGTCCCATAAAATACAAATTTTTCCTAATACACTGGAAATGAATGGCTACCCAAAAACATGTTCCAATCCCATCGTTAAAGGAAGAATAGACAAAATCTATAACGGAACGCCATATATAAATAACATAAACGGTAATACAGATAATTTTATAACATTACCATACATTCCGGAGATCTCAGAGAAAATTAAGAAATGTTTGAAAAGTATGATATAAATGTTGCTCATAAACCTGCTAACTATGTTGGGAAATATTTTTTAAGTCTAAAACCTTAAATACGTACAGATAAACAAACCCGCACAGTATACAAATTAAATTGTTTAGATTGCAAAAAAGATTGTACGGTCATAAGTATAGTACAAAAAACAAAAATTTAGAAAATTCCACCGCCCTTGCTAAACACTGCTTTGATTATAACCATCAATTCGATTACAAACATGTTACTAAGAAAACCTATTATTATAGAATAAAATCTGGAGATGATTCACATAAAACGTGACTTCATGTCTGTAAATCATAGAACAAATATTCAGTCATTAAGTCAGATTTATATCAATTTAATTAACTAAAACCTTGAATTCCTACATGCGTCTTTATAATGTTAGAAGTATATTTTAGGTTTAATGCTCAAATAGCAATATTTCTAATAAGGTGTGACAACCTTCTTCTATTACCTCATAAATCTTCAACATCCGGTCCGAAAGTGGATGCTTGCGCGTTAAATTTTTGGTTTCAGTCGCATACATACTGTGTTTGACACGAGTTCATGTATTAAAATACATATACTTAAAATCAGCGTTACCCGACTATATTTTAAACATGGGTCACCATTTCTCAAAAAAGTTTATGAATTTTGAAACACAGTATGGATAAATTTAATATACAGGTAATTTATGAGGGATGGAAATGTATAAACAAAAGAGCAATTTATTAAATTCGGATAGCACCTTCTTTGCATTATTAACCACAAACGGTATTCAACTTTTGATGTCAAATTGTGTACACTTTGATGATATCTACTTGATTGCTGGTAGGTTCCTAGTAATTTAACAATATTTCTAGTAAATAGGGGTGATTGTTTCTTATTCATAGTATTTTATAATAACACTCAAGCTGGAATCTCATGTATCCGATTTTCGAAGGTTCGGTGGTCCGAAAGTGTTCTATCTGGTAGAATTATTTGAAATATATGCAGTGGGAAATCTCATCCGAAATTTTGATCTTTTCACCAAAGTTGAAAATAATTCTTCATCGGGATAGTATGTTTCCACTTTTATACGAAAAGCTCATGTCAAATGTGATTTGATTCGTGGAATAACAAATTCAGTTGTTGAATTTCATAAGAATTTCGTCGGCCCTTATTTTAATGAAAAGCGAAGGGAAAACCGTCTATGAAGATTTGAAGCAAAAAAATTTAGGATTGCATCGGTCGTTCCGTAATCATCTACAAGAAATGCGCCTTAGCCGATCAATACTTTAATTACTTCAGTCGTATGTATTTGATATCCCTCTAATGCCATATGAATTCAGTTCATTTAAAAGCAGTAAAAAGTGGATAGACCTCAGCAAAAACCTTATTGACTAGAAGATATAATGTTATTTGATTTTAGAAATGAAGATGAAGTTTCGGAAAAAATAGGTAATATAGAGGTCTGTAGTTAAAGAATGATTCTGGGTCACCTTGTTTATAAGGGGTAGAGATACAAGAAAGTTTTATTCCTCTTTGAGAGATTCATTCAAGAAATGTGTAAGCGAATCCGCCAGTTCATTAGTTAGTTTTTTCATCTTTGAAAATTGATTGGTGATTTTGAGTATTGCTTAAATTTACATTCGCTTTTATCATCAAATTATTGTGGGATATTTTTGCGTTTTTTACAAATTTGTTACAATATTTTTTCGGAAGTTTATAATAGTTCAAGATGTCTTCATTGTTGTTTTGTTTATAGAGAAAATGAAGATCTTTTAATGATTGACATTGTTAAATCAAGTCTTTAGTAATCCAATTTTTATTAGCATTTGAGCTAATGCAAACTATCGAATCATAGAAATGAGAAAATCTTGTTCTTGTATTTGATGCTCTATTTAGGAAATTCCGGGATTCTTGCAGGACTAAATCAAGAAATATTTTAATATTGTCTTTACTGTAAGAACGTTTTTGAATCTATCTGTTTGATGACATGTTAATTTGTTGCAACTTGAATTCATAACATAGTGACTGAGAATGTTAGTCAGAGATAAATGAAGTAATACATTTTGCACAATTTTTGTCATCTATGTTTAAGTCAGTGAATATGTTACCAACTCTTGATTTTGTGTATGACAATATCCTTGTATACTCACGGACACACTGTTCCATTCCATACGATAGAAAAACTTTGACATTAAGTTATTAGAAAAATCAACATTAAAACGTTATTAATAATATAAATGGGAGACTACATTTTTTTAAACGATTTTAAATAGAATCAGTAGGCTCCTTAAATAAGCACGTAACAGTACATTTAATTTTTTTTTACATTTACCTTGCTACTGATTTCTTCAGATCCGGATTATTATTGAAAATTTAATGCCACCACCACCTTCTGCGGAAGAACGACAAAAATAATTGGCTAATTCATAAAAATTTATTTTCACATATTTGGTTTCAGAAACAATCAGCCATGTTTCGGATAAGCACAGAATATCAGAATAATCTATTGTCTTGAAAAAATTATTCAAATAATCAATCTTGCCACCTAAGCTCCGCTCCGTATGTTTGAATGGCGAAAATGTTATATTTGATGTACTAGATTCTACGGTGGATTCATTTTTGATTCTGGTTTGAGAAGATTCGCTGTGAGTAGTCTTCTGAGGTATAGTTAGTTTCTCGAAAAAACCTCTAGTCATATAATGTTTCATTGAGACATGTCAGTAGTTACACGATAAGCTGAATTTGTGCCCTTGGAATTAAGTTTTTCATTCAAAGTCATGTCCTGGAGATTTTGCTTCGAGAGGTGATCTGATATGATTTTCATTACAATCGGTTTTACATTTACCAATGTAAACATGGAGTTTGCGATCGGAAGCCAAAAATTTGTTTGTTCCAATAATGAATGAATTTCTGTGGTTCCTTTTCTGTATATTACTCTTCTCTTGTGTATGATTATCTTGTGGGAACGTATTCATCATTTGGAATACGCTGTGTTGAAGACGAATGTGGTTTACGCACTCTTAGTTTTCTTAGAGCATTTTTTTTGGATAAAAGGGGACATCTTGCGTCGATAACCGTAACATCGTGAGATTCTGATATCGTAGATAAATCTAGGTTTTCTGTAGTAACATCTTCATTTTTACAACACTTGTTGCAATTGTTATCTTAAATGTGAGTTGATTCCGCAAAACCATATTTGACTGAGGAAGATCATTGTCTTGAAGTATCTTTACTTTGTTAGTTGAATCTTCAGTAACTTAACTAACAAATAGTTTCAAATCATCGGTTATTTCTTATAAGGTTTCGGAGTCATCTTTGTGAGGTGAATTATAATTAGTAGTAGACATTTTTCCACTTTTTGGATTTAATTCATTATTAGTCAAATTCAAATATTTTTTTTGAATAATCAGATTTTCTACATCTTATTTTACTCCATCAAATTTGATTCGTAATTCCTAATACTTGACGTAATTTAATTTGACCGTAATTCTAACTATTATCTTGCTTGGCTTCACCTATTAATTTTTGTGTTTAACTATTCTTTTACTCCGGTGTTTGGAACCATCATCAGTAACTGACCCTCTGCAACCTATTAGTACTAATTCTCTCGTCAACTGACTAGCATATTCTCCTTTCTTCTTCGACAGGGGAATATTGGTACCAATACGCCACTGGAGAAACCTCTTAGTCAACTAACACGGGGCTATAGAAAGCTGTACACTTCTTCTGCTATGTAGTTGCACAATTGATTACCATGATGAATTAAATGTAGCTCTAGGAATTATAGAATAAAGGTGGATTAAACTTTCTCAATTTTTATTGTTTCATTATATATTCGGTGCCCTGAAAGGGCAAGCGATTTTACCGTTCATTAGCCGCAATTAATATATTTGTTATTGTTTTCATATGCTTGTTTTACTTTCTGTTGCTTATGCCAAATCAATAATGCCTAATTCCCTTTATCTAGCAGAATAAACATATACTTCACTTGTTCGCACAGGATTCCATTGATTAAAGGGGATTCGGCACGTTACATAATTTTTTTTTGAATGGTCGAACACACAGAAATACACTATCAAAGTGGTAGGTTCTAATTACAATTTATACTTGGTTATAACTTAGCTCATTGACAGATGGAGCAGAAATAACTATATAAAGCGGAGAATTCCAAATATTAAATTTATTCAATTTTGTACAATGATGCGAATAATATGGAATGAAATTGAACGGTGTTTGAACAACAAATACTCGACCCGGAGGATGTATGGAAGCTCCATCAGATAGATGCCACGGTTAAAAATAGTTACATTTTACAGAATGGTTATTCTTCAATCATTATGCCGGAATGCGGAATCATGCGGTCATTTTACCTAAAGTCTACAGAATAGCAAGTACGGCAAACAACGAAAGAAACTACGGTATACTGAAGCGGTGCGATACTGAAGCGGTGCGAACTCAAACAAGGAGCGGTGTTAATTAACTTCTTCGCACAATATCAACATTTTTCGATGACTTTTCGGTATAAACAGATAGTTTGACTCTGCTTATCCTACTCTGTTCGCTTTAATAACAGCGTTCTCTTTTTAATTGCTGTTCCTCGGTAATTGTGTATCAGTCTCATATTATCTTATTTTCACACATTCATATATTGGACAATCAGGTCTTATACTTCCGGAATTGGTACATCGGGTAAAGGCCCCAACTTCTCTATCATCAATAACCCATCTACCCACGACCGAGGCTTTACATACAGCAAAAGGGCTATTACGATATTCAAGCACACATCTATCCGAGCTTATACTTTCGAAATTGGCACAGTGCGCACAAGCTTTTTGTAGTCCGTCCCCTAGAAATACTTATACTTACAGAATTGGCACAGCGTGTACAAATATGTCTAAGACGCCTCTGTCATTCAAACTTCCGCAATATCGGAAACCATACAATTACTTTGAGTAATAGAACTATTATTAGTGTGACAAAATTAGCTTTTTTAAGTTTTTAATTCTGAGTTCGGAGAAAAAAATTGATTTAAGTAGATAATTATGACACAAATTGGAGGAACTAAAATCGAACACTTTTTAATCGTCGCAACAGGTCCAAAAAAAATGGTAAAAATGCCCAAAACTGGTTTTACGCATCGGACATCGTCGGATTGAGTTGAAAAGGTAAAAAACTTCCGATAAGCCTATGCGCCGTAAAAAGACGGAAAAAATGAGCTGCTGATGAACCCGATTGGACCAGCGGTGACCCCGCAAATTGCAAAAAACCATCGATTTTGCTCGAAATTTCAAATATACACAACTCTTGTTCTTTTGGAAATTAAGAGCTGATATTTTGTTGTTTTTACGAGCGTTTGCATTTTGAACCCATACGCTTGAAAACGCCTGATAGCCGAGCTGCGGTAGAGTGTGCGCCACACAGCCAAGCGCACAAAATACCATTATTTAAAATAATTGTTTTACGGAAGATAAGAGATTGGAAATTTGATAAGTTGTTCAATAACTATTGAAGATGATGATCTCGTAAAAAAAACAGCGCGTTACCGCACCACAACTTTTTTAGGGCCATTTTACAAAAGTGATTTTTTTGCATTAAGCTGCGGTTTGCAAAAAGTGTACATTCGATCTTGCTGAAATTTGGTCTGGTACTTGGTCGGCACAAAAGCTACAACCTGACATAATTTCAGTTCTTAATCTTTAAAAAAACAAGAGTTATGAATATTTGAAATTTCGAGCAAAATTTATGGTTATTTGCAATTTGCGGGGTCACCGCTGGTTCAATCGGGTTCACCCGGAACTCCTTTTTTCCGTCTTTTTACGGTGCATAAGTTTATCGGAAGCTTCCTTTCTTTTTAACTCAATCCGACGATGTCCGACGCGAAAAACCGATTTTGGCCATTTTTACCATTTTTTTGGACCTGTTGCGACGATTAAAAAGTGTTTGATTTTAATTCCTTCAATTTGTATCATAATTATCTACATGAAGCAATTTTTTTCTCCGAACTCAGAATTATTCAAAATTACCGACATTTTTAGCTAATTCCATCATACTATATTGCGTAGAATAATCACAACTCACTTATTATCGGTGCGCAGTGATAGTCGCGATAGGATGAACTGAATGCGTACAATGCAACAAACAATTATTCTACGGGGTATCTAATATCACGGGAATATTACCACAAGCAAACTATGAAATAAAACATATTGCAATACATCGAATTAAATCATAAGTTCGCTTAATTCATAATGCCCAGGCCCCACTCAACTTAACGGAAATTTAGTTCGGTTTTAAATACAAGATACAGTAGCATCAGAACAAAAGGAGGGTCTCAAAAGAATAGTTCTTGATCTGCCTACCACTGTCTATAATATGTTTTTCGAGGTTCTGGTCAAGTCCGTACAACCAAATCCTTATTTTATGCCGTGGCGTTTTTCCTTATGTCCCGAACAATGCCTGACGGTGACTACTTTATATAGCTAAAATTCGGGCCCATGTTGCTCCGCCAAATTCACTCTGCAAGGTGAGGATACTTATCGTCGGTTTTTGCTTGTACGTAGACGTTAGGGTACACATTTGAGTTTAAATTTATGTAGAATCGGGAATCTTCATTCCGTTAATGGCTGATTGAAATTCAAATATTACAGGGAAGGTGCTTTAGTGAAATGATCATATGTGTATAATTCTTGGATCGTTTGATAAATTTTACTGCTTTACGGTATTAGATTGAGATATCTTGAAGTGAGATTCAAATAATTTAATCTCAAATTATAATATTTACACTTTGTTTCAAGTAGTCTATCAATTGATACGTAACTTTAATTATGGAACCTAATCATTTGAAATCGAAATAGTTGAACTATGAACTTACAATTCGAGGTAGAATACCTGAGGATGTGTTTAATATAAAAAAGAAACCATTGAAAGTTTACTTTTGAGCAAAAGAGGTAATCTTAGTTTAACTAAAGTTAAGGATGTATAGTCATTTGGAAGGAATAAGGCAGAAATCGCCATCGTATATATAGGTCTGTAAACTCGAGGCTGGTTTCTTTGTGAGAAGTGAGTCCGCTAAGCGTCATCTGTTGCGTAGTACCAAAAGGGTGGCGCATGATTCGAGGGATTTTCCCTGGCACGTATACGACCGTGTTTGAACGATATGGCGCCTGATCCTAAAATCCTTACAACATACTTCCATCCATGCGCCAGCTGGTGGCTGAGGGAGGAACTACGAGTTTGGCGACATGTAAGAGACTCATGTCAAACGGAGTTTCCAGTTCTGTATATACGACCGTGGCAGAAGCTAATGAGTCAATTCAAGATGCAATGGACGTAAAAAACAGAAATAAAGGTGAAACTGGTACAAGTGAAAAACTAATCAACACTAGGTTAAATCATTCATCAAATACAAGGTGCATATAATAAAAAACGAAAATGAAACCTTGAGCAATTTTCTTGTCGATATTGAACTTGGCTAAATTGTCGTCACTAAAGTGTTCATAATGTTACGTGTAGAAAGCAAGTGTTGTATAGCATTTAAGCATAGTGACGCATCAAAAAATATTCATGATCGTCATAATATTCATATAATGATTGATTAATAGCTTACCTCGAAATTTGAATATTCCCAAAGATAAATACAAATCAATAATTCAATTAGTTGATAATTGGCATATACAATGCAAATCATACTTGCTGCATACTTCATCAGATACAAATATATGAAGACCAAATACAAAGAAGTACACTCTAATATGAATATTACTAGTAACATATTTATCTGGAAAAGCTCCTGGGTTCGTATCTTCATGTCATGAAATATTTTGTGATTAGTTCTGAACCGATCCAACTGTACCAATAAATAATTTTCATTCAGATAGATTGTTGTAGATTTATCAATCTGTATGCTTGCAATACATGGAGACATTTATGGTTGGTAGATTTCTGATGGAAATTTAAAATTACGTTGGAAGAATCAATCAATGCACATTGACAATTAATCTTTATATTGAGAATGAGAACTCCGGAAATCCGGGAACCTTCAGTCGACATTTTACTTCTTCAGCTACTTGTGAGATGAACCAAATGAACCGAAAACGGAGCATGCAATCCGCCCAAATAAAAAGCTTTCATCCTATCAAGCGAGACTGCCTGACAAGGAAGGAACGAGGGAAGGAAAGAAAAGAGGGAGAAGAAGAAGGGAGCATCAATTCTCTCTTTAGATCCTACTCTTCCTCATCGTCTTCACCAAGATGGGAACCTCCCCGACAAAAAGATTTGAGCTTTTTGGTATCACAGATACCAAATATATACCAAACTTACACCTTTATCAAGTGACCTTCAAAAGTTCGAGTCATTCACTTATGATATTCGCTAATAAGCTAACTAATAAATTCAAGAGAGTTAATGTTAAACCTGCGTTTGAATGCAAATATAAATTAAAACTCTTATTCGGTAATACGTTCAGTAAAATATCAGATCTTGATAAATAACGGTTATGAGTACACTCTAGCAAACCATGTCTCCCAAACCGGTCATACAATTACAAAATCGAGTCTATCTTGAAACATAGCTACGGATCATTTTTCTCCGGTCGTGAATAATTCATTATTACATTATTATTCGACAAACCCCATAAATGTAACGCTTTCTTTCATTGTTTTAGTTTAGATTTAGTTCACATAAATCTTTGATGGTGACTGCTTTAGATAAGTTATTATTTCAAGTGAAAAAGGTGATAGTGTAAACTAAATTATATTCTTCACTTTGTTTCTTTTGCTTTATTAATTAATATGGTTCTTATATGTAGTTCAGGAGAAGTAAACTATAGCTCTATATATGCAATTTTTCTTATATTCTTTTGGTATATTATAATTAAAATTGGCCTTGGCCAAGTAGGCATTGCGTACATTTAGTTTCTGTCATTATTTGGTTTTCGTTCTAATGTTGAATAGTAACCCCTTCCCGTGAGGTTGATTCTCCTTCCCAGAGAGAGCCCCACTGCACTGCGGTCATTATTATCCTATTTTGCCCTCACATATTGCTATCTCCTCATCAGTTCGGTGTCTCTTCTTCCACGCCACAACCCCTGCATGTGGGCTGATCTACCAGACACATCGTGCAGAGATGTTTGTTGCATGGGGCGTGTACGGTTGGGAATTCAACAAGATTCCGTATTTATAGTCTGCTGAACGTCAGTAGATTATTCATACGCTGCAGCTGGAGATCTTCCATTAGTCGCTTGGAATGCGACATACGGGGCAGTTTCCTCCAATAGGCACGGTGCTCTGCCTCGAGCCATTTTTGGATCACAGATTTCGCTGTGGCATGAGAAAATGCTACAGGTTGGCTCTAGTCCAATTAGGGGTTGTTGCGAGTCCGACGGCAGTTTCAGTCCCTTCGCGTCTAGTTACCTCCCATACGAGTGTCACTCTATTGGAGTTCTTTACTTATGCCGTTAGTCCCTTTACACAATCGAGTACACATTGTGAGGTTATTGTGTATGTCTCCAGTGCCTTAAGCACTGTTAGGTTGCCCACTATGATTGTGATTTGTCTATTCTCATAGGCCCTTTCCTTCATAATTTGAGCACATGTTGTAATTGCTAATATTTTTGGTTGGAATCCTCTCCCTAGGTTCGAAGAAATAATTGGTCCTTTGTCTCGACTATTCCAGCATCTGTACTTTTTTCGGTCTTGGTGCATTCGGTAAACCATACTATATCTCCTGGTATATTATGTGGATTGCCACCAGCATTCTCTCGCTCATTCAAGGTTTGAATCGTAAATGGTACAGAAGTGCTTTGAACCTTGATCCTGTCGGATCTCATCCCCAATGGTCTAGAGGATCCAAGCAATCCAAGAACGCTTCGGCCTTTCCTTGATCCTTGTTCAATAAGATCGAAGCTATGCACTACTGTTATGGATTCTGCCTAAACGGTGAGGTGCAGTGGCTCCAACCTCAACAGCCTTTCCATCGCAGCAGTTGGAGTGTTCGACATTGCCCCTGTTATTCCTCTGAAATCTGTTCAGGAGATGCTGGGATATTTTAGTATTTGGCAATCACACGATAGCGGCGTATGTTACAATGAGCCTCACTATGGTGGTGTACACCCAGTGCACTATGCGTGATGTTAGTTCCCAGGTTTTCACGACTGTACGACAACAGGTCCACAGGGCCCGCCTTATTGCTTCATTAGTGGTTTACTCCAGATGCTTCCCAAAGGTCAACCTTTCATCTAGAATTACCCCAAGGAACTTGACCGCATCCGTGATCTATATGTTTTCCCCATACAAAACTAAGTATGTTCCCGATGTCCTTTCTTCTCGTGAAGGGTACATTGGTTATTTACGACGAATTCACTTTGAGTCCTTCCTCCTTGTACTATTTTTCCCCTGTGTTCAGTGCTTTCTGCATCAGAGATGCTATTGTGCTCCAGAACTTCCATTGTACTTTTAAGACGATATCATCCGCTTATCTAATTACTCAGAATACTTTGCTCTGAAGGAGTATAAGGAGTTTTCCGCCACCAGACTCCACAGCAGAGTTGTCAATACACCTCTATGCGGACATCCTCGGGCGACTCGCACCTCCCTCTCAACCTCATTGAGAGTTTCTATGACTGCCCTGTAACGAAGCATGTTGTAGTACATGAGATACAACTTTATGGGAGGAAACATTGTTTTGAACACAGGGATGATACCTCATATATTTGACTGTCGGAGTGATGAGAAAAGAGCGAGTACTGCTCCTGATAGATCATCACTTGTGAAACTACAAAGAAAACGACTAATTCATGAAGCATTTCCAGAAATTGATAGAAAGTAGCACAATATGCTACTGATAACCCCCATCTATTAATCATGTGCCAGTACCAGTGCTCAGCTATACCAGGAATGAGAGAAACTGATTGTCATAATACAACAGATGCTTCGTCAATGCTTGCTATTGTGGATTCATCAGGAGTACCGCTGCAAACAAGAAATGTTGGAATACAAGCAAAATCACATTTTTGTAGTGAACATGTAATGTGTAACATAACAAGTAGCACGCAAGATACTGCTACTTCACCAGTGAGGTCTTTGTTTGATAAGAATGCCAGTACAATCAAGATGCCTCCAATGTTGGAAGGATGATACTTTTACAAAAGAATAGTAGTGGCAGCAGTGATGCTGAAGTAGAATCAAGTACCTGTTCATTTGTTCCAAGGTCTGACAGTGATTACAAAGGGGATCATTTTCCTCAAGACATAAAAGAAGAACAGTTACAAACATTGAATAGTACTCGGTTATTGATAGGAAAAAAACCATAGATATATACTGGTATCTTCCATCATTGGTTTCCACATGTGATAAATTTGCTCACACAAGTCAATATTTGTAAAGATAATATGATGTTAACTCATGATGAAAATCAAACTGAATCATCAATTTTTCATCTTAGGGGACATGTTGGGTATGTCTGACTCAATTGCTTCCAAAATTTTCAAAAAAATCCATGTTGAAATTGGTGTCTTCCCTGAGGAGTTTCATATTTTGACCATTTCAAGGAAAATAAAGTATCATTTACCTATACCGATCAGAGTACGTTATAGCAAAGCCAACAGACCCAGTTAAGCAAGCACTAACATGGTCAGAGTATAAAAAGTATAATACTCTAAAGTATTTGATCTCATCTACACCTGATGGATTTATCAACTTCATATCAAAAGGATATGAAGAAAGAATAAGTGAATCTTTGTTAGTGGAAGAAACTGGTTTCTTAGATTTACTTCCTAATGGATGCAGTGTGATGGCTGACAGAGGCTTCAAAGAAATTGCTAAACAGTAACATGATACAAATTGTCAGTTAGTTTCAAGTTCAGTGAAACCCACAAAATCAGAAGTGCTAGAAAGTAAACTAATAGGTAGCTTACGTATTCATATAGAATGAGTGATTCATAGATTAAGAGAATTTGAGCACCTGAAACCACATTTTGTGATAGATCACAATTTAATAGAACATACACACCGACCATATGTGCATTGATAAATTTACAAGGTCTCATTATAGAGCAAACAAAAATATGTTTTAGGAAATGAAAAAGTAGAGTAAGTGAACAAGTATTTTGATTTCATTTTGCGAGCTCTCATATTTTTGAACACTTTCTCATACTTCCAACTCCTAGTCCAGGCAACGAACCGAAAAAAAAATATGTATGTAGTAAGCTAGAATTTCAAAATTTTTTTGCATTTTGTTCCTTATACCCCATTACCCCATAGATCATTCATGACTATCGAGACCGCCGGGGTCGACCTTTCTACCCCCCCCCCCCAAAACGGGGTTCCAACCCCCAGAGGAGCATTCTTATAAAAATAATCCAAAATTAATGAATTAAGAGCCGAAAATGACCCCTGGTATGTTTTCTCGGAAAACTCCCTCCAGATTGGAAATTTGGGAAATTTATATATAATTTATAATTTTGTTGCAAAAATGACTTCTAGTAGGTTTTTTGGGTCGCTGATCACGATTCCGCTGTTATTTTTTCCCGAAAAACTCTCTCCAGATGGAAAATTCGGGAAATTTGAGATTTTCCTGAGACGGTTATGAATGATAAAGTATAAAGATATAAACCCAAGGAAGATATAAGGGAAAGTCACAGGAAATATTAAAGAAAAGTAGAACATGATTTAATTCAAAATTTTACTAAATTTTGGTCTTATGTTTCTACACAAAAAGGTTGCCCACGTATACCCTCTCAGATGAAATATAATAATAGAGATCTATCAGATAGTGAGTCCATAGTCGCAGCATTTGCTGATCATTTTGCTAATTCGTTTGAGAATGTCAGAAACTCTAAAGACGCTAAAAATAATTATGAATATTTTTACACTAATCCCTGTACTATTATCACGGAAAATGATATTATTATGTCAATAAATAGAATGAAAAATTCAAGTTCGGTTGGTTTTGATAAAATACCCGTGTTTTTTATTAAAGATTGTGAACAATTATTAATTAAACCTTTAGTTGAATTATTCAATCTTTGTATGCAAACGAGCTCATTTCCTGATGTTTGGAAAGGGTGTAAAATTTGTCCTGTACACAAAAAGGGTGTTCGGTCAGATGTCAGCAACTACAGACCTATAAGTATATTATCCAATATATCTAAGGTTTTTGAAACTATACTTTATAATGAAATTTACCACTTTACATCTCAACATTGAAAAATGTCAGTTTATGATCTACTCATCTAGTTCAAATAAAGTGACTTTTACTTACCAAATTGGGAACATCAATTTAAAAGAGGTGGATAATATAAGAGATTTGGGTGTGCTATTTGACAAAAAACTTAATTTTGATCTTCATATAAATAAAATTGTTAAAGAAGCCCTTAGCCTATTGGGATTTATAATACGTTGCAGTAAACCATTTACCAATATCAACGCTATTAAAATGCTCTATAACTCTCTGCCAAGGAGCAAATTAGAATACTGTCCAATAATTTGGAGTCCTCAATATGATAAATATATTCAATTATCAGAAAAATGTCAAAATAGATTTTTACGATACCTACACTATAAACAGGATGGGTTTTATCCAACCTATCCATTTCTAAAATCAAGTAATGAGTTAAGAAAAAAATTTGACTATACTAGTTTAGAAAAGCGTCGGAATAATTCTCAAATAATGTTTATTTATAAATTAATAAATGATAAAATTGATGATATGGCATTACTAGCCCAAATTAGATTAAGAATACCTGATATACGTACAAGACATTCCAGTCTTTCTTTATTTCATATTCCAGTTAGTAGGACGAACAGACACAGTAACTCGCCATTAATAAAAATGTGCATTTCATGCAACAATCGTTGCATAAATTTTGACATTTTTGCTGATACTATTACTGTATTTAGACTAAAATTGGGTGATTAAGAATCGTTATATTTTATTTATCACAATTTGCATATTGTACACTTCTTTATATCTATATATATCTATATATATATATATATATGTTAGGTTTAGTAAATTCTCTGTAATTGGTTTTTTTTTCTAAGAACTGTAGGGTTATTAAATAAATGAATGAATGAAATGAATAATTTTGTTGCAAAAATGACCTCTAGTAGATTTTTAGGGTCGTTGATCACGATTCCGCTGTTATTTTTCCCAAAAAATTCTCTCCAGATGGAAAATTCGGGAAATTTGAGAGATTCCTGGGACGGTTATGAATAATAAAGTATAAAATAGACTAGAGGTCAATTTTGCAACAAAATTATACTTTATTATTCACAACCGTCTCAGGAAAATCTCAAATTTCCTGAATTTTCCATCTGGAGAGAGTTTTTTGGGAAAAATAACAGCGGAATCGTGATCAGCGATCCAAAAAACCTACTAGAGGTCATTTTTGCAACAAAATATAAATTATGTATTATGTATAAATTTTCCAAATTTCCCATTTGGAGGAAGTTTTCCGAGAAAACTAACTGCGGAATCGTGATCAGCGACCCAAAAAACATAATTGAGGTCATTTTTGGCTCTTAATTCATTAATTTTGGATTGTTTTTATAAGAATGGTTTTCTAAAGGGTTGAAACCCCGTTTTGGGGGGTAGAAAGGTGCACCTCCGCGGTTCCGATAGTCATGAATGATCTTTGGGGTATTAGTAACAAGATGAAAGGAAAGTTTTTAAATTCTAGCTTACTATATTTTTTTTTCATTATGGTCTTTTTCCCGGCTTATTGCCTGGACTATCTGGTAAACCAAATATATTTTCAATAAAACCTAAACAGTTATCATATTTCCTTTATCCATCACTCCCTAGGACTTTCGATGATGAAATATATTCAAATTTTATGTTTACATTTTCAAGTTCAAATATTTCTGATATACTAATGAATATGAGCACAGGTTGAGTTCAGATGTTGTTAATTTTCTTGCAGTTCAGCGAATTCTCTGCTCTCTGCATAGACAGTTATTAACGATCGCCCCTAGTTGCCTTTTGAAGTGCTTTTTACATGAATAGCGGTCTGTATTCAGGGAAATATTTTTTCTATACCAGTATTTTGCACTAATTCATTGATTCTTCAGATAATGCCGGTTCAGTAATGAATATGCTTTCACAAGTATCAGAATATAGAATAATATACAGAATATTTCATTTGAAGACAGAACTTTGTTTTTCTTAAGAACCGAAATAAAATGAAGCTGGAACATCCTGCATACTGCATCTAAGATATAGTTCTGAGATAATGTGAATTGCGAAGCCTTGCGATTTTTTCAAAATAATGTTCTATTCATAAAAATATGAAATAATTAGTATCTCAAGATCCATGAAACATAGGCACATGCATTTATGAAGTGAAGTTATTCAGAAATAGATAGAGAATTTAAATACTGTTTACATGATGTACCGTTTAAAAGTTTAAAGTACTACTTTCTGTTAGAAGCAGCAATAGTTCACACCCAATAATATTCCAAAAACAGGCCCACTTATATAAATAACCCGTTTCAAAACTATATGTTGAGTATTTCTCCGTAAACGTATAATAGTCCATCCACTGTGAATAGTATAATGAGAATCAGTAGTTGAAATGTAGAATAAATTATGTATGGCATTGAACCTGCCCAATGTTCAAATCTGAAATTACTGAATCTTCCAAATACATTTCGTTCTGGTATTGTGATACAGTCCTGTACGACTCTATAAAGTATTCACAATATAGGTAGGTACTGACCTGTACGCTTTGTTGCCATGTTTTCCAATGGATTAGATCTCTGTCCTTGACCACATATCTCGAATGAAAGTCTCATACTGGTATTTTATTCAAAGGCAATAATAACAATATTCTCCTTAGAAGTTCCGTAGCATCTGACATTTATGTTGATTGTTCAGTAATTATTATATACTCGTCATCTTGTTCACCTGTTTGAAAGTACTTTATTGTTAAACCTAACATGAGTATCTTCAATACTGGCTTGCCAATTCTCAAAACATTGATGTTAAGAAACTATTCGGAGATTATAAAAATTTGTGCAAACAGTTTTAGTTCAGCTGCTCATAGTTTAAAGGTTGTGGAACAAATTAAAACTAAACGGAATGAGGCTTTATTAGGAGGTGGTCAGGCTCGTATTGATGCACAACATAAAAAGGTTTGTTTTGATTCCATTGTACTAATAGTGGTATTATTATATTATCAGGAAATAATTATGAAATATTGCTGTTAGTCATCTTCCTGCTTATTTTGAGACAGTATTCCTTGAAATTTCTCAACTCATACCCTGATGTTTTTGAGAACCTACCTAATACCTGATTCATGTGTTAATATGATATAAAACTATTTTCTTATCAATACTACTTTTAGAACATACTCGGTATGTTTAGGTCGTACAGGTAGAGTTCTAAAGTATGTTCAAATTTTAGTTTGTTTCTCTTAGTATGTAAGTGGAGTTGCTTTCATCAACTCAATGGAACTTCATTTTATTGAAATAGAACAATTTCTTGCCTAATTTCCACAAGAGATTTTATTTTTCAATAAACAAGACTTTATATATCATTATTAAGTGAATATAGAATTTCGAAATCGGTCGTGCTAATGAAAAATAAAATCTCTTGTGGAAATTAGACAAAAAATTCGTTCATTTCATTTTATTATTATTGCTGAACTGAAAGAGTACTTATCCAAATAATCAAAACATTTCTTGAATAATGTGAATACCCTAAATTACTGTGATCAACATCTCAACTCTATTTAATTTCATTCTGTATCTGGTGCGATTTTCCAAGAATAACGAAGTTTGAATATGTGGTTAAAAGCAATATGCAAAACTTTCCGTGAATTGAGTTCAACATCTTTCGGATAATCGCAAAAAATGACAGAGATGAATGGCTTTTCAGTATCTTCTGTACCTAAAATTTCCTAGATTTATGCAAGCAGAAGTTGTAGATAGTTAATCTTGAACTGATTAGATGTTATCTGTTGAATTGTTATTACCAATTCAGATAAAATATCATTTGTTATTGTATTATCAGTACTATTTCAATCATGTAGGTCAGCAAATACGTACATGCGGTGTTACATCATTAGTCAAGAAGACCTCCATGTCAGATGTGTACGATAAGTTGAGTAAACTGTTATTGAATGACTGCAGAATATGAGTTTTAAATTTGAAAACCACTGTTATCAATTTGCACCGTTGCGGCGCGCAAATATACTCTTATCGTGAATTAATGTAATTACATTATATTATATATCTGAATTATTTGCCTTCCTCGTATCCGAATAAATAAATAAATATTTTCATTTCCTCAGTGAAGATTTGATATTTATTGATAATTGTCTACACGAGAGGAAAATCTATGCTATACCAGCGGTGGAATGTTGGGAGAGGGGATTGAGGGAGGCATTGGAATTTTTCTTGAAAGGTTGGATCAACGTTTCAATTCTCAGCTGGAAATCTCTTTGGTCCTTATTTTTAAATTCAGGATATGGCATATCCATAATGTTAATGATAGAGAACAAACTAGAATTGTGATGCCACTTGGAGAATAGATGTGTGCGTGGCAAAGTTACTCTTCGCAAATCATTTGAATTGACTTTATTCCAGAAAAAAGTCGAAAAAGTTATTTAACATGAATAATTTGCTTCCCCAAAAAAATTTTTCACAAGGAATTCAATGCCGTTGAATTTTTCATTAGCTGGTCGCGCATACACAGAAAATGTAAAAAACTGATTTTTATTTCTTCAAAAATTCATATCTCAAAACCGTATCCTTCGATTTTGCTGAAAATTTCAGAGAAGGTAGTTGTAACTTCATTTTTCCCACCTGTTTTCTATGAAAAATACCAAAAAATCGAATTTCATTAACGACTTCCTGCAGATTTTAACGTTTTTTTTGCGCATGAGCTAACAGTAATTGTAAATCTGATATAAAATATGAATTTTTCGGAAAATTTCCGGTCGATTGAGCATTCTTGGACTATATTTTCAACAAGTTTTAACCAACTGTACTGTTCAAGCAAAAATTTAATGAAAAATAATAATATCTTATAATTCATGACGTTTTCAAAACAGTTTTCTACTTCTTACTTACTTTTTACTTAATTGTAATAAATTAGATTTATTGAGATCAATGACCAATATTGATTGAAACCATCCTTCAGATCTCAAATCATTTGAACACATTCCTCCGCTTAAAATGGGGGAGGAAGGAAAAGATCAAACAAAATACTTTATTATTAAATTCATATTTATTAAATGTACTACATGACTATTGAATTATTTCTCCCTTTGAGCATACACACATGTATAGATTCATGAAAAATTGAACTTACAGAATCTAATCTCTCAGATTCTATATATTTTTCATATTTACTATGAATATGGGAAAAAAGTTTTATTTTGGTCAACCATTTTTTAGTCTGTTCTACTACAACTTCTGATAACAAAATTATCGCCTATCCAGATTATCAAATCAGTTTCGGGCCACTTATATACATTTTTTTAGATTATATGAATTTGCAAAAAAATTCCACCTGGCGTCCAAACCATTCAGTTCTTTGAATTGGCAAGCAAACCAAAAATTAACACAGTTCTGATATTGTCCTGCCCAGCCATCAGAAAAAACTGTATGTTTTTGATATTGTTTGAATAATATTTTTTTATATACAGGGTATTCCACGAGAGCCGTTCGTTAGAAGTTTTCGTGGTTAGAAAAAAGTTAGAATTCTGAAATTTTGGGTTCCAGGGTTATTGAAGATTTTCTTCATTTTCAAAATATTTTTAAGATCATACTACTACCGGTTACACCGGAAGTTGCCATTAACTTCCTTATTTTAAATGGAACACCCGGTATATTATTTCATTTTTAGATTCCTGAGAAAATTTCATAGTGAATTCCATCAAGTTTCCTTATACCTATTTTCAATTTTTTCTTAGATATCTTGATTTTTTTGAAAATTTTGACAGATGTAACGCTGTTTTGAGCATTGCGCCCTTTAACCAATTTCGATTGGTGGAAAGCGCTTCTGGGGTAGACGGAAGCACAGGAATGATTCTGTCGAATGCCATATTGACAACTGATTTATCGCATACAGGGTATCCAAAATTTAATGACCAATTACATCATTTTAAAAGTTGAAAAAGTTCGTTTTTTCGAATGGGACACCCTGTATTTTATTAGATGGTCTGATGCAGAATTTGATTCTGCATCGATTTGCCAAAACATTTTCTATACCTATTCCCAGTGGTTTTCTTGTTAATCCATATTTTTATCAAAAGGTGATCAAATTCCAAAAGTTCTACCAAAATTTAAATGCGGCAAGATATCTGGAGATACTGAGAGGGTTTGTTAGTGATTTTCTAAATGCCCTAGCTCCACGTGATAGAGCAAACAGTTGGTATCAGCTTGATGGTGCTCCAGCACATTCCACTATAGCTGTACACCGGCAATTGTCACTGATGTTCGTGGATCGGTGGATTGGCCCGCGAGGACCTTGGAACTGGCCACCCAGATCACCCGATTTGACCCCCTTGGATTTTTACCACTGGGGTCGCATAAAAGAACTAGTGTACTCTAGGCCGGTACAAACTAGAGAGGAATTGTTGAACCGTGTTCACCATGCGCTTACTAATATAAGTCCAGACGAACTTCGGAGGTCTGTTTCGCGAAGAGTATATGACAGAGTTATTCAGTGTTTGAACCAAAATGGAGGTCATATAGAACAATTATTGTAATTTTACATTCTCTTATTTTTTTTATGTCATTATGTTCCAATTTTTTGTTTTTATTTTATATTTCGTTCTAAATGTTATGTACTAATGTCATGTTCTAATTAAAGTAAATTTTTTACCGTTTCATTGATGTTTATTTGACTTCGAAAGACAAGCGATGTTTCGGTTTCTGCCAAAAAACCACATTAAAATTAAAAATATAGATTAACAAGAAAACCACTGGAAATAGGTATAGGAAATGTTATAGCAAATCGATGCAGAATCAAATTCTGCATCCGACCATCCAATAAAATACAGGGTGTCCCATTTGAAAAAAAGAACTTTTCCAACTTTTAAATGATGTAATTGGTGATTAAATTTTGGATACCCTGTATGCGATAAATCAGTTGTCAATACGACATTTGAAAGAATCATTCCTGTGCTTCCGTCTATCCCAGAAGCGCTTTCCACCAATCGAAATTGGTTAAAGGGCGCAATGCTCAAAACAGCGCTACATCTGTCAAAATTTTCAAAAAAATCAAGATATCTAAGAAAAAATTGAAAATAGGTATAGGGAAACCTGATGGAATCCACTATGAAATTTTCTCAGGAATCTAAAAATGAAATAATATATGGGGTGTACCATTCAAAATAAAAAAGTTAATGACGACTTCCGGTGTAACCGGAAGTAGTATGATCTTGAAAATATTTTGAAAAGAAAGAAAATCTTGGATAACCCTGGAACCCACAATTTCAGAATTCTAATTTTTTTCTAACCACGAAAACTTCTAACGAACGGCTCTCGTGGAATACCCTGTATATTATAGTGAATTGACGTGGAATGACTCATCATGATACTCTTCACATTTATGTAAAGATAGTGAAATTATTTATTCCATTATCTTTACACAACTAAATAATATACAAATTGATAATATTCTCAAGAAATGTACAAAAACAAATATTCCGTTTCTGGTGTAACGATGCTCAAAATCAGAATAACTATTTAATTTTGGTTAGACGGAAAACACCTACATTGCAGTAAACTCCGGATGAGCAGTTTAAATTATTTTAATCGAAATGCATTGAGAGAAATACGATTCATTATCTCCGAATATGTATTCCGTGTATAATCATATTATAGTTCCAACTTTGGCTTTTACAAACACATAATAATTCCGGATAATTATAGTTAATAACAGTTTAAAAGTAATAGTATACAGTAATAGAATTCCATAATTTCAAATAGATAGAAATATGTCGTAAAAACGAAGATCATTCAAATTAAAAAAAAGTAAAACACATTAGTGATAACGTTTTTGGCTCAGCAAAAGATCTTGGTGGAGCATCGTGAATGCGATTTTTTTTTCTCTTGGAATTCCGATCCGATTGTAGAAACATTATCCGTTTAGAAGTAAATCATGAGTTGTCTTTTGGTAGCTGTTAGTTAGCCGCCGAGTAAAGTTTCAAAAGTGAATCCGTGTAGTCGTTTCAGTACAGTGCAGTACATTTGGGCCGTTCAGTGAAAATGTAGTAGTAGTAGTGAATATTAAAGTATCATAAAATTCAGAGTCAATTTATTGCAACTCTATCTGCCCGCGTACCGATCAGAGTTATCCGAAATATATTCAAGTAATTGTATGGTGTCCAAGAGTGAATGAGCAGTGCGAATTGGAATCACGGCATTTTCCTGTAGACTGTTCTTGTCTGGAAATCGGGGAATGCCGTTGAAAGACGACTGACGGTGGCCACACGCTGTTCTTGTTCGGAAGTGGGCACTGAAAATGGTATGTTGATTCTATCTCCGCAATATCTGGTTATACACTGTTCTTGTCCGGAAATGAAAAGATATTGATGAGCAGATAATTGCAGTGCACGCTGTTCTTGTCCGGAAGTAGGAACTGTAATTGTTCGACATTTGAAAGAATATTGTATGTGAGGTGGTCTTACTAACCTAGTTAGAGGATGGATCAATTGAATGAGACGTTTGGATATATAATTATTTGAAGTGTCACTTTCGAGATAGCCCGTAGTTAGGTGCGGTACCTGAAGCTGACTGGGAACCGCTCTGAACCGTTTCACGCGCGAGATTATTGTTGTTCCTGGCTTGCCCGCTGTTTTAGCTATTTCCCCGTTGTATTGTATAGAGCAGAGCTTCAATACACCCCCTTCATAAGCAGGTTTCAAACATTTAAATCCAAGTGAATAGATTTAATCTTTAAAAACGCACTATATCACTGAAGTTAACCAAATCAAATACTTAGGCATTATAATCGACCAAAATCTTAGGTGGGAAACTCACACCAACGACTTAACAACAAAACTCAGAAATCACTTGTGGAGTCACGCCTGCGCTATGGAATACTAGTGTGGGGGTGGTCTGTATGAGAACTCATTACAAAATCTCAAAGTGATCCAGAATTTTATATTAAAAATCATTTTTAGACGAAAAAAACGTTCCTCACAAATGCATTGTATTCTCCAGATATATTTAATATTCGGTCATTATATTTTCTAACAATTTTAATATCGGCCTATAAGAGTAGTCATTGTCAGCAAACATTAAATCATGGTTACAATACTCGCGGCACGTTGAACCAGCTACTTGTTACACCACTTAACAACAAGAACATAAGTCACCGTTTTGTAACATTTATTCAACCTAAAGCCTATAATCTATTACCTCTTGCCATTCGAAAATGTGCTAACCTCAAGAAATACATTTCAGCCATTAAACTTTATATTTATATTAATTACAGGGACTTCTTGAGAATTATAGAAACATGAATATAGTATATTTATTATTTACCAGCTTACAGCCTTAACAGCATTGTTGAATTTTGATTCACACAATTACTGCATATTGTAATATGTTTTGCTTTGTACCTATTCACCCTCCATCTTTTATATTATTTATACTGTTCCTTTCCTACTCCTTATTTCTTAATTGTCTTGTATTCATTTTATGCTGTTCTTTTTTTCTCACTACACAATACAAGTGTGTACTCACTTAGAGTGTGGGAGAAAAAAAATCTCCAGAATGTGAAATATTATTAAATTGCTTTGTATTTGTAATATTTTTAATAATATTTGTAATTTGTAATAATAATAAAAATAATAATCTTGAATGAATCAATCCATTGTTGGGGAGTTATCCGTTTAATACAATTCATTTCTGCATCATCTTTAACTAAGTTATAAGTATCAATTGTAATTAAAGCCTACAATTTCGGTACTATTCATTCTGCCCGTTTCGGACTCTGGTTATTAATTCACTGAACTATCTTGGAACAACGCTTTCTTGAAAGAACTGTGACAAGCTTTGTGGTGAGAACCCTAGCAGAAGTTCTCAATGAGGAGTAAACCTTAACAAAATCTGGCGCTCGAGAAAACAACAAGTCAATTGAATTGAAATTCTCTTGACTTGAAGGAACATTGAGACCGTAGTACGTATGTAACGCCGAAAGTGACAAGGTAACCCTGGGAATCGAACCACCCGAGTCTTCTGAATGGGAGCAGGTATCCTATCCTCTAGACCATACCTTCGTTCTTTATAAATTGTTGAAGAACGGTGTACATTTAAGTTACCTTCAATAATTGTTTTTGTTTTTGTTGTTGCTGAACGATTTTGTTGAAATTTGAGTGATCGCAGATTCATATTACAATAAAGTCACTGTAAAAGCTTTAAATCGATTCAACGGGTGTGTTGATTATAAGCAATCAGGAATTACACGAATCAGTTTTCACTGATATAATTGTCTACATACTTGTCAGTGAAGAGCTGAAATGCATTTGATGTATTTTGTTTACAGGGGAAATTGACAGCAAGAGAACGGATTCAATTATTCTGTGATCCAGACAGTTTTGTCGAATATGATATGTTTGTTGAACACACATGCATTGATTTTGGGATGCAAAAACAAAAGGTTAGTTTTACTAGTTTTATCCTGTTATTCATTTAATGTCCTATTAGTCTGTTATTTTTGAATAACCACTCTATTTTGAGATACAGTTCATTCGAAATGATGCCCTAGGGCGTTATGAACATCTATATTACCATATGGCATTATTAATTGATAACGCATTACCACTCCTTCAGAAAGATTCTCCTTCTCGAACATTTTCACTGCAAGTCCAGATACAACACCTGAATGGTTATTGACAAAAAACAAAATATTATGTTACATAGTTACTGCCGTCATTCTCATGGAATATTTTCATCTTATGAGGATAATTAGATTACGGTCGATGTATATTCATACTGTTCAGAGGTTCTCGGGAAGTACATTGCCGACTTCTGGACGTTATTATTCTATCAACACCATTGATACCTTGATTACTATTATTCAATATGACAGTCCATTATTTCAAATTGCATACAAATAATACTATTCCAGTTTGCAGGGGATTCCGTAGTAACAGGACATGGATTGGTAAATGGGAGGCCTATATATCTATTCAGTCAGGATTTTACCGTATTCGGTGGGAGCCTTTCAAGTGCTCATGCCAAAAAAATTTGTAAAATAATGGACCAAGCAATGCTAGTTGGTGCACCGGTTGTAGGACTGAATGATTCTGGTGGAGCTAGGATTCAGGAAGGTGTGGATTCCCTAGCTGGCTATGCAGATATTTTTCAAAGAAATGTATTAGCATCCGGAGTAATTCCCCAGGTGAATAATATTCATAAAGTCTTCACATTTTACTATTTTTTTATAGCAGTTCATTCTTGCCGGAAGATAACTTTTGACCAATATAGTTTAAAAAGCGTTTACAGATTTTGACACGCACCCATACCTTTCTGAGTTTAATTGAATGTTATCAGGCTATACTGTCGGTGCTTGTTGTCAGCTGTTCCTAACAATTCACTAACGGTTAATTACATATTATTGTGTAGAGAATTCAATGAAGTTTCGATGGTACTAAAATCATATACAGCGTGATCAGTTGAGGGGCCTTTCGGTCATATCTCAGATACTATTGGGATTAGCAATGTGGTGAAAAAAATTCATCATTAAAGTGGCTATGAAAAATTCCAAGAAATTCTCCGAAAATTCTCACATTAAGGTATACCTTTGCATGATTAGAAAAGTTTGACAATTTTGGATCATTGTGGTTCGAAGCTCGTTGGCGTACTGTCCTTTATAAGAGTGGTGGAAGCTACTGAAAGTGTAATCAATTAAATCGATGTAGTTCCTAAACGACTCATTTGATTTTAGTAAACATGAGCTTGTATAGTAGGGAAGGTAAATACTTTCCATTGGTACATGATAGCTCCTAATAAAATTGCTACGTGGCGTAGTTTGAAATAATAACAGTTTTTTGATTTTATCCCAAGAACTCAAATCGTACGGTATTACTATGACATGATAATCTAAAATTAAATTAAATTTTCAAAAAAAAACGAATCCCGCACATCGTTATCTCTTTTAATTTCAAAGTTATAGTAAAAAATGTATGTTCGTGACACATGAACCTATTACCTCTAATTTAATTTTATCAGAACGATTATAGGGATATTGTTTTCGCTATTGCATTTTGCATTAAATTTTGGCAAATATCAACAATTTCAACTTCAGAGTGGATTCTTCGTTGGGTTAGTGAGGCACTTGTGAAATTGGAGTCTGGTGAACTAGCCATACTCCATTATTGCACAGGAGGCCATGAATTGAATCAAAAGAACTTATCAAGTGAGCTCTTGTGTTTGTTCTGTTTACAGATAAATTCCGATAAGCAAAATCTAATATTGTTTATCATAAATTATTATACCCAACTCTCTGAAAATGCCTTTCATAAATGAAGAAGCTTACGATATTTCGACAGTATTTCTCCACTGCTTTAAAAATGCAACAGTAGCATTCCGGCAATACAGTATCCTAATAGCAGGCAGTATTCCAAGAGTTTTTCTGCGTCTAAAACTCTAAAATATGGCGGCCCAAAATAAACAAATGTTATCACAAATTCTGTGGACCGATGAGGCATCTTCTGTGACTCATATCTGTCAACAGAACGAACACAAGAGCTTACTTGACAAGTTCGTTTGATTTAATTCATGGCTTCTTGTGCAATAATGGAATATGGCTAATTCAACAGCCTCCAATTCCACAAATGCGTTACTAACGCAAAGAAGAATCCACTAGTAAGTTAATAGTGTAGATATTTAACTATTTCGAATGGAAAATGAAATAGCGAAAACAATTTCCTCATAATCCTTCTGATAAAATTAAATTAGAGGTAATAAATAGGTTCATGTGTCACGAACGTACATTTTTTACTATAACTTTGGAACAAAAAAAGATATCGATCTGCGGTTGTCAGATCGTTTTAACAAATTTAATTTTATTTACGATCATCATGTCATAGTTATAGCGTAAGATCTAACTTTTTGGGATACAATCAATAAAACTGTTATCATTACAAATTAAGCCATCTAGCAATTTTATTAGGAACTCTCGGGTATTAATAGATACGACCGTTGTTTGATAAGAAAGAAGTTAGTTAGGCAGTCACTGTAGAAAGAGTGTTTGAAGCAATCGCGCGTGACATCTAGGTTCTTTCAACAGAACCTTCCAAAAATTGCATAATTTATGGCACTGTCCTAGTACGCCACCAGGATGGAATATGAAACTTATAAGGAATTTCTTGCAGTTTTCGTTAACCATCTCATAATTTAATAATTTGCGGAACTTTGGACGATTTGCTATTATTGTCACGCCATGACTTGGGCACAATCGAGCTAGTGACATCTAGTGGTGATGCCCATTTGGATCAAACCATTTTTCCTATATCATTGACTGACTATCTTCTTTCCTATCAAACAACGATACGACAATTGAAAGTACGTACCTTCTCTTCTATACAAGCTCAAGTTTACTAAAATCGAATCAGTTGTTTGGAAATTACATCGATTCAAATGATTACACTTACAATAGCTTCCTCCAATCTTATCAAGGTCGGCACGCCAATGAGCTCTGAACCAAAATGATGAAAAATTGTCTAACCTTCCTAATGATGTTAACAAAGATATACCTCAATGTGAGAAGAGGATTTTCTCATGGCCACTTTAATAATGCATTTTTTTCCCACATTTCTATTCACAGTAGCTTCTGAGATATGGCCTGGAGCCGCCCTTAACTGATCACGCTGTATTACAGTCATTGAACGTTCTTTAATATCTCTATAAATTCGGTGTTTTCTCGATGTAAATTCATTCTAGGAAATATGTAGGATAGTGAAATAATACAAAACTCAAATTTACCCGTACTGCTTGTCATACATTTTGAAAGCGAGTTATCAACTAAATTATAAATAGAAATATGATCGTTAAATACAACAATATATAGTTCGGGATCCCTCCACAACATTCTACCCTTACAAAACAAGTTTATGATGAAAAGATATGAAGTTTAAGATAATAAATGAAAGGAATGTTATTACAGGAAATACTGTTTTTCTATGTATATTATCACTATACATGACTGTAGTCCCGACAGTTGCCTGTCCTAATTTCTTCCGAAACAATATTAAATTAAACAGATTGTCGAGTCAATTGTAGCATGACGATACCTTCACAAAACAACTCAACGAGTTTTTTATAAATCATAGAGAACTATATTCTTGTCTCATCCTTTCATGGTAATCGGTAAAGGCCTCCGGCTGAATGAGGCTTAGAGACCATTATTATTAAAATAATGATTCAGATTAAAACGTTGTTAATTTGTGAGAGTATCATGCTGAAATCGACAATTGATTTATTTTTTATATCGTGTCCACCGAATTTGTTTAGGCAAACTATTCATTCTTTTTTGTTCTCATTATTTCACATCACACATTTTTTTGTTATGAAGTTGTTATGTGGGGGACTGAAAGGGACTAATAATGGGTAGTGGATGAGTTTATTTACAAATATATCAATAATCGTAGATCTCAAGGTTGTCATTTTATATTGAATTACTATTGTCTCCATTATGCTTTGAAATACCAAAGTATTTGGTATTTAACCATGTCCTGAATGTCTAGGAAGTCCAGATTGAGAGTAAAATCATGATTGAATTATGTACTCTCCTTTTTCTGTAGATATTTCCATGGTCAGTATTCATTAGAAATCTCGTCTGTTGTTCCACCACGATAGATCCCAGATAGGCGGACTAGACGAGCTCAAGCCAGTTGCCCTTTCATTGTCAATCTCGAGACTTCTTTCTTCCTACAAGACATCTTTTTTCTATCGAACAGCGAAGTTATGGAACTCTTTGCCTAGTGAGATCTTTCCCTATGCCTATAGCCTCCAATCCTTCAAGAAAAATTCGAATTCCCATCGCCTCTCCTAAGATTTCACCGCTGGCTCACACGATGTTCTTTGAACGTTATAAGTTTCCCTCTCGTATAGTCCAAATACTTAAAAAAATGTCTATAAAGAAGGACTCAGTTTGATAGTACATTTCACCCTTGTATTGATTATTCGAGTAAATAATATACACTTTTGTTGTGCTCACCAGTCTTCATAATTTCAATAGCATGAACATTTTTTGGCACTTTCCGCATGGTATACCTACGTGACTATATTGACATGTAATACAATTTTTCACAATCGGATGTAATGATCATTAAAATCAATCAAATTTCATTTTTCAATGAAAGGAAGGTAGTTTCGACTTTTATTCCGTGATATTAAAATTTTTGTTATACAGCGAATATAATTCTAAATTGTATCAAATAATTGAATATTGCCGACAGAAGTTTTATATACAGTTTTCACTTCATCCATAGATTTCGTTGATTATGGGACCTTGTGCCGGAGGGGCAGTGTACTCACCTGCTATGACTGATTTTACATTCATGGTTGAAGATACATCTTACCTCTTCATTACTGGGCCAGATGTTGTGAAGGTAACTTGATTGCTATTTGCAACTATTTTTTTCTCATTCTAAATTATTTATAGTCTGTGACAAACGTTGAAGTAACCCAAGAAGAATTAGGTGGTGCAAAAACTCATACAGCAATTTCTGGTGTAGCACATAAATCATTTCGTAATGATGTAGAGGCACTCCTACAACTTAGAGACTTTATGGGATATCTGCCGCAATCGAATAAGCAACAGTCTCCGATTAGAGTGTGTGATGACCCATGGTAAGCTCCCCAGTAAGTAATTTCCTCGATTGAATCAATTCTTCCCTGTTTTATGAAAAACTAAAAATACCTGGAACTTGGGAGACAGTGGGTGGAAATGTTGAACTGTTCTTATTGTTACTTTGTTACCTCATTGAATGTTTCAATTTAAAAAAATAAGGTAATGTTCTTTTCCCAAAAAATGGTTTTGACTGAATGACATGGTATAAATCCGTGTTGTTCAGAAGGAATTAACTTATTAGTTAGAGAGAATTTAATCACTTTTTTAGAGATGATTGCTTCCATAACTTTAGCAACTATTGAAATCAAACTAATGGGACGATAATTATCAGGATCCAACTCATCATCTCTTTTGAAGAGAGGTGTAACAGAGGATATTTCCCAAACGTCGGGTAGACTATGTCTATTGAATGAATTAGTCAGAATAATTGATAAGGGAATGAATTTAGAATGGTGGCAACGATTAAGTGAACTAGATGTTATTCCATCCAAACCAGGGGCACTGTTGTTAGCCAGCTTATACATGTTCTTGAATAATAATTTCTTTCAAATGAAATATCTGAAATTGAGTCAGTAGTTCTGGTAGTTTGAATTTTTGGTAGATTTAGAGGAATATCTTCTTTAGTAAAGGAATTTTGAAATTTCTCGGCAAGTATTCGAGAAATGATGTATTTATCATCATGAACAGTTCCATTATGATTCTTGATAATAGGGACACTCACTTTAGATAAGTACGATCGAACATTTGTAAAGTTTCTTTTTGTTTGGAATGCCCACAAGGCTTTCCTCATAACTTTGCCTGGCCTATTAGAATATTTCCTATGTATGTAATAGTCATTGATATTTCTGGTTCTTCGATAGACTTTCCAAAGATGACGTTTGTGTTTTATCATTCCTAAAACGTTTCTCGTAATCCAGGGTTCTAATGGATTGAAAGAAGATAATCTATATGAAGAATTATTTTTCACGAAGTTATTAATAATATCCATGAAATAAGTCCATTGATCGTTCACATTTAAACCATCAAGTGCTAAATACGAGTGCCTGTATGTCACTGTTCACTTTTGAGAAGCTTATGATTTTTATGAGATTGTGCTGAGTTGGTTTATGCTCGTGTATAAAAATTGAAGACTAACTGATATAACTCCATGATCCGATATTCTGATGGGTGAGAGAACTTTACGTAAAGTAAGGAGATCTGGATCATTAGTTAACAATAGATCTAATGTAGATGATGTCTGATTTTGTCTGAATCTTGTTGGCTTCTCTATAAGTTGTGTAGGATGAGAGTCTTCTGGGAAATTTATGGATTTAGTGGATTTGTTCTCAACTGCTGCTTCAAGTATAATCAAAATAAGAAGAACGTAACTGAAGTTTTATACTTTCATATGAAGATTATTAAATAAAAACAGAATTCATTCATTTACTGAACAATTTACAATAAATTGTGAATTCACTAAAATGAATTTGACCTGAAAATTAGAATCAGATAGTGAGGAAACAAAGAAACAATGACATACTCAAATAGAATAAGTGAATTAAAATAATTACCGAAATATAACACATGTTATAATCATTGTTATTGCTAATCTCATATTAATAATGTATGAACAGTTTACTTAAGCAATATGAATAAGAAACAAATAGATAATAAAAAAAGAATATCCAAACACCACTCATATGATAATTTCTTGAAGATATCCATTCTGTAGGGATTCTATGTGTTCATTATGCTTTCTTCCAGAAATTTTGTTCCTTATTTGAAATTGCTTATTTGAATACTTGAAAGATATCGTGGAAACAGAAGTTCAGATGCACATGTATGACCTTATTTAACAATTAGGATTCCTCATGCTATGGATATGAGAAACAAATATGGGGTTAATAATAGATACGAACACAGTTTAAATGGTTAACGTTGTGGAAACTACGAACTACTTTCAATTCTCAGGACAAGTAATGCCGTGGCTGGTAAACTATTTGTTCTGATTTCCATTCATTAGTTGATTTTTACCGAAACACGAAACTTCATTCTTTCAGTGAAATTTGACAATTTCAATCATAATTTTCAGTGATTTAGACGTTATGGCTCTAGACACAATAATTCCTCCAGAGAGTACAGCAGCCTACGACATGCTTGATGTGATATTAATGATCGTAGATGAAAGAGATTTTTTCGAAATAATGCCCAAATATGCTAAAAATATAGTTGTTGGATTCGGTAGGATGAATGGAAGGTCTGTTGGTATTGTTGGAAATCAACCCAAAGTAGCTGCAGGTTTGTAAATCGTCATTTCATTTTTTCAGCAGTTGAAATAGGGAAAGAATCGTATTTATCTATATTTGGGCTGAATCTTATTAGCACGTGAATAATATCATTGTATTATTGTCGGGGAGGATAAACCTGGTATGTAAAATTACCATTCCTAAGAACATCTTGAGACACAATCGGTTCTATTTATCATTCAAAATTCTATTGTGGGGTCATTAAAGATGTTCTATCAGATGCTGCAAAATTTGAGACGATAAGTAAATTGGGATGCTATTTTGTGATTCGTTGGGAAAATTGAACTCATATGCAAACTCAAGAATCATTTCAGTTCAACGGAAGAAAATTTCAAACAAAAATTAATATGGTTCAAAAATGTTTTATTCACGTTCAATGGATGAAATGGAACTAATTTTGAATTTTTATATGATTGATATCAGATTTAATGTTCGGTAGCAAATTTCAGTTCCAATAGGCATTCGTACTATCTGCATATGTGTGATGTTCCGTTTTCGATAGTACTGTTAACTTCATTATGACTTTTAATACCATGATCCTTGAATTCTGATTACCTACTCTGGTTTATGCTTATCATATTTTCTCAATACTCAGGTGTACTGGACATTAATGCGTCGGTTAAAGCTGCCAGATTTGTTAGGTTTTGTGATGCTTTCAACATTCCTATAATCACTTTGGTAGACGTTCCTGGATTTTTGCCTGGTGTAAATCAGGAACATTCTGGCATTATCAGACATGGTGCCAAATTATTATACGCATATGCTGAAGCAACCGTTCCTAAGCTGACCATCATTACTCGAAAGGTACGTGACTTAATAATCACAACATTATCGAATTCTAGATTCAAACGTTTCTACACTGTACCGATTGTACGGAAGGAAGTTTTAAAAGTCCGAACTATATGGGCAGCAATTAACAGGGATAGGAGATTGTGTTTGTGTTTTGTGATTTCTCGAAGGACCTCGTGATTGTGTGATTTTACTTTGATAAATAATTTGATTTCTTCGTGATTGATTAAAACTGTTCACTCGATTGAAAAACAATTTTATTTCTATTTGTTATATTGAATAACAATGATACAAATTATTACAACGACTGACATTTTTATTGATGTCAACAAACTTATAAACTTTATATAGCAACAAGGTTGCTATCTTTTTCAGGTATCTTGGATACGTATAAAACTGAAATCATTTTTATATATACATTTAAAAACCATATCCAAAACTTAACATCCCGCCAGCCTTGAAAGAATCTCTTTCAAAACTTTATTTTCTAAACTATGTTACAATTGAAGGATGTTTACTTTGTCTCTATCGGTAACATGCACACCTTCATGATTGCACGTTTCACAATACCATTTGTGGTTTGTACAGATATTACTCGTGTCACACCATCTTTGCCAGGATGAAGTTCAATTATTCGACCCAATGGCCACGTTAAAGGTGGCTGCTGATCATTCTTCAGAAGTACTAGATCTCCAATCTTCACTTTTGTACTTGTGGTTCTCCATTTGTGTTTTTGTTGTAGTTGTCCTAAGTATTCGGTTGACCATCTTCTCCAGAAATGTTGAGAAATGCGTTGCGTTAACTGCCAACGTGATAGTCTATTCATTGGAACTTCTTGTAAATCAGGTTCTAATATGGAAGTAAGTGGGCTACCGATAAGGAAATGACCTGGGGTGAGAGGAGTTAAATCATTGGGATCTGATGATAGAGGACATAAAGGTCTGGAGTTGAGGCATGATTCGATCTGTGTTAAAGTGGTATGCATTTCTTCATAATTGAGCAAAGCATTGCCAACTACTCTTTTGAGGTGATATTTCACGGATTTGACTCCCGCTTCCCAAATACCTCCGAAATGAGGAGATCTTGAAGGTATGAAATGCCAAGTTATTTGGTCGGTGAATAATTTTGAAAGGATATTCTGTTTGAATAATTGTGATTCGAATAATTGTTTTAATTTATTTAATTCGTTTGTTGCACCCACAAAGTTTGATCCGTTGTCTGAAAACATATGTGTGGGTTTTCCCCTCCTTGCTATAAACCGTTTTAATGCACTCAAAAAACTATCTGTAGTTAAATCCGTAACTAGTTCCAAGTGTATTGCCTTTATTGCAAAACAGATGAATAACGCTACATACGACTTCACTGATTTATTGGTGCATAATTTGTGTTTTTTCACTAACTCATATCGGTATTTGACTCTAGAAATGTCGGGCACGTGTATAATGGATGATTATTCTTACAGAGAATACATTGTAATCGATTAATTGAAACATGTGTTGTCACTTTGTGCGTGTTAGGTTTATAGTTTGAATTATTTCGACTTGTAAAAGGATGTATGTGATTCTGAGTTTTGGTAGCATTCTTCAAGTGTACTTCAAATGATTCAAGAGCTTGACATTTTTGATTTAGAAATTCAGTGAATTCCTTCATGATTGGTAATTTAGAAGTCTTTTGTAACTCCCAATCTTTTTTTGTATTGAAATCCAATTTTGAAGCTAATAAGTAGATAATGAAACTATCCCAAGTATCTGTAGGTTCTCCTAAACTCTTTAATGCTCTTAAATTACTAATTGCAGAATCTAATAATTGTCTAATGGTGTAGTTATCCTTAGATACACATGGTAAGTTAAGTAATGCTCCTATGTGATTTTCGACTATTAGCCTTTTATTTTCATACCTATTTTTCAAAATATCCCAAGCAGCATGATATGATTCATTTGATAATGATAATGAGTCAATTACCTGCGATGCATCTCCTTTCAAACATGATTTAAGATAATGAAATTTCTGGATATTTGACAATATTTCGTTGTTGTGAATTAATGAATGAAATGCATCCCGAAAAGTTATCCACTGATTATATTTACCATTGAACACTGGTAAATCTATTGTGGGTAATTTTACATTTGGTACATTGATTCCAGGGTTCGAATGATTATTGAAATTAGTGTTATTGCTGGCTGTATCAATATTACGACCTGAATTAACAGTTAAATCATTATCAGCGATGGTTTGTGTGATATCTGCAATCAATTTATAATAAGCCTTCTCGAAATTGAGAAGTTCTGAATTTTGATTAGTGTCTTGATCTAATAGCTCAATTTCCGATTGAATATTATCAAATTGCTCTAATAAATCTTCATTTTTAGATAGACGCAGTTTCAATTCTTGAAAATCTGTGTTATTGAGATCTTTGAAATAATTAATTAAACGGGTTAAACGAGATTTAATGCGACCTCTTTTATTAATTAACTTATTTAAATTTGTATTTGCCATATTGTACAATGCTCTATGCTCCTAATCAAACTGCACCACAATAACAACAGTAATCAATGGGAACAAGGAATAAGGAAAGGATTATAATCAACCCACTTACTTATGATGTGATGATTGTAGATCAAAAGTCCCTTTTGTGAATTATGATTGTGTTTTTCGCTGTCTTCTATCCGGCTCGAAGCTGACCAAAATGTTTGTGTTTTGTGATTTCTCGAAGGACCTCGTGATTGTGTGATTTTACTTTGATAAATAATTTGATTTCTTCGTGATTGATTAAAACTGTTCACTCGATTGAAAAACAATTTTATTTCTATTTGTTATATTAAATAACAATGATACAAATTATTACAACGACTGACATTTTTATTGATGTCAACAAACTTATGAACTTTATATAGCAACAAGGTTGCTATCTTTTTCAGGTATCTTGGATACGTATAAAACTGAAATCATTTTTATATATACATTTAAAAACCATATCCAAAACTTAACAGATTGAGACCTTTTATTATATGTAAATTCCGAATCCATATTGTCTACTTTTTTCTATCTGATTTTCTCCACTCCTATATATAAACTTCAGTAGAGTTCACTTTGTGAATATACTATAACTCTATAAACTATAAACACTCTGTAAATAAGAAACATTCACCATTATTCACTAAAAATACTGCACTGAGGATCTTTCAGCTATCAAGTAGCCATCAATAGAGTAAACTAAATTAAAAATCGAAATGTGCCTGTTTAAATACAATTTGGGATCAATGATGCAAAAATGGGGTTTGCCCTCACCTGAATATAAATAGGAATTTGATGAATTGCTTTTTCGTTCATACTTTTCTATCCCTTATAAATTACCTGAATGTTTGTCCGTACTGTGTTTTACAATGTTAATATCAAGGAAATGAAGCTGTCCATCATTTTCTATGTCGACAGTGAATCAAATTGGCATATAATCGCGAAAATATTATCGACATATATGTACCTAACTTTTTGAAACCTATTTAATTTTGATTTCAAGGAGGTTTCAAGTTCGCTTAGAAAAATATTGGCCAAAAATGGAGAGAGTGAATCATCCATTCACATCCGCTTGTTTGTGAAATAATTTTACTTCTTCCATAAGACGCAAGAATAACATATTCTGTGAAGTTTGTATCGGCGATATTAATATTTGAAAGCCATTTCTTCAGAATGTTCATCGATAGGGATTAGGGTATTTGTGAATAGTGAAATCACATCAAATGATATGTGAGCGAAGGCATAAAGATGTTGAATGAAAAAGCAATTCATTAAATTTCGATTTATCTTCAGCTGAGGGTAATCGCTTGTTTGTATTATCAACCCCAAATAGTATTTAAACAGGCACTTTTTGATTTCTAATTTGGTTAACTCTGATGATGGCTACTTGGTTGTCTGAAAGATTCTCAGTACCTTAACAGTATTTTTAGTGGATAAGGGCGATTGCTCCTCATTCATAGTCCTATAGTGTATCCACAGGGTGAGTTCTTTTACAGTTCATTAGTGACGATGATCCCGGTCAGGTTAGTTCAACAATTGATTTATTGAATTAAAAACCAAAATTTGGTGTTAAGTAGATTTACTCCCTTTGGTTCGGTTCGGTATTGCCATCTGGAACATCTAATCGTAGATGGCGTTAGATATTATGGTTTTCTCCATCATTCTGTTGGTTGGGTTATTTATATCATAGACAGTATAATCGTTCAAAAGCATTACAATATTTCCCGTTCTGCTTATAAGTTCGAGATAGCGAAACAGTTGTCTGAAACTATTTGTTTGTAATTGTACTGATCGATCTACACGACCATCTTCATAACCATTGAATTGAATAATGGAAAACTGGATCTAACTAACCTAAAAAGGTTATTTTCTTCAGTTAGTAATTGAAGTGATGTTTTAGTTTGAGGTTGTTAGATTGAATGTAATTTTCTTAACATCCAAGTAATATACAATTGCTCGGTTCTTAGAGAATCATCTCGAAATTGTAGATCATCCTCTTCCAATATAGGAATTAATATGCTAGTAAGTGTAATTAACAATCATTCATTGAAGAAATCATCCTTCCAAGTAAATTGCTTCCTAAAACATAATGAAAGGAAGCTATGATCTCGTTGTCGCTTTCGAATTTTATAAATGATATATTTACGTTTTAGGGTTATGGTGGCGCATATGATGTCATGTCGTCAAAACATCTAAGGGGAGATGTTAACTATGCTTGGCCGTCAGCCGAAGTAGCAGTGATGGGTGCTAAGGGCGCTGTATCTATTTTGTTTAGAGGAAAACCAGATTCTGCGAAATATGAAGAAGAATATATTGAGAAGTTTGGGAATCCATTTTCAGCAGCTAGTAGAGGTGAATGTTTCAATATTTAACACATCCGGTCATGAGCAGCACTTAATTACAATGTAGTCCCAAAATTTTCACTCAATTAAACTAAGCTTTGGACTCATTATTCGATTGGTGAATTAAAAGTCAACTCCTTGAGTATTTTCTCCTTTATCTGTTACCTGACTACATTCATTTCATGTTTACTTCTATATATTTCTTACTGCTTCTTGCTAGTGTGAAATAACTGTTTTATTCCAAAACATACTTATGAAGCTTACGAAATTTTTAGTGAGTCATATTAGCAGTACATTGGTGTCCCGCATAACATAGCAATGGTCAATACATTGATATTTCTACAGTGAAACATTCAAGTTTGGAGCGTTAGTACCTATTGTTGTTGCAATGATTGTTGAATTCACTCCACTTCTAGAAATAAATGGAAGATTATAATGATGTTCAGTGTAGTCATTTATGTGGACGATATAGGTACTCTGAATTATTTCAATTGACCAAAAAAAAGAGCTTAACGAACAAGTTAGTTGACTTGTTTATTGGTATCATGATATCAGTACAGCTAAATGAAACAATTGTTGTTCTTCGGTATGATGTACTTTTTGACTTCGAAAAAGTTGGAATGGCAAAAAATTCCAAAATAACTAAAATTTCGATCCAACTATAATCTTATTAAATGAAGATTGGATGATTCATAATTTACCTAAACGTATGTAGACAACAAATGTCCAGAGCTTACTTGTAATATACGTGTAGAAAGAATAGTGCAGTCAATGTGGGGTTTCACTCCCGAATTGCTTGAACCGCCACCCATGAAACTTAGTTTTAGGGGATGTACCAAAATGAATTTTTAACCTGGTCCAGGGGTGCGCTTCTTCTCTGGAGGTGGATGCCACCCTCTCTTGTGTGGGAAATTTTTGAAATACGGAATTAATAGAGTCTTTCACACTTTTTTCGTGAAGTTCATAGTTATTTAGTTATTAATTTCTACATTTTTCGGTGAAAAAAGCATGTTCTCGAACGTTTTCTTGCAAATATCTCAGTGACCTCACTTTCATTGAAAAAAGTTGCGTGACATGAATTGGAGAGGCAATGAAAAAACGAAGACTCTATCTTGCTTATCTTTGTAGAATCCATATTGACCGAGCTACAACATGAAAATACTTTTGGAATGATTTTTGTTTGTCTACCTAGCATGAAAAATAACGGAGTAACATAAAAATAAAATCAGTCATGCGCACTCCCGAATTGCTTGAACCGCCACCCATGAAACTTAGTTTTAGGGGATGTACCAAAATGAATTTTTAACCTGGTCCAGGGGTGCGCTTCTTCTCTGGAGGTGGATGCCACCCTCTCTTGTGTGGGAAATTTTTGAAATACGGAATTAATAGAGTCTTTCACACTTTTTTCGTGAAGTTCATAGTTATTTAGTTATTAATTTCTACATTTTTCGGTGAAAAAAGCATGTTCTCGAACGTTTTCTTGCAAATATCTCAGTGACCTCACTTTCATTGAAAAAAGTTGCGTGACATGAATTGAAGAGGCAATGAAAAAACGAAGACTCTATCTTGCTTATCTTTGTAGAATCCATATTGACCGAGCTACAACATGAAAATACTTTTGGAATGATTTTTGTTTGTCTACCTAGCATGAAAAATAACGGAGTAACATAAAAATAAAATCAGTCATGCGCACTTTTGAAGCAAAAAACCAAAATGAAGTTGATGGCATCTTTATCAGTTATCAAGTTGACCAGAATTCATTTAGTAATTCCCCTTATCGGGGTATTATCAATATACTCAAGAAGTTTAGTCGGTGTAGATCCATTATTTAAAAAAAAATTATTTCTATTTTCAATTTTCTTCAAGAAATAAGTATTTTCAACATTCCATCGAAACAGTGATAGGTATCAAAAATTACATGGGACTAAAAATTTAGATTAAATGTGCGATAAAAGTGAACTGAGATATAAACGTTACAAATTGGTGATTGAGTGCGAGAACCATTATTTCTGAGGCTTGAATATCTTGAAAAACGAAATAAGCTTCCAAAGAGGTCCAATCTCTTTGTACAACTTGTAGCTCTTGAAATTACTACAATTTGGTTCTTTGTGCGACCCAATAATTCAAAGATTACATGGAATATGTTGGAAAAACCAGTTACAACCACCTCTTTGTACGACTTGTAGCTTTTGAATTTACTACAATTCGGTTTTTTGTACAACCCAATATTTCGAAGATTACATGAGAGATGTTGGAAAAACCAGTTACAGACTATCGGGCAGATTTGTTACTTTCATGTAAAAATCAAATTGTGGTACAATAACAGAGATATGATTAAACTAGTTTGAAGGTATTTCATGCAGTTCGAGATAATCTCTGAGTTTTCTATAAGCGAGCTCACGGATTGCAGTTATTGAACTTTGAATGCTTGTATATCTGTTTTCGGCTTTCACCCACGAGGAGTGACATCCACTTCCAAGGAGAAAGCCTCCCAGAATCCGGGTTGAACATTCATTTTCTTCCATTCTCTAAATCTAGAGTTGAAAGTTCGATCATCTGTCGTAGCTATTCGTAGAAGGCGCATCTTTCAACTATTGAAAGTTTATCTCATCCGAACAAAATTTTTTTATTTCCCAGAGTTATTCAAAGTATACCTATCCTTTGATACTTACAATATTGTAGTTATCATCAATAACTGGTTGTTACAGGTCTGATACACATATTTTATTGGAAATAATTCTCATATTATTGAACTTTCAGGTTTTGTTGATGATCTAATTGAACCCCGAACGACTAGATGGAGACTGTGTCGCGATCTCGATTTATTGGAGACAAAGAGTTTAACGAATCCATCCAAGAAACATGGTAATATTCCGTTGTAATGAGATGAAAATTGAATAAAATGTTAAGATCGTGTATTTTATAGTTCATGTGCACTTATTTTCTCCTCACTGGCTACTGATGTTCACCGACTCTAGTAGTTCTGGGATGATAATGTTTGAAACCATGAGCAATTGAGCATAATCACAGAAGTTTGCATGCAATAATAATAGTATAAGTCAAGATTTATAAATCTAAAATATGTATTTCGGCCACTAAGTTGCCATGTTCAGTAGGTCAATCTTATTTATTTTCATAGTATATTTCGGAAGACTTATTATGTCAAAAACCAGATTACTTAAAACTAATTGTATTAGCACAAAGCGTCCTTATCGCACCAATTTCAATTGAAATGCCCACGTCGCCCAAACGACAGAAACACGAATAATCGAAATTATAACACATCAATGTTATAAGTATATAAAGAATCCACTGTTTAGCAGTACACTCAAAAAATACGAACTCAGGTCAACAAAGTCTATGAACGACTAAAAACGTGAACATCAGGTTCAAGTATCTACTTTCGAACCAGATGTTAAGATTTATGAGGTAATAGAAAAAGTTTTATCAGCCTTTGGAAATACACTTTTGACATTCCACCTAAAATATACAATTAACATTATGAAGAGACGCATGTAAGAATTTGCAAGAGTATTAATTAATCAAGTTAGTATATATATATATCACTTAGTGTCTGAATATCTGGCCTATGATTTACAGATTTGGAGTCACGTCTTATGCGAAACATCTCCAGGATAGATCTTCTATAACAATTGGTTTCCTTAGTTAGAATATTAAGATTTTCGTAATCAAATTGATGGTTTTAATCAAAGCAGTGTTCAGCAATGGCGGTGGAATTTTCTGAGTTCTTGTTTCTTGTGCTATACTTATGGCCATACATTCATTTTTGTAAATATTGCTCAAAGATTCCAGTATAAGTCCCATCGCAATCTGAACATTTATTTCTCGAGAATTTATATATAATTCATACCTGGGTCAAGAATCTTTATTATAACCTATAGCTAAATGGGGGCCTCAGGCACCTTCAGAGATTAAGCCTTAATCGGCTTAAACGCCTCAACGGATATCTATTTTTTAATTTTGAATAAGAAATGTGATATTCCCTGTTCGTATTCTAAGGCAAATTTTGATAAATAATATAAATTAAACTTCCTACTACATAACATGTAGAATAAAATTAAGAAAGTTAAATTAGAACATCGTCAACGCCTTTGCCAAAGCAAGGAAATGCTTATATTTATAACTAAATGTTTTTAGTGACCATTGACGTTTAGCTTTGGGCTAAAATTAGGGAATATACGAAGTCTAGTTGTGGCCCCCAAATGATGATATGAGCCCAGCGAAAGCCAAGTCATTCCGCCACTGTCGTTATGGGAGGGCATTACTGATTAACAATACCCTCTCCTACAATCCTCGTATAATGCACCTACGAAATAAAGTTCGTTTCGGCGACGTAGGCATTTTTAATTGCAATTAATGCGATAAAGACCTTTACGCCTAGTATGATCAGAGAGAACGAAAGTACGTAAAGACGAAAATATATCAAACATATGTGTGAATGTGACCTATTTACCTCGACATTAATGGGAATTGATGAGATAAAAAAATGGAACCTATTTACCAAGAATTTACCTATAATTCGTACCAGGGCCAAGAATCATTATTAACTTACCAATTCTTGAAGGTACGTTAAGAGTGCAGCCTCATACTTTTTGGGAAATTCATTTTATATTCTGGTGATTCCTTCATAATTCAGAAAGCAGGTCAACAAATTACGTTGTTAAATCATTATATTTATGTTTAGCCATTGTTTACATAGAATATACTTTTTATTGTGTGAAGTGAAAAATATGTCTTGTATTCAACATTGGTCCTTACTGAATGATTACACCCTCGGTTCATAAATAGGTATTTTAACACAGCACTGTGCCGAACGAATATTTTGTACGTTTCGGTATGCCTGGATCTGAAACGTTCCTATGGCATACTAAATAATAAACAATAAAATCATAAACGTGTACTGCAATTTTCAATTTAGTGTTTATGGTCGCCGATAATTGGTAAAGATTTAATCCAAATTGAAATAAAAACTCCATTCAGTTATTCTGTGTAAATTAATAATATTAATATAAAAATAAATAAAATAATATAAAACAATATCAGATATTATTCTAGTGATCGTATCAATAAATAAAAAAAAATCATAACCTATAAATAAACTAGTCAACACCAACAATCCTGAATTTGACACTGATAACTATTAATACGTTTGCTACGTTTTCTCACTTACCTTATTTGTAAAAAAAATAAACAGTGTAGGAACTGCAAAGAGGTAAGGAACATTTCTTGAAGGGAAGATACATTTATTCAGGTACACAAATTCCTGTTACTTTTATCAAAATGTATGAGGGAAATTAAAAATTTTGTATGTACCCTGTACCTCTATACAAACATTTATAAGCCTTTGGTATGTTCTCATTTGAGAATAATCTTTTTTCCCGGATGGGTTAACTGACTCATCTCTTCTTTTTATTATGATGATCATTTTTGTGTTTACACTTTTCATTTTAACAAATAAAACGCAAATACTTTATTAAATATCACCACTTTTGAAAATGGTTTGAAATGAAAGAAAATCATAAAATCCCAGACAACTCAATTCAGTGGCGAAGCTAAGGGTGAAGAGTAGGGCGAAGGAGGTGCAAATTTGAGCACCTTTTTTAATCGTGATCTCAATTTGATTTGAATGTTTTAAATACTCGTAAACATAAGTAATATACAAAAATATGCACTTTTATACCATGACAAGAAGTTTTTAATTGTAATGAGAATAAAATATATTTAGATATTCGAAAATTTTTTGGTAAATTGCGAACAAAGTATTCAATTGCAATGATATATATTATAAATTACTCATGGAATTGATAATTATACAACTTGATTTTCCCAATAAATAAATATATTTAAAGTCGACGTTGAAAAAAGCAAAATTATTTTAAAATCATACTACCCGACGAATATCCAATTTTATTTTTCATCATCAATCATTGAGTTCTTCATCTGCAATATTAAGAAGAGACAGCAAAGGTCCCTTTCAGTCCCGAGCGCCAACATTCCTAGCTCCGCCACTGACTTACTTCAAAGTTTTTGAGCCCCAATTTTATTATTGAATTTTTATACGCTCAATGATCCACTTGTGATCCACATTATGTAGTTCTGATGACAATTCAGTAACATTGATGAAACAGGAATAAGATTTTCAAGTTTCAGGACCCCAGGAATTGAAAAATTTTGACAATTTGCCTTTCGATAGTCACGTTTCGCTAACTCAGATATGTATCTATGTAAGCTAAAGAAATATCGGCACATTTGTGAAGATCTTGTCCACTCTGACTGCTGCTTCAAGTGTTCTACAAGGAACTATAAATTCCGTAACATGTAAATTCAAATTAGATTAGTTTACCATTACCTTCTTATCTATCATTCCAGATTCGGAGCGTCGTTGATTATAATTTCAATGTAGAAGATGTCACAAGCAAAGGTTATGTTTGCATAAGTGTTTCCCCCAAGAAATATTAATGAAGAGATAATTAGGAATGCAATGAAACATATATTATGTTATTTCAGTCTTATTAACGAGCTTACAACAATATTTTACAATTTTATATACCAAGCAACACAGTTTAACATTGTGTTCTAAGTGAAAAATGTACATTAGGTTCCTATTAATTTTTTAGTGCATCATTTTGTGGTCAACCAAATGAAGAGTTCATATAAATTTGATTATGAAATACCTTGTAAATTGTTCAATGTTTAACAGGTATAGGATCTAATTACACTACATTATAATATTATCAATATATATCACATTGGAAGTTTAGAAAGTCTAGTTATAATCAAGTTTATACTGATACGTGGTACAACATCCTCAATAGTATAGTAACATTACATTTACATTTATAACACTTCTTTAAAATGTAGTACAAATAATAAATATACAAATTAGTATTAATATCTATAAATAATTGTTTATATTTTTGATCTTATATACAAAAAGTTAGAGTAATCATAACATGGGTTTTATGATTGGAAATGGGGAAGTAGCAGCCATATAGTCCAGTCAAAAAATGGAAAATGTTTCTAAATTAACTGGTTTGGAATCGTACTTAGTTTAGTTTTGATTAGTATTAGTAGATATAATAAATATTGTATAATTATATTAGAAGATTAATATGGATTATTGAAGATATCGTCGATAAAAATTCACCAAACCGAACATCAGTGTTTCAGCACTGTCTATGTATCATATTTGTTTTCAGTATTGAAAATTTCAATTATTTGAATGGAAAATGATGAATGTTAAAGCCATCGAAAATGTAAAGGATTAACAATAGTACTTCTGGCAAAGTGAGCAGACTATTTCGTTCTGAATAGACTTCACATACAAGTTTATTCTGACCACAGAACAATTTCAGGAAAAAGATGGAACCGTCTCGTTGATATTCTTTTTCAAATGAACGTGATAGTTCATCTTAAGAAACTACTACCAGATAGTAAGAAGTAACCATAATATAGCTATCGAGATTAGGGCAAGAAAATTGTTTTCTTCAATATGGAAGAAAATTTAATTTCTTCTTTTTGTTGTATCTTCATTTTTTTCTCAAAATTCCGTAAATAATGGATAAATTATTCGGCTTTCATCTGAATTGCATTCTGTCTGATTACGAATTCAGTTATTTACTATGAATCGTGATAATATTCTGGGCTTCTTGAGTGACGTCATCGCGCATACATGATTAAATTCCGTAACCATTACTTGATTTAAGTCAGACTAAGCTTAGGTTCTGTGGCCAGTGGAAATTTTCATTCACTGTCTCAAAATTTCATAGCATTACATTTTCATCAAGCTATCCCCAAATCTAATTTTGTTGAAAAGTTAAATTTAGAAATTTTCAACAGACTAATTTGATTTATTTTGTTCTTTTCGCGTGCAATTGCTTTTGCTCGGAAACATTTTCTTGTAAAATACCACAACGACTGAAATGATCTTGCGAAAGAAGAACATCCTAAGTAGATACTCCAGTGAATGCACCTGATCGGTAAGTAAGGTAGAAAAGTAGAAGTTTGCTTAGTACTGTCATAATTATTATAATTGACTCAATACCTCACTCAACTTCATAATGCGAAATCATTATATCAGAAATAACATAATCCAAACCAACAGACGCAGGATTATTTGGCTGTTAATTGCGTACAACATAAGCACTAATGAACTTAATTTCTAACATTTCAAATTCGAGGATCAAAACTATAATAATCATATAGATAGGCAATATGTTCAGTCACAACAACCTTATTTTAGCGCGATAATAGCAGACAGCTTGATAAAGACAAAAATTGCTACTAATTCTATGATTGTACTAAAAGTCCATACATTGGTAACAAACAACTATCTGCATCTCAGAGTAGCAAATTACTTATTGGTCTTAAAGAGATCTTTGGCCCATACATTTGACAACTCGACCAAAGTGAATATGATTATATCTTTGGCATAACTATAGAATTGGAGGAAGAAACGTTCCTGAATCGTTCAAATTAGAATCCAACTTATACATTTCGTGTAATCTAGTATCTAAGATTTTGGCCTTTAGTTTATCACCTTTTGGCACGACATACTTATGATGATTATGAGAATGACTGCTACCTGATGTGCTACTTGATGAGTGGACGTCGAGACCAATGTTGATTTCGGAAAGACTATGACGCGAATCATTGTATTCGTGCGAATGCGATGATAGTGAAAGGAACCAATCGTGTCTGAGCGCTTCGTCTGGAGTCATCCGTTTCTTAGGATTCCACCTGAAATAAAAGATAGTTTGAGATAAATGTATGTGAACAATTCATATTGTATTATTCCACAAACGTAAATGTAGATATTGGAATTCATTTGCTGAAATAATTTTGTTTTATAGTAAATGGATATGTAACAATTTTGGAATGGATGAAAATAAATTTTTTGTTGAATTTTGCAGATAAAAATGTTAAGGTTTATTTCTCTAGTCTAGATCGATCTGGACTAGAGAAACCTTAACATACTCGTAGCTGTCAAGCAAGAAATATAAATTCATTCACTTCTTAATTATTAATAGGTTGCATAGCAAAAGAAGAGTTCTGTATAATTCATTTCTTGATATAGAATTTCCTTATTGAACTTAAATGGGGTGTAAGCGAGATAGGTGTTCCTGTAAAATATTTTCCATCAGTTGTGAATGGAATATATATATATACAGAATTTAGCGTACTTATTGGAACTGACTTTTAGAAAGTTTAGAACAAGAGCGAGATTCGCTACGTAACCTCTTGTCATAAATTTGGGAGTATAGTTTCCCTGTGGTATTCTAATCAATTTAATTAACGTTGGTACTAGTTTATTTCTTGCAGTGTCATCACCCTTGATTACTTTCATATCACTTTTATTGGCAGACCCGCACGAAAGTTGATGGTATATCAACGTTTTGAAGCAAATTCAATTGATTGGCCCCTTTTTGATTTAGTAGGCCGCCAAAACTGGCTCAATTTCATACATTCGTAACTTGAGTGATTAGGATACGTATCTAGCTAACAGTGCACATTCGAATTTCAAAATCCAAGCCAGGCTGAACTAGAAATGAGACAAAATAAGATGCGAAAACAGATGTAGCAGAAGCATATGCATTACCTTGAAAGATCTGCCTGAACATCGCCTTAGGATCGTTGGAAATGGGATAAATCTTTTATATTATAGATACAACAAATACTGATGAATTACTATTTTCAAGATGGGACTTAGATGAAGTTGCCCAACCTTACTCAGAAAAATATGCGGTAAGTACCTACTATAATTTAATACGAGCACTTTTTTCATCGAAATTCAAATTACAGTAGCTATGGAGTACTATCGAGTTCGAAATAATTAGAATACATTATATTGAAACTCAGAAATATCTACGAACATTGATCATACTAATACTTAAAAAAAACCTATAATGGTCCGTTTTGAAAATAGAAAAAAGTACCTACTTCTATCAAATAGCGTACATAATTTATTCGGAGTTATAAAAGAATGAAATTGAAGCAAATGAAATTAGAATAAAATAATGAAAACACAGAAACTGTGTCCAAAATACAACTAAGCCTTCCATGTTTACTGGCGAGAAAGCTTTAAAGAAAGAGTTTTTCACGAAAACAAAACTAAGCCCTTTATCGACGACAAGTATAAGACGCTATATTCCCAAAAAGCGAATGGCAAACTTATAAGTCACTAACCGCACTAGTCATAAGATCGTCCCTACTCGTGGAGGAGTTTGTTGATCGTGATGGAACAATTTTCCTTCGTCTTTTTTACAACAGTGTTTGTTGATTTGTGCATCTTATATCATACAATAACTGGTTGTAGCCTTTAATAAACTTAATTGCTGCTCTTTGAACCCGCATAACGTTTGGATATCTTTTACAAGATTAGCTGACCAGACCATGTTGAAGTATTACAGAGCTGGTCGCAGAAAGCTCTTGTACAATTGTAAGAAATATTGGTTTCGAATTTTCCAAAGCCTTATGTAAGATGTAAAGTTGAGTGTTCGATTTTCTAACAATCAAATATTTAGCTAGACAATAGGCATGTTGTTTGGATCGTTCCAAACTGTTGTGTGGTAAGCATAACATAATAACAATATCCAAAGATGATGCTAGAACTGGAATTAAAGTAGGTACTGAAAATTCATTTTACTATTCATAAAACAGATTTGGGAAAGATATTGAAAAGTATCGAATCAATACATAACCGTGCTTTTATCGCGACTTACTGTCATAACTGAAGTGATTGTCAGTCGGCTTACGCGCATAGCTTATTGTTTGATCCAAGCGGTTTACTTGTTTCTCCTGTAAAACAAGTCAATGCGTCTGGCTCGCTCTAACTCACAATCTCCCATACACATCGAACGATGAATGTTTTGGTAATGAACATTGCTGCTGTATTTCCTTCTGTAATAATTGTTTCACTCTCTAATGATTCACGTTAGAAACTGCGCGTGAAGTGAATCATGTGAAAAAATAATCCTTTTGCTTCTCAATCTACTATTTTTATGGTGAAACGTTTACTATCATAATGTCTTGAATGACCGTATATAGAGGAGTAATTCTTGAATATTTCATAGCCTATATGCGATTGATAAGGGCACATAAATGATTGATCATCGATACATTCTTGAGTGATATGTACAATTGAGGTTCCGAAGGGGATGGAACATGATCGCTATAATTTTTATGTGAGAAGTTTCTGGAAATGACTTAATCAGATTATTATATTGAATGAATAAACTTTGCATGTCTGAACATGAACTGGTGATTTAATTTTGCATAAATTGATTGAGTGGGGATACCTGACGTGTTTGATACATCGAAAGTTATATAAGACATAAGGGTTTCCATGAACGAGGACAATGAAATAATACTTCCATTCCAAAAAATTCAAATAGTAAAGTTATGAATATTTCGTATGTGAAGTGGTTTAAGCTGAGTCATAATCTTAGCCATTAACACATTCTAATTCGATATTGTAAAGATAGTTCTAGAACCTCAATAGAAATTGATGTAGGAGTCGAATACAAAAGTAGAACGTGTCACGATTAAGCATGTCATCCTTGCACAAGGATAATCTTATTTGTTTTGAGTTGTTCCAATTTTTGTATAGTTTTCGCCCAAATATATACCGTTATGAAGCACAGAAAGGTAAAAGTGTGTAGGAACCTGCATTTGATATAAGTTACTAGACTATTTATGATTTTGTTTGATACGAATCGCGTAGGAGTAGTTCACCAAGTTGGTATCACTTCACTTGTTTAGTGTTAAAAGTAGCTCTAACCAAACATCGTGGAGGAATGAAACATGTTGACGTTTTATGAGATTGGAAGTACAAAGGAACCTCTCACCTCTCAAGTGAACTTCCAGGGCCGTTCCTTTGATGAAAATGAAAAAACATTTTCCTACCGCCCTTTTAGGAATGAAATTAATTTCTTAATAGATTTAATATTTTTCTTGATAATTTTGCGCTTCAGCAGTTGCAAATTTATTTAAAGATTGATTAATTTTGATGGTTCATTTTCAATTCCAACGTTGCGTAAGCTATTGAGTTTCCATTGGGAAAAAGAACTCTTTTGAGTATTCATTATTTGCTGATCATTCTCCCGATGCATTCGTAACTGGAGAGGTTAATAATATCTTCAGTGCAGTGCAAATGTTCGGAAATGTCGTAATAATTCGATATTCAATAATTAAATTGAAGACTGATGTCGCGATAATGTTGATATGCGTAATTGATACTGATAGTATGAATCTTCTTGGCCAGTTTTGTGCGTAAATCAAATGGTCCGTAACAACTAGTTTCAACAATGTGCTAGCAATTTCCAGTAAACAATCTTCAAAAACATGGTATTCATTACTTATATATTGTTAATTCTTCCATGTATCGATGCATTTCTTTCACTAGAATTTTGCCCTCCCTCTGAAATGTATCCCACCCTGGAATTCTCCCCTATTGCTCACACCTGAAGACGACAGTGTGAACTTTATCAGTATGAAACACACCTGAGATTTGTATTTCTTTTGATACACTTCCATTTGAAGCTAGACTCCGACACTCCTGTTCGTCGTGTTTGTTGAACGACTATGTTCTTGATCAGATACGAATTTGATTAAATTATTTCAGAATGGTATACTTACTGTAAACATTTTGATAAGAAGTCGATGAATGAAGGATCGTTGCAACGTAAGGCTATTTTCAAATTTTTTGACCCTGGTTTCCGTTTTCGGCCTTTCGAATTCGTTACACATCTTGGATTTCCTCTGGAATCTGTAATAAATAAAAATTTTCAACTTACTCATAATGTGAAGGTGCAACAAGTTTGATGAATGCCTGAATTCGATATAGTATGATGAATGAAATTAAAAGTACTCACCGAAGAATAGGCGTCTTCTCGTTGCCGTTGAGATAAGTTCATCGGGTGGGGGTCCAAGAACCTCCATGAGACAAGCCAGCTGTTCGACTTCATTTTCTCCAGGGAATAGTGGATAACCAGTGTACAACTCGGCTAAAATGCAACCTACAAATTGACAATCATTAAACGTGAAGATGTATTTCTCTTTTTGTCTATATAGATTATTTGGCATGAAGGTTTGAATCATATGTCCTTCATTTCTATCATCCGAATAATATTTAGTCATAACTTATTTCACGAACCTTTCAAATTTTAGTAATTCTTTCAGAGATGGACTTTTATATATTGTTCGGACCACTTGAGAATGGTATATAATTAAAAAAATATACTCTTTCGGTGAATTCTAATTTTGCAGATATATCAATCGACAAAGATCCACTTTTCCTGCCTAGACAGCAATTAGAAACCTTTGCACGCTAGGCTGCAGAATGATTGGTCTCCATAGCATATTCAAACAATTGGCGAAAAAATTACCTATATATTAAACTCAGCAGCTTTGGCTGACTTACTACCAGCTTCGGCAGTCAATCTACAATTTTACTTTGAAAATGTCACTATACGACAAAACAATTGTCAACAAGTAAACTCCACTCCGCACTTTGTGTACATTTAAATTTGTGTTTTATATCGTTTATTTCTTCAAAAAAATATTTACTCAAGTAAATGCTGAATCCATAGAGATATACCAGATGATGCAGGTGTTATTTATATTGTGAATTATTCAGCAAATATTTTGGAAACTTCAAATTTATAAATAATAATTGTGTTGTCCGTGCTTTGCTTTTTCGGAATGTTATGTAAACAGTGACTTTCCTCATGGTATGAAGGTCAAGTTTGCAAATATTCATCAGTATCGGAATATAGCTGTAGATTTGGGTAAAAACAAAAAACCATTCTTGTTTGTAAGTAATGGAACAATAACAATACGATTTTGCGGCAATGACACCATAGTTGTAGCAAAAGATATAGAAAGTTACTAGAGTAAGATATTTAGCTATTTTAAATTAAATAAGTTAGTAATGAATCAAGAAAAAATATATTCCATTATGTTTCACCCTATTTCAACTTCATATGTTTCTAATCAGCTTGTAAAAGTTCATGTCGAAAGTGTATTCAGCAAGTTACATATTAGTCGGGTCAAATAAGACGTTAAAAATGTGAAGGATCGGACATTTTTCCAAGCAGACCAATCAACTTAATTTTTCTTGGAAATCGTTCCCGGACGGGTGGTGAACGATATTGAACTTTAAGATCTAGTCGCTCGACCATTTTTCACCTGTTAAAACCGAAATCGGCCAATTTTCATGGGAAAATTTATTGTAAAGTTTGTAAAATTGGTAAGTTTTGCCAAAATTGGCTGGAAAACTTCACCCGGGGGTTTTCGGGGTCGCTGATCACGATTCCGGAGTTAGGTTTACCATTTTCGGCCGCAGTATCTAGAAATTGGCCAATTATATGTCTGAAAAATAGCCAAATTCAATAATTTCGTAATTTTTGTTGAAAATGACTAAATTATTTCACTAGGGGGTTTTCGAGGTCGCTGATCCCGATTCCGAAGTTAGATTTACCATTTTCCACCGTGGTAGCTAGAAATTGGCCAACTTTATGTCCCAAAAATGGTCAAATTTAATAATTTCCCAGTTTTTGTTGAAATTGACTAAAACATTTCACTCGGGGGTTTTTAAGGTCGCTGATCACGATTCCGATGTTATATTTACCATTTTCCACCGCGGTAGCTGGAAATTGGCCAATTTTATGTCAGAAAAATAGATAAATCAGATAATTTCGTAATTTTTGTTGAAAATGGCTAGAAAATTTCACTCAGAAGTCATTTGATATTGGATATGAAACAAATGATTTACAGTCACGAATAAATTCTCTGGCTTTTGATAGCAGTGCCAATTTCAACAAAAATTACGAAATTATCTAATTTATCCATTTTTCTGACATAAAATTGGCCAATTTCTAGCTACCGCGGTGGAAAATGGTACATCTAACTTCGGAATCGTGATCGGCGACCTTGAAAACCCCCGAGTGAAATGTTTTAGTCAATTTCAACAAAAACTGCGAATTTATTAAGTTTGACCATTTTTGGGACATAAAGTTGGCCAATTTCTAGCTACCGCGGTGGAAAATGGTACATCTAACTTCGGAATCGTGATCAGCGACCTTGAAAACCCCCGAATGGAATGTTTTAGTCAATTTCAACAAAAACTGCAAAATTATTAAGTTTGACCATTTTTGGGACATACAGTTGGCCAATTTCTAGCTACCGCGGTGGGAAATGGTACATCTAACTTCGGAATCGTGATCAGCGACCTTGAAAACCCCCGAGTGAAATGTTTTAGTCAATTTCAACAAAAACTGCGAAATTATTAAGTTTGACCATTTTTGGGACATAAAGTTGGCCAATTTCTAGCTACCGCGGTGGAAAATGGTAAATCTAACTGCGGAATCGTGATCAGCGACCTTGAAAACCCCCGAGTGAAATGTTTTAGTCAATTTCAACAAAAACTGCGAAATTATTAAGTATGACCATTTTTGGCCAATTTCTAGCAACCGCGGTGGAAAATATTAAATCTAACTTCGGAATCGTGATCAGCGACCTTGAAAACCCCCGAGTGGAATGTTTTAGTCAATTTCAACAAAAACTGCGAAATTATTAAGTTTGACCATTTTTGGGACATAAAGTTGGCCAATTTCTAGCTGCCGCGGTGGCAAATGGTAAATCTAACTTCGGAATCGTGATCAGCGACCTTGAAAACCCCCGAGTGAAATGTTTTAGTCAATTTCAACAAAAACTGCAAAATTATTAAGTTTGACCATTTTTGGGACATACAGTTGGCCAATTTCTAGCTACCGCGGTGGAAAATGGTACATCTAACTTCGGAATCGTGATCAGCGACCTTGAAAACCCCCGAGTGAAATGTTTTAGTCAATTTCAACAAAAACTGGGAAATTATTAAGTTTGACCATTTTTGGGACATAAAGTTGGCCAATTTCTAGCTACCGCGGTGGAAAATGGTAAATCTAACTGCGGAATCGTGATCAGCGACCTTGAAAACCCCCGAGTGAAATGTTTTAGTCAATTTCAACAAAAACTGCGAAATTATTAAGTATGACCATTTTTGGCCAATTTCTAGCAACCGCGGTGGAAAATATTAAATCTAACTTCGGAATCGTGATCAGCGACCTTGAAAACCCCCGAGTGGAATGTTTTAGTCAATTTCAACAAAAACTGCGAAATTATTAAGTTTGACCATTTTTGGGACATAAAGTTGGCCAATTTCTAGCTACCGCGGTGGAAAATGGTAAATCTAACTTCGGAATCGTGATCAGCGACTTTGAAAACCCCCGAGTGAAATGTTTTAGTCAATTTCAACAAAAACTGCGAAATTATTAAGTTTGACCATTTTTGGGACATAAAGTTGGCCAATTTCTAGCTACCGCGGTGGAAAATGGTACATCTAACTTCGGAATCGTGACCCCCGAGTGAAATGTTCTAGTCAATTTCAACAAAAACTGGGAAATTATTAAATTTGACCATTTTTGGGACATAAAGTTGGCCAATTTATATCTACCGCGGTGGAAAATGGTAAATCTAACTTCGGAATCGTGATCAGCGACCTTGAAAACCCCCGAGTGAAATGTTTTAGTCAATTTCAACAAAAGTTGGGAAATTATTAAATTTGACCATTTTTGGGACATAAAGTTGACCAATTTCTATCTACCACGGTGGAAAATGGTAAATCTAACTTCGGAATCGTGATCAGCGACCTTGAAAACCCCCTAGTGAAATGTTTTAGTCAATTTCAACAAAAACTGCGAAATTATTAAGTTTGACCATTTTTGGGAGATAAAGTTGGCCAATTTCTAGCTACCGCGGTGGAAAATGGTAAATCTAACTTCGGAATCGTGATCAGCGACCTCGAAAACCTCTGAGTGGAATGTTTTAGTCATTTTCATGAAACGTTACGAAATTATTAAATTTGGCTATTTTTCAGACATATAATTGGCCAATTTCTAGATACTGCGGTCGGAAATGGTAAATCTAACTTCGGAATCGTGATCAGCGACCCCGAAAACCCCCGACTGAATTTTTACAGCCAATTTTGGTCGAAAACTTACCAATTTTACAAATTTTACAATAAATTTTCCCATGAAAATTGGCCAATTTCCGGTTTAACAGGTGAAAAATGGTCGAGGGACTTGATCTTAAAGTTCAGAACGATTTGAAAAAAAATTAAGTTGATTGGTCTGTTTGGAAAAAATTCCGAGCTTTTTTGCTAAATCGACTTGACTGTATATTAAACTTTTAGGATCCTTCTTTATCATGGAAATTGCAAGTAGATTTTGTTTGTTAAAATTGGTCGAGTGTGTGTTCTGCATTAAAACGTTTATCTGAAATGGAAAGCCTAGATACACTTAAGACATTTTACTACACAAATTTTTGTCTACTATAATATATCGTTTGATTTGTTGGGGCAACTCAAGTATCGTGTCTTCATTTTGCAAAAAAGAGCAATTCTACATATAGTACAGTCATTTTATAGGTTTTTTTTGAGATTTGGAATTTTTTTTCCGACTTTTGGTTTGAATATACAGAAAGTTAGGAAATTTTCCGTAGATTACGGAAAAAATAGTGGCTGAAATCCAATCAAGGAAAATGTCGTAAATTACATATATATATATATATATATATATATATATATATATATATATATATATATATATATATATATATATATATATATATATATATATATATATATATATATATATATATACAATTTTCCGGGCTTTTCCGTTAATATCTTCAATACTGTGCGTTTGAGAGAAAAAACTTTCGGACAAAAGTTGTTCAGAATTAAATTTTACATAGGAATTGACTATTGCGATTTTAATTTTCATCAAATTTTCCACGCGTAGCATGGAAAAACCAATATATGTATATATATGCTAAATATCGTATGATTATTGTAAATAAGGGTACATATCGTTAATCTAGTACATTAGAATTCGAAATTTCCCTAAAAATGATCCAATTTTCCGGGTTAAGAAATTTTTTTTTTATTCAATTTTGGTGTATGATATATCGATTTATATGTTTTTTAGGGCTCTAATAACGAATTTCGACTCTTTTTGGCTGTGAAAACTCATAGAAAATATACATTTGGAAAATAGAAAAATTAATTAAATCAATTTAAAATTGAATTAATGAAAATATTATGTTCTCAATATTAAAAATAACTCTTGTCTTTCTTTTATATCCTTTGAATTTCCCACATTTCCAGAATAAATATACCTTCCATGATTTTTCACATCAAAACTCACCAAATATTCATTATTAGAGCCCTAAAAAACATAGGAATCGATAATGTCATATACTTTACTGAGAAAAAAATAAAAATTTTCTATTTTTCAAATATATATTCTCTATGAGTTTTCACAACCAAAAAGAGTCGAAATTCGTTATTAGAGCCATAAAAAACATATAAATCGATATATCATACACCAAAATTGGAAAAAAAAATTTCCTTCACCCAGAAAATTGGATCATTTTTAGGGAAATTTTGAATTCTTATGTACTAGAGTAACGATATGTACCCTTATTTACAATAATCATACGATATTTAGCATATATATACATATATTGGTTTTTCCATGCTACGCGTGGAAAATTCGATGGAAATTAAAATCGCAATAGTCAATTGCTATGTAAAATTAGATTCTGAACAACTTTTGTTCGAAACTTTTTTCTCTAAAACGCATAGTATTGAAGATATTAACGGAAAAGCCCGGAAAATTGTGTATATATATATATATATATAAACAAGTTTGAAGTTTCTTTGCCTAATTGGCCACTATCGTGTATGTAACTTAAGAGATATAGAATTAAATTTTCTGAATTATGAAGAATATATATATAATTTACGACATTTTCCTTGATTGGAGGTTTTCAGCCACTATTTTTTTCGTAATCTACGGAAAATTTCCTAACTTTCTGTATATTCAAACCAAAAGTCGGAAAAAAAGTTCCACTTTTTATAAAATGACTGTACTAATACGTTTGGACTAAAATTTGAGGGTGCCAATTTGAAAAACAGAATTTTCATCATTCATATAATACTAGACATGGAGAGAACTTACAACATAATATACATGAACTGAAATTATCAAAAGGTTAATCCATATCAAATCGTTCCTATATCTTATAATACATTGCCACCATATAAAAAAAACGGTGAAATTATAAGTATGTTTAAGAAAAGAAGCGTTTTGATAGAAAATTGCTACTACAGTATATAGATATTTTTGTTTAAAATGTTGTTTACAACTTCAATTTTAAAATAGTCTATATTGTACATTTACTTTGAGTTCTGGCATTAGAATAACAAAGTTTTGTTTCTCTGACATATCATGTAACTGATCTCCTGGATACATAAACTGGAATAAACCAAACTAAACCAAAGAAATCTGAACTAAATGTAAGGAAGATTTCAGTTTAGGTAACTATTCAAAAGACTTACCTAAACTCCACATATCGATAGCAGTTCCATATGTTAAGCCTAATATCACTTCGGGTGATCGATAGAAGCGTGATTGGATGTAAGTGTAGATTCGTTGACTTGAATAGCACGAACTTCCGAAGTCTATAACTTTAATTGAACTACTTCCTCTCTGCTTCAATAAAACGTTTTCCTGTGGAATAAAAAACAAGTCACCCACTGCATAAATAAGGTACGTAATTAACAATTCTTCGCAGATTAACACATTTATAAGTTTTCAGGGGAAATCGGTTTCTAGATTTTTTGACACAGTAAGCATTTAGCTGTTCGAGTAATTCTGTAATTTCTCTGTTGGAACTAGGTTTCGACTGGATCAGGAGCATAGGAAAAAATAATAATTATAGATTTATTGCACTATTATCTGTGATCTGTGATGGAGGAAGCAATCAAAATCGAGCTAGTTCAATACTTAGAGCTCAGATGGGTAACTCCATGTGGTGACTGACGAAGTTCACTCCGATACAATGGCTATCAATCTTGGTGTTCCACATGGATCTGTCTTGGCACCAATTTAGTTTTTGCTTAATATCAACAATCTGTTGGAAGTAACCTCCTGTCCCGTGCACAGCATTGAGATGACGGTACACTCCATACCGACCGCTTTCTCATCTAGTGCCCCTATGTCATCCAACGAAGCCAGCGGAGCGAGACCGAGACAAGTCCACGCAATTGAAGAAGATTTGGCAACGACTTTGGAACCAACCACCACCAACAGCACCGTCTAATGTGTATCATGTGAGCTCCATTTCGAGAATGATTTCACAAAAACTTGGTTATCCGTGCCAAGAGCTACTCCTCATAATCTACAAGGCATAGGTTCGATTTGTCATGGAGTACTGTTCACATGTTCGGAGTTCAGCTCACCAACATAAGCTGAAGTTCTTAGATCCCATCCTAAAGAGTTTGATTGATGATGTCACTTTTACGAATTCATTGAACTCTGTAGAACATCGAAGAAAGGAGAGCGATACTCCCTCTTGGATAGATATTTCCATGGTCGGTGTTCATCAGAAATCTCGTCTATTATTAAACCACGAGAGAATCCAGATAGGCGGGCTAGACGAGCACAAAGTTGTCACCCCCTCATCGTCAAGATCGAGACCAGCCGAACCTCTTCATACCGGACTTTATTTTTCTATCGAACGGCGAAGTTGAGGAGTCTGGTGAGGTCTCTACTTACGCCTATAATCCCCAAACTTCCAAGAAAAATTCGTATGTCTATCTCCTCTCCCACACCGCTGACCCACACAATGTTCTTCGAATATTTCATTTTTCTTCTCTTGTAGTCGGAGGACGAAAAAAAAATCGTTCAATAACATAATTACTTTGTATTGTCATAAGGTGTTCATTTTTCGACATAGATTAAGAAAACCTAGTTAGTGATGTTTACTTATAGTTGGAAAAGGCAATAGCTTGCATTCGGGAGGTTAGCAGTTACTATTATAATGACAAATTCAACAAGCTATGGAACATTTTAAAGATAAATAACCACAATCTTGACTCAAATGTGAAGCTGTATTCAAAATTTGATGGTGCTACTATCATTCGAAAGTTTCGAGTGTCAGGAATGAAAGATTCGATATATTTAGTGTTAATCAGATTTCATAGACGGAGAATGTAAATATTATTCAGTATTTTTCAAAAAGAATAGGACCTTTCATGCCACCAATACCAACATAAAACTCTGCATTGAGTAGAGCTGGAAATATTTTTGCTTCAAAGTGTTTTATTAAATCCCACATTATATTTGGAAATTCAAAGATTTGCCAAAATGGACTAGACTGACTGTCCTTTTCGCTTCGAAATTGCTGGCTGTAGCCGACCCACAAAAATTGAGAACCGATGGATAGAAAGATAGACATGGTCAATCCGAATGAGGAGTCCATTCTGTTTACAAATATGCCTTCTATTCTGAGGGGTTCTACACACGTATCTAGTCCTTCGATACATTTACTAGAAGTAGGTACTGAGAACCTTTTGGTTCATGTAAATATAATTATCGACTTTTTTTTAATGAAATTGGTGAAGTTTCGGTTTCAAAGCTGTCAGAATAGTTTATTTCTCTTACATTTATCTCAGCTATTTAGTAAATCGTAATAGTTTCATGTTCTGTTTTTTCTCAATGATTTGAGAATATAACATACTTATATTGAGAGTGAAATGAAGTTAAGGATGCTTAACAAGTCTACAACCTTGATCTTATCCATGAGGGAGTCAAAATGATGATGCACGTGTGTCTATGTGTACATATGAGAAACATTATTTGGGAACTGTTAAGAAGGTGAAATATCCTCCACAGTTCAACACCCTGTATATTGGTGGAATATCATTTCTGTGGAAATATAGTACCAGTATAAGAGACTACAATTTACAATCTTAAATTGTATTTCAAACAACAAAACTTATTCGTTGATATTAAATTTATTTTATAAATATTCAAACTTGACAGCTACGTACGTTTTTCGGCAAACAAAGTTGTCATCTTCAGTAAATCAATGAAATTTCTTGAGAATCTGACTTGACTTTATTGTAAGTTGTATTCGCATCTATTGAGAAACCAGAAAATGCACTGAGGTATTTTTTTGCTTGATTGAACTAGGATGATTATAACCTAGCTTACATCTATCTACTTCCGAGTAGTATAACTGTATCACAACTATTAGATAATTAAGCATTTCCTTTGGAATACATTCGCGGTAAGAGTGAAGCTTTTATTATATAAATTCTCCATAATAGAAGTCTGACAAAGAACTGATTTGAGATAAGTGGAAGTTTACACAGTAAAATGTGTTTTTATTGAATGCCTGCACTGTAGCTAATTTGTTATTCACTGCGATTAATTCTTACACTTGTCGAAGCGTTATGAAAGTAATAAGTTTACTTTCTTCAATTAGAGACGCGTACAGTTCTTTATAAAATAAGTATGTTTGAGGCTTTTATTATCATTTATCGTTCCCTGTAGCCGTCCCTCTAACGTCTGCATTGTTGATATGAGAGACTTGAGGTAGTTGACCTTAAGACTACTTGGTAGTTTTCTTTGTAATTTAAATTGATGATATGAATCAACACGCTCATTCACACAAGCAAGGCATATTTTATCAAGTACTTATTTGCTACATGAACCTTATGAAATAATGACATAGTTAATGAGTATTATGTGAAGATGAGACGTTCTCGCCCTCCGCAGATCGTGTTTAACAATAGCTGGTTCCATACCATTGTCACAATGCATTTATTATAATTCACAATATGTTGAATATTTATTGCTATGACCTGAGAGAATCGTACGATGTAGGTACCTATAACTTTCTGGAATTTTCGAATTCTATGTGCTGAGAGAATCGTACTATTGCATGAAAATGGGTTACTGGATCATTGGGCTATATTTTCAGTAAGTTTTTCATTTATATCAGAATCAAACAGTCATATTTTTTCATCATCATATTTATGGAATACAGCTGCTTGTTTATAATTCACACACATTACCACTACAGATTTACAGATTTATAACGCGCCTTCAACCGCAAAAAACCTTGAATATTTGACCAAACTCCACATTCGCAGATACACTGATATTTCTTGCGAATGCTTTGAAATCTTCCTCAAATTTTCAATCATCGCGAAATCATAGAGACTTGACTTGAATATATATCTCATTATATTATGAAATTAATCAACATTCACAATGAATAATTCTGCCTAATCTTGTACAAGGGAAGTGAGCGCATCCCCCATGACCAGGTCCAACCTTCTAGCTGCTAGTAGTGTTTCGCTTATTTTTATTTTTGTATGCTCTGATTGTAACTCGCTATGAAATTGAACCGCTTGAGCATTTTTAAATTATAGTGATTACAGGAAAATTAGAATATGATCAAGCTAGATCAATTTTAGCCAAAAGTCTGTAAAATTACTTACTTTTTGGAATCATTGCGTGAGTAGAGCGGAACTACTGTTGAAAGCGGGGAAAACACACACACACACACACACACACACACACACACACACACACACACACACACACACACACACACACACACACACACACACACACACACACACACACATCTGAGATACAATTTATAGAGAGTGTTTTCGCTTCTTTCTTTCAATTTGGTCCAATTAAAATTGATCAGAATGAATCGGAAAACTTTCAATAACGTTATCGAGAAGGAATTTCATACAATTATCAATGATGTGAATAAAAGATGTTCCTATATCCTGGAGAACAATGATGTCAAAAAGTTGTTAAATTCATAGTTCATAATATCGATTTCCAGATGAGTAATATTTTGACGAATGATAATTTCAAGTAAAAATATAATAAATATATAGAATTTCATATTCATCTTGATATAATTTGAATAGTCTTTATTTTGCGAAAAAAGATGGTTCGAATTTTACTTCAAACATTTGAATTAAGAATACATTTTCACAGATATCCCTATTCAAATTCGATTCGGTTGATCACAAATTAATAATTGAAAAAATAAATGAGCCAATAAATGGTAGGCAAACACTAAAATGAACCGCATTAAGACCATAATATTTAATTGTAGGTACAGAGATCAGAGAGGACTGTGGATCCTCAATGATGTTCACCATTGATATCCTTTGATCATGCCCTCAAAGCAAAAAACCCACATATGATTTCATACTTTCAGATATCAATGGGTTAATTAGTAGTTATTTTCAACAACTTAGAATTAAGAAATGCTGAAAATACGAAAAGAGATATTTAAAATTTATAAGAGGTCAACTTACCGGTTTGAGATCACAGTGAATGATATTTTCTTTCTGCAGAAGTCGGAGGCATTTGAGCAGAGATTTGGCAAATCTTCGGATTAAGTTTAAACTGAAGCCTTGGTAATTATTCTTCTTGATAAGTTCGTAGAGATTCAGACTGAAATTAATTTTCATTATCAGATTCATCGACCGTGATGGGAACAAAGTGAAAACAATGTTTCACATCGTGTCATGCAATTATCGTTCCTTGATAGTTCTCATAACAATATTGGATGTTCTGATAAGAATTGATATAGTTATCAGTTTGCAACTGGTTATCTTCATTATATTGTTGCACAATGAATACTGTACCGCATTGTTTATTTACCAAATAACTATATGCTTCAATCGACTTCTTATCGTAGAATGTGCATGAATACAATATGTCAACATATATCAATGTAGACGAAGAAAGAAGAATAATACAGTACTTAGAAAGTTATTCAGTGAATGGCTCAAATTCAACTAGAAATGAACTTGGAGTTATTCATGATTAACAAATTAGGCATTTGGAAGATGAAGTTAGACACATTTGCTATTGGACATAAAAACTTATTGGGTACGAGTTGATAAAAAAATATCAAAAGTAACAAAACGAAAATGTTGTGAATCTTGAAAAATCTTGAATTCTAACATTACACTGTTCAAGAAATTCTGCCCATCCAATACGCCTCTTCTTGAAATGGCGATTACTTCTTTATACTGGAAAATCAAATTTCGTAGACGGAACCGACAAAGAATTTAATATCTACCAATATAGCTTGAAATGAAGAGTAGTAAGTGATGACTATTTTTGGTCGCAATGACAGGTTTCAATATATATCTTCAATATAAGCTATTTGTATCTGATTATAACTACATTCTCAGAAATGCTAGTGTAGTCTAATTAGAACCTTGATTATATTCGATAACGAAACGATACTAAATATTGTGAGCAAATAGCTTAAGATCATCTGGTGACATTTTGGCTGCTTTTTATAGATTGCAAGATAATGAAAAGTGGAATGGAATTAAAAAAGTTAGGTAAAATAAGATGATAGTTCCTTTTTTGACGGATATGTATGAATGTTCCTTCAATTATCAAACTTATGATATATCAGAAATAGATAAAATGAGAGTCGAGATTAATCCCCCATTTTCAATAAGTTAATTTTTGTTGAGATAATAAGGTATATCGGTATCTGTATCCTTCATATACTTTGGAGATATCAGAAACACTGGCGTATTTTGTTTATTGGACAGGTAACCAATTAATAATGTAGAATAAAATAGTGCTGACACGTGACCATATGATACCAATTGGGGTGGCTCACGGATTGGAATCATTATCGACTAATTTTGTGGAAAATGAATAAAATTTGAAACTGTGTACAAAGCTATTCGAGGTTAAGCTCTGAACCTCATATGCAATCTAGGGTTACAAATAATGAACTAGACACCAAGACTGCCGTAAACGTTATAATCTAGGAGCTAGACCGATATTGATGGTCTGAACATTAACCTGGTGGCACTATCGTTAGAGGACGGCTCAATGACCAATTCATCTCACAGACCGAATTTTCCCCGGCTGATAGATCTCGAAATACGGCATCCGCATTTTTTTTTTTGACTGGAGGTTAACCCTTTCCAAGTTGCGGTTACTTGAAAAGCATGCCATTTTTATACACTTCCACCATGTGCCATCATTTTTTATCGTGTCCGTTCATCAGGCCGACCAGTTAAAATTGGACCGAAAATGGACTGCAAGTTAACCCTTCCAAACCTGGTGGAGAATGTTCATTGGTGTTGGCAATTGTTAACATATCCTATGCCATCAAAAGTTATCGGTCCATTTTCGAGTAAATTGGCTATTATTTGGACCGAAAATGTTTCTTTTTTTCATTTTGTGGATAAAACTTGCGGGTTACAAGGCAACATGATGACACCATGTCAAATAACTTTATTGGAGGTCAAATAAAGATTTAAAATGATTGCCATCACTCCTTGCCTATTTCAACCCCCCAAAACCCCCTAAGACCACCCCCCAAAAAAATATGACACATATGATAATATGACCAATTTTATGATAAATTAGTCAATTTTTATTTCATTTTCTTATTCTGCTGCATGATTTTAGGGAGTTTTGGGGGGTTGAAATAGGCAAAGAGTGATGGCAATAATGTTAAATCTTTATTTGCCCACCAATGAAGTTATTTAACATGTTGCCATCATGTTACCTTGAAACATGATGTGTTTTATCCACAAAACGAAAAAAAGAAACATTTTTGGTCTAAATAATGGCCAATTACTCGGAAATGGGCCGAAAACTTTTGATGGCATAAGGTTTGTTAACAATTGCCAATACCAATGAACATTTTCCACCAGGTTTGGGGGGGTTAACTTGGAGTCCATTTTTGGTTAAATTCTAACTGGTCGGCCTGATAAACGAACACGATAAAAAATGATGGCACATGGTGGAAGTGTATAAGAATGGCATGCTTTTCAAGTAACCGCAACTTTAAGGGGGTTAACCTCCAGTAAAAAAAAATGCGGATACCGTATCTCGAGATCTAGCAGCCGGGGAAAATTCGGTCTGTGAGATGAATTGGTCATTGAAACGTCATCTAACGATAAACCATAGTGCCATCGGGTTAATGTTCAGACCATCAATATCGGTCTAGCTCCTAGACTATTATTAAGTTCGAATAAATTGTGCAGTACCTACTAAGATCATCATATTATATCATCATTATTTATATATGAGAATGTAATGACGACCACGCTAAGTACTCAACAAATAATAACATTAATTACAATAGATACTATTCTTTCACCTTCATTAGGATGAAAACTAAGTAATGCACCTCTATTGTCAAGTATGGCAATAAACAACTGATACGGTTCACTATAATGTACATAATTATCATATGTGAAAATAGTATCAATATTATAAGGATCCGTTTATTTGATGTGATTCAACACATCGGTTAAACATTCACCGCAAAAGTGAAATAACATTGTTTCAGTTCATTCAATGGGGGCAATGACTAATAAGATCCTTTGCATCATGATCTTCGGAATCATACATTTGGATCCTCAAAGTTGATTCATTTTGAAATAGGATCCACTGATAAATAAATTGCAGTTTAATCGCTTTGTTGTGTTATCATGAATTTAAAGTAACATTAACGTTTACGTCTACTATGTTTTCGTCTTAAAATACGTTTCGGTCTCACGACCATCATCAGCAGTCGTTAGAAAAGTAATTCACATCAACTAAAGCGTTTGATTTCTTTTACTAATTATACTAAGCATTATTATACGAAACAAGAATAATTAAAATTGTAATACCTTGATGTCTAAAATATATGAATATGTATTAGGAAACCACCATATAGTAATGTATCTACAGTTGAAGGCCTCATATCTCGAAGACGAGGAAAAAGGTTTGACAACCAAGTTCCTTTGCGCCAAGTACAATGTTAAATAGATGTGTTTAAAATGTATGAAAACGACATTGCTGTACCAATATTACTGATTCATTTTATCAGGTTTCTTATATACATAATTTCAAGTATTTTGAAGAAGTGAGTGAAAATTTTGCAAGTGCATAATTAATTAAATTCGACTCAATGATTGTACGGTTCCACCATCTAAAGATTTACGATCATATTCGTGGTAGATCTTTTATAATAATACTTGAGGCCGTACATTCGTTTTTGTAAATATTGTTTAGAGATTCTTGTATAAGTCCTATCGCAATCTAAACAAACCTTATGAACATGTATATCAATTTTCAAAACTGTATGTTTTATTGTTCATTTAATTCCCTTTTTGGGCACTCGTTGCTTAGACTATGATTATTTTCACTGAATATGGAAAGAGACTGACATATGCGTTTGACAACTAATACAGATTTTGGTGGTACAAATTCAATGAATTCTCTCGGTTTCCGGGATATTTGCACTTTGAATTTACCTAGTGTTATTTTGAAGTCAAGTTGTGAAAATATCCAACGCAATTTAATAACATGAAGTTGCTGTTGTGTCAAATATATCCAGAAGTTTTGAAATTACTGCATTTCCAGTATCACAAGTGGTTGCAAAATAATTCTTTCATTATAATTTTTCAACATTTGAAAATAACACCCATTTTAAGACATTGTATTATTCTGTGTGTTCCTTGTTTTGAATATATTTTACAAACATACCAAGACAAAACGGAGATGGTGTAGCAAAGCTGTCCTATTAATTATAAATTACAATTCATTCAGATTTCAAACCATGCTGCTAAGATTCAAGCTGGGGGTTAAGAACACCCATTAACGTAAATAGGAATAGGATATTCCTTGTTGCCTTTATTACGGACGTACTAAGAAATGAACTCATGTATTTGACTTGTCCGTAATAAAGGCAACAAGGAATATCCTATTCCTATTTACGTTAATGGGTGTTCTTAACCCCCAGCTTGAATCTTAGCAGCATGGTTTGAAATCTGAATGAATTGTAATTGATAATTAATAGGACAGCTTTGCTACATAAGGATACAAGGTCATCAAATTTTGATAACACAAAGCAGAATTCCTTATACTTACTCATCATCAAATATTTTCATTTTATCCCTTTTAAACAAACTCAGTTTCTTATATTTGATAGATGCGACTCCATTCATTACATGTGTGGGAATGATAGGAATCGACTTATGATTAATCATATTTCACTGACCTATCCTCATTTCCTGTAGAAATCGTACTCAGTAATAACAGTGATGGTAACTGTACTTGGTCAAATTTGAAGTCGTTATACTGACATATTTGATGTTGATTGATTGAAAAATCCCACGGAGTAATGTTAATTGAGAAAACAACAGAGCTTTGCATATTGTACCTAATGGGAAATTGAAAGCCTGCTTACATTCTACAAGTCATCTCCGGGGATTTTCCATATTTGGAAAGGACTGAAATAAGTTCGGTCTATTTTCAAAATATAAAACTTGTACGAGCATTCATAAGACAACAATCTTTATATTGTGTCCATGTAGAATATAATAAGCATGTGTGGGAATTCGATGATCATTTGACGAATGATATCTAATGTGTAGACGTTAACATCCAATTTATCATATCCTACTGACCTATCTACGTGTAAATAAAAAATCGAATAGTTAATGATCACTGTTATACTAACTGTTATAAGACAAACATGAGATCAATTATATGTGCAAACAATAACGTGAAAGCGGAATGATTGACAGAAATGATTCAAAGCAAACGAGACATCCCACACAAGAATTTAAATTGGGAAAACCATATTTAATTCGAGGTGAGATTGACAGAAATTTGTGTACTTACATTCCACATTACTAATAAAATCCAGACTCGCCAAGCAAAGGTTCTCCATATTAGGTAGAACTAAAGGTTCAAACAGGTACGTTCCATTGGGAAAAAATAAAAATAAAGATGCATTTATGCGGTCAATGTTCGAGAATAATTACAATCCAAGAAAACCGGGCAGTTTGGCCCACGTGAGAATTAACACTGTGAATTTAACAGGGCCGGCATATGCACCTACCTAATACCACAAGTATGGAGAGAAAAATTATTTAACTTTCATTTTTCCCAAAAACTTATTCTCTATACATATTATATAGCCATCGTGAGATCGATACATTAATGTAACGATCTCGATCGGCCCAATATATCAAATACAAACTAAAGATATGTATACCGATGTAGTGTTCCTGTCATAGATATTTCCACTTTTGTATAGCACAATTGTATAAAAAAATGTGTGCGAATCAAATATTCCATTAAAATGAAACGTTTGTATATGGAAATATTCAAGAACTGATCAATATTGATTTGATTAGAAAAATATCTGACTCAATCAATTTGGATTCAGTTTATAGCCATTGTGATAACATAACCCAATGTTTCACCACATTCATCTGGAGCTATCAACTTATTTGAAAATAGAATGCTAAATAAGGAACGATCACGATTACATACTAGGATTATATTGATACATGTTTCGGAAAGATGGCTGTTCTTGTCGAAAATAGAGCATATTGATGTGAAACATTTGGATGAACGTGAATCTTTCTCTTTGAACTGCGTATCTATATGTAAAGTGCTTGAATTTTCTTTGACATTTAGCTTGAAGCATTCTGACAGATTTCATTCTCTAACAAGAAGACTTTCCTTTCAACATCATATTACGTATAAAAAATTGACAACAGTGTGTTTGGACAGTATGTTTTAGGTACAATTTGGAATTAATAGGATCAGCGTTGTGTTCAATTGTTTATGGTTTATTCCTGTGCCATGAGTACAAAATATCACCAGTTTAAATAATAAGTAAACAATATATACTCATGTCATTACGATGTACATGTATTTCAGAATGTCTTTCAATACAAGTAGAATAAAAGAGGGACAAATTAGTTTCTCTTCCGTATCATGAATGATATCTCTGAATAAGATTGGTCCTATTCTATACATCAGCTCCCGTCTAAAATATTCTGAGCGTGCGTCGCATTCAGATAGAGGTATCCATGATGGATGAAGAAAAGTAAAATATACTAGACTCTGGTGAAAGACTTAGATGTGTATTTCAACTGATTAGAAAATGTTCAACGCGTTAAAAAACAAGAACTCTGTGTCATGTGAAAGTAAATTTGAACCAAAAGGGATATCTATGTTATGGAGTGGTCTGTCACGGACATTATGTGACTGTGAATGTATCAGTTATGTATCATGTAAACGTAAATCCTATTTTAAATTATCTGAGTTATCTTCATAATTCAGAAAATTTTATTCTATATCTCTAATGTACCTAGGTACACGAAATTGTGGCCAATTGGGCAAAGAAACTTCAAGCTCATTTATAATTAAACCAGAACATTTCTCAGTCAGTTCTATTGAAATAACGCTATCATTGGAATATATATTATTATAATTACCCAACCTACAAATGTCATTGTATATTCAAATTATAGCCGCTTAAATAAAAATTAATGGAAATGAACAAGAACGAGAAACCTAAGGCTTAAAAATCAGTTTCACTTACCTGAATAATTCAAAACTAATGCACAGGTGATTTCTAAAGAAGAAATATTCGAGCATGTGGATAACATTATGATTTCCATCTTTGTCCTTCTTCCTGATATGGTCAAGGATGCCAACTTCAACTAGACCTTGATGGTGAAACCTCTTCTTGTTTCTAATGATTTTTATTGCCACATGTTTGTTCGTCATGTGGTCCAATGCCCTTATAACTTGACCGAAACTACCTTTGCCTATCACTTCAAGAATTTCGTAGCGATAGCAGATTTGGTCGTGCAGAACCTGAATACATCAAAATCCGATGAATTATGAGATATCATGATAACTACGGTCACGAACATTACAATAGGGCCATTAAAATTAAATCGACTTTGATGAAACGATTCTGTTGACGGAAAAGCATATAACTTTTGATATGGAATGTTCTCTCTCACACTTTCATGTTTCGCTCTTCGCCAATGACAAAACTAAGGGAAATTTGTTTCAGTCCATGTGATCGTATTAAATATGTCGATTGAGCCATGAGAATCAAACACTTTAGATTTGAACTTCGAATTTTCATACAGTACTGGACGAATATGAAAATTTGGAATAAATTTGGAAAGAACTTTGAAAATTCCTTTCATCTTTCACTAACAATTCCTGAATGGGAATTGTGAGAATTTGACAAACACTTATTGTCCAAGGACCTACTTGCAAAACGTTTCATTTCGTACTGTGAACTAGTGCAGAAAATTACATAACTCCAACTAGTTTGAAATCTATCATTTCGCACTGCAATATGTGCGAAATGAAATATTCCGCACAGTCACTCAATTACAGGTAGTTGTGACAATGAGAAATCCCCAAATAAATTCATAACATTATGGTGTAAGGTGCTTAACTGCGCTACTAATTCTCAGTTAGTGAGTAGTCTTAAAAGTATTGTGTTCAACTCGTGCGGAAACTGGCTATTTCATACTCGTCTGACAAGATGAAGATGATAAACCACTCGCCTACGTATCATGGCTCGTCATCTTCTCACACTTTTATGAGATATCTTATTTTCCGCAATAACTGCACGTTTCCCACTAGTTGAAAATATTCCATTTCACACTGAAATATGTGCAAAATGAAATATTTCGCACAGATGCTCAATTATAGACCGCTGTAACAATGACAAATTTGCAAAAAACTTCATGAAATTATGGTGTCAGTGTAATTAACGGTGCTACTGAGTTCAAGTTTATTTAATTTATTAAGTAGATACCTACTTATAAGTTGCCAAATTCGTATAGAATATCCTATTTTCCGCACTAGTTGTACAATAAACAATTCCCAGATACAGGGGAATACACCTTGCATAATGCAAAGTGAAATACTCATTTCATGTTAAAATCAATGGACGAAGTTTTCATTCTCCACGTTGGATAGTGATGAAACGTCTTTTAGTTCCAGGCAGCTATTTCATTCTTCCCATGAGCTCATCAGTGGAACGCTGCCAGTCAATGAAGTAATTGATCAACCATCTCTAGCAGGGGTCACCACTTTCGGAAATGATTGGATAACCTCGGTGTTCCAACATCATCTGCCGTAAAGCAGATGTCTCACTGATAATGATGTCCATAATGCCACGGATGATAATACAGATCTCCGCGACCCGAAGGGTAAACAGTTAGAAATATAAATGCCAAGTGACGGCCCCCAAGCAATGCAAACTGGATATGAGGTCATTTCGTGTTAGAATCAATGGACGAATTTTTGGTTATCCAGGTTGAACATTGAAAACAGGTATATTAGTTCCAGATAGCCGGAGATGGTTGATCAGTCTAGCTCGTTCAACTGATGAGCTCATGAGAAGAGCGAAACAACTATCTGGAACTAACAGACGTGTGGTCAATGTTCAGCCAGGAGAATCAAAATTTTGTCTATTGACAACACGAAATGAGTATATGTTCATTTTTCCTTTTTTAGGGGTCGTCACCTGGCGGTTGTATCACCAACTGTTTCCTCATCGATTATTTGAATAGCGAGATCTGTATGATCGATGAGTGGCATTGGGATATCATTCTCAGTTCTCTGATTTCTGGCTTTCCGGCAGATAGTGTCAAAACATCTAGATTTTCCAAACATTGTCGAAAGTGGTAGTTTTACCTCTGCCGGAAATGATTGATCAGTGACTTCATCTTGTACTCAAAAAATTGGAATGAAGACTTGTACTAAAATAACAGTGAGAAGGTTGAGTTGAGAAAGTACTATAGTTCAATTTTTCTCAATAGATATATTTAAGAAATCCTCAAAATCTCATAGTTATATTATTATTTGCGTACTGTTAAGAATAAGGTGAAAATCGGGGTTCATTCATTTACATTATTCTGATTCGAGCTCTGGCTTAAAGGACCAGCCTCTTAATTGGAGTAATACGTCAGACTATAAGTTTCAATAACAAAATGACGTTTGCTAGATAATTTTACAAATTTCAAACAACATTTTCCAATTCAACACCTAAGTACGGTAGAAAGTATTTAATGAGGGATGAAGATTGCATTGTTATTATGCAAAATATACACAGTCAGGCGTCACTGAAGGCACTCTAAATCCCAAAAGTGAGAACTCAGCGCTCTGGCAGAACAGAACGAAACAACTTCGATATGGGTCCCAGAACATTGTGGCATCGGGGCAACGAAAAAACTGATGAACCGGCCATAATGGAGTCATTAGTCTGATATATTTGCGGAGAATCTATACTCGGAGTGATTAAAATCACTGCCCGAGGATGTACACGGTACTGGGTCAAACAACAACAAAGAGAGCGCTGCAATGAAGCTCTTCGCATGCGCCACTTGAATTGTTTATTAAAAAACATTTAAAGAATAGAACCTCATGGACCACAGCCCAATGAGAAGACACCTGCACAAAATCCAACTATATAAGGGAGATCTGCGACTCAGAGACAGACATAGCCAAACATATACTGTCTGAATGCGAGACATAAAGCAAAAGACAAGAAGTTTTCGAGCAACCTAGGTTCCTCGGAGAGTACAACTGGCAACCGGTGAAGAACCTGTACGGACTAGTACAGGGGACTAGAGATGGGGGAAAGGTGTCTTAAGTCATCCAACTGAGATTCGCAAAAAACACAAATGGTTGAGGTGTCATTGATGAAAACAACCATTATCCAGGACAGAAAAATGCAAAATAAGTTGGTGCCTAGAAGGTGCTAAAACAGTTGAAGGTTCAGAGCCGGATGTTTGATGAATCACAAGCTCTTAGTAGAAATAAGTAGGTCACTTATTGGTGTTCCGATATGCTGTCAACAGTATGTTATATCATATCATTAACAGGACCAGCACTACATTCCCGAACAAATGGTGGAATATGAATAGCCCCAGAAGAATATTCAGTATCAACAGGTCTGCTAATAGGTCTATGCCTTTCGGTCAAAAATATAGATACATTTTTACAAAAATCGTCAAAACTATTATATCCTTCACTATACCTAATATAAATTCCCCCCACAGACTGCCCGTAAATCTTTCCATTTAAAATTTATTCTTGTACTGAACATTTTATTCGTTCTCATTTTGCTCGTAAATGAATGCAATATGTGAAATAATGATTTTGAGGCGAATTATTATGTTTTCATCCAAATATTACAACAAACTGATGGCCATGATCAACTAATCTTTGCAAAAATACAACAGAATAATCAAAGAGCTGAATTGACTCGGCCTAGGCAATTCTGATATTCTTGAATTGTATCAATAAATTTTAATAATACACCCCTGGAAGGGCCAGAGAACGCCAGAAGTGACACATAACATTGTTATGTTCCTAAAAATATGGGGATGTACAAGATACATCTTGTAATTTGATAAAGAGCTGTGTCATCGAACAACAATCTTAAGAATATTTAATGTCAGGTGATGCACTTTGGGACTATGAGGTTATTAAACTCAATAATAACACTTGCCTACCTTATTATAGCTTCCACTATCATCATCGAAACCTCCATTCTGCGAACCCCCTCGTTCACCGTGAATTTTACAAGCGTCTAGACCGAGGTACCAAATCTTAGAATACTTCTCTATTTCAGTCTTCTCAAACTCTGTCAAACGGTTCCCATATAAGCGCAATGCCTCTGAAAGGTAAAAAAACTAGTTAGTACAACTACAGTAAACTTTCGAGAACTAGTTTCAGATGGCAGGTTTTTACGATATGTTCGTTTCTTACGCTGACAATGCACATCCTAGGATAAAATTTCAGTTATCCGCATAATTTGAAATCGTTTCAACGAGGTCGTAAAAAGCTGTCATCTTATTTACAGTTTCAACAGAACTTTGTATTATACTAGAAGGGAAGCTGAAGAAGTTCCTCAAAATATTAAATTCGAATTAAATGTAATTAAATTTACTTTGTGATTAAAATCAGTGAGATGGTCAACTGGACAGAATGGTTCACTTATTAGAAAAGGTATGGGTCAACTGGGAAAAACGCTAAAATGGTAACTTTTAAATAGAGGTCAGCTAGGCTAAACTTGAAAATTCTTGGCTTCCGGATGAATTCGCGTTATAATATCATGACTTGAGAACGACGTTTCGCCAACCATTACAGGTGGAATCTTCAGGGCCGGCTTGAGGCTTGAACTATCTCAGTTCATCAAGCAACATTCTGTATTGGAATCTCCACCGCCCACAAATGCTGCCTCACCCCGACTGTGGAGGAGGTCGAGCAGTTCTGGGAAGTAAAGTAGGAGTCACCGCGTCCAATTCACGTAGATACCTCAGCCCCATCACACTTCGAAATGTTTTGCATTGAACATCAACTTCCGCAAACAGAAGTGTACGAGGCAGTCAGCGAAGATGATGTCCGACAAGCTCATGTCTTGGACGAAAAACTGGTGTTCCCGGCCGGAGTCTTTGACTCTTGACTCGAAGAGGAGCGGCAAATGGCACGCTGGGCTGTCAAGGGGTACAGTGTGCTGGTTCCAAAGAATGGAGACTTGTCTGATCCTAAGAACTACTTATCGATTACTCATCTCAACACTTGCTACAAGTTATTTAGATATATCTCGTATGCCAGGTTGTTAAGTCTGGCGATTTATAACATCAGCGAGCAGCGTGAGGCAAAGAAAGGCATGGAGGGTTGCCAGGAGAACCTGGTGATAGATAGATGTATCTCTCAGGAATCCATACTCTACAAGCGCAACCTTTCCATGGCCTGGATTTACTACCGCAAGGCATTTGATTCAACATCCCATGAGCTTTCATCATACTTGCTTCTGAACCTTGCGGTATCAACCCCACTAGTGAGATGCATAGAACATCTGTTGCCACTCTGGATGACTCGTTTTGCCAGCACATTGGGCACACGACGTGTCTTGAAAGATTTGGTGACATCCAAGAGGGCTCGGCGTATTCTGGTTCTTTAATAAGACTCCTCTTTTTGGTGTTCGATAATATGTTTTTATCTTTATCAAAAATTGTTATGTTAATTAATGGTTCCTTGTAATTTATAGAAGAAGAGATGACTTTGAATAATGAAACGCTTCTGCTGCCGACCTGTGATTTAAATCCAATTAAAACTGCACAAAACATTGGATCGGTTGTGTGAGTAATGTATGGCTAATCATCACCTTGATATACTTGGAATGGATTGAATCTATCTAATTAAATACCTAAGATCATTATAAAGCTTTGAAAGATTAGAAACAATTTTATCATGAAAAAAATTGTTTCTTTTAATTTGGATACTTTCTAATATCGAACGTACATCATGATTCTTTTCAATATTCAAAATTTTTGTATTGTTGTAGTCAAATGAATGGTTTGTGTCTTCTACATGTTTACTGAGTGCAGTGGATGAATTCTTCGTATATTCATGTCCATTGTTTTATCGAGGTATTGGGAATATCGGCCGATGTAAACCTTCCCGCAATCTTTACAAGGGATGGAGTATACAGGTTGGGTTGTTTTTTCGAAAAGTACGTCGCTTTTCAATTTAGTAGAAAGACTTATCTGGATGTTTTATCGAGGTATTGGGAATATTGGCCGATGCACACCTTCCCGCAAACTTTACAGGAGATGGAGTATACAGGATGGGTTGTTTTTTTGAAAGGTACGTCGCTTTTCAATTTAGTAGAAAGACTTGTCTGGATTTTCAAACATAAAGTCTCCCGACCCTTCAGAGGCTGGTAACATTGAAATGCCAAAATACGTTGAACCCATTTTGCAGTTTCTCACTCAAACTCATATTGTTTCCTGAAACCAAGAGCCTGAAACTTGCGAAATCGAGATTGGCCTAAATGAAAGCTACCTCAAAATCTGCAACCATATAGTAATTGGTTGAAAACTAACCTTATTCTCAGTACCATTCTATTGATGAATTAGTTCATACCTAATATTATGTTTGTATGTCGTCTTGCTTTGCGAAAAATGATTCACGAGTGAGATATAAAATGCTGATCACAGCGTGAATTGTAAATAAATAAAAAAAATAGGATTTGCGGAACACGAAAATACAATAATGTTTAAAAAGTAAAAAGTATTCCTCTTGGTTTGGCATCATGCACACATTATATTTTCATTATTATGCTGAATTACCTTACCACGATTCTGGTAATTGTTTTTAAAAATACTATTTCTGTACGAATTAATTTTAGCCTTTCTGTTACATTTTCGATAGCTTTTCGCTTAATGTTATTTCCAATTACTAACAACTCACTGCTACATTGATTTTTATTCAACCATAATGGTAATCTACAGTACGCAAAATCGATGTTTTTTAACAGTCAAATTAAAATTTTGTCTGTAACAAGAAATAATAAGCCAACAATGATCTAGGCAAAGATCAATATCTAATAACCAATAGTTCTTACCTTTGTTAACAAATAAAATTAAAAGGATTAACATGGAGTAAAGTGACTGAACCCACGCATCTTGATGTTGTTCATCAAGTTTGCCCAGTTGACCAGTGCATTTCTAAAATAACTTTTTCCTAGTCAACCGTTTGCTCACCTTCTCCCACCGTACTGAATCCTGAACGAATTTCAGGTATTTTTCCTCTGGTAATATAAAATTAAAATGAAGTCATATTATGTTCAATAGCCTTTGAATAAAATTGAACTTCTTTCTCTTGCGACCTTCAATAATTACTGAATGATTTCGTTTTCACTTGACAGATATGTAATAAATTATTTCTGGATTGTAAAGTAAAATGAACTGTCATCAATCGATCACTGGACTTCTCTCACTTTGGTTAGCAAAACAGCTTTCGGTCACTTCTGCGGGTAAAATATATGATTGTGAGAACAGGGAATATATGACGTAACTTGAAATATATGGGTGCATTTATAGCCAGAAAAACACTGTTGTGAATAAGGGTCAATAAAATACTCTATAATTTCATTAAAAAACCCAAGATTTAGGTTAAAATATAGTATTGGAGACTGAACTGCCGCGCCCAAAAACAAAACACACAGTATTTTCACCACTCTAGAACGATTTGATTTCAAATCCATTCGAACAATAGGAACGGCGTGATCGTGTACTCATTTTTACACACGCGCACACCCAGCCATCATAGTGGAGGGCAGTTATGAATTTTTTTGCGATTTTCGCGCTCGTTAAAGGGACATGGGTCAAAAGGTTCGTATTGATGGCCCAAACAACATACAAAAAAGTTGAATTACTAAAATGGATGCCACCCAGTTTAATTGGCCAAAAACTGTTTTTTTTTTTGCGATTTGAGAGGTACTTTCTTGCTTTATTTTTCTAAGGCCTCAGAGATTTGGCTTAGATTTGGGATTGACACCCTTTCAATCTGGGTGTCAGAGGAACCCATTGGTTCAAGGTTTTTGAAAATCGGTTCATGCCCCTCTCACAATATAAATATATACACGTATTCAAGGAAAAAATTCAAAGTGATCAGAAATAGCCAATAATCAACCAATTCAGCTGAAAATTTAGGTAAAGGTAACTCTTTCCAAAAATAAAAAAATGGTTCCAGGTTTTGGTTGAAAATCTTTGATAGTTTTCCCTTAGATTCAATTTTAGTTCATTTTTCCGAAAAATTCAAAGTCAAATATCTTATGTCATTTGGGGGTTATCAAGATCTATTTGGTTTCAAATAGAAGCTATTTGTGTGTAGTTTAACTTATAGGCGTCATCCATTCATTTCCAAAACTTGGACTAGTTTTTGGACATTTTTTGTTATTATGTATTTTGGATATGATTTATGATTTTTATGGCGCCATTACGCTTATATTTGCATATAAATACATATACATACTTATATTTATGCATATTAAATACAAAAACATATTAATATACATAGGTTATGTATAGGTGTCCAATGGACCCATGTCTATAGGATCTGGACTACCCAATTTTTTACTAAAATTGACATGCGACTAATGAATTCCGGAGCAAAATGATATTTTGAACAACTTTTATTGCATATTTTTTGAGAAAAAAGTAAAAAGTTTATGTTTGAAAAGAAAAACAGTTTATTTCGGAATTTTTGGCGATTTATTATATATTAGCATATATATATATGAATGAAAATACTTAAATGTATATCTATATATTATTGTTTCCTCTACTACAGTACATTCATGTTTGGATAATAGGTGTATTGTATGTGTATTTATTAGTATATTATACAATCAAACTATTATTTTTTTATTATTAAGAAACTGCATCCTGATGGAATGATAATGATAATGATGATAATAATGATAACAATAACTATAACAATAATAATAATGATTGTGAAAATAAATGTTAGATTATCTTTATAGTAACCCAGAAAGGGGTTTACTCTTACTCGTGTTTAACTTATATTATTATATGTATTATGATGATAATGTGTGTGCTTAAAATAATAATATAACAGTTTAAGTAGTTGAAGGAAATATTTTGTTGTTAAAAAATTGAAAGGAACCAAAACATCTGTCTTATATGAAATAGATCATTTTTTTTTCAAGACCCGTATATAATCAATAATTAAAAATATATATTCGGAAAGCTGGTATATACACATACGCATATTTTACAATGAAGTTCTATTATAGATTCATAATATTTCAAAATTATACTACGATACTAGTTTATATTAAGAAAAATAGTACACGTTACGTAATTTTTTCCCCTCTTTACAATAAATCTAAGCTACGCGTCTGTAAAAAAGGTTCTCATCCAAGAAAGAAGAAAAAAAGAATTGAAAGAATATTTTTGGTCCATGTCGAAAGAATTTTATAAACTTTCGAGTTTCATGAGTGATTATCATTGCTACCCATGTGTCAAAAAAAGATTAAAGGAGCAGCTGCAACTTATTACCTGTGGTTGCAGGACTTATCGGACACGCCGACTTATATCTATATTATTCACTAATGATAATAATACAAGTTATTACTATAATGATGATATTATTTGTTCACAAAAAATAGAATAATTTTGATACGAAATAAAAAAACAATAAGTTTTTTTTTCAAACATAAAGTTTTCACTCTTTTCTCGAAAAAATGTAATCTATAAAAGTTGTTTAAAATATCATTTTGTTTTCATTAGTCGCATGTTCATTTTAGTAAAAAATTGGGTAGTCCAGATCCAATGGACATGGATCCAATGGACACCTATACATAACCAATGTATATTAATATATATTTGTGTATAATATGCATACATATAAGTATGTATATGTATGCATATTTATATGCAAATATAAGCGTAATGGCGCCATACAAATCATAAATCATATCCAAAATATATAATAAAATGTCCAAAAACTAGTCTAAATTTTGAGAATAAATGGATGACGTTCATATACAAAGTTGAACTACATACAAATAGCTTTCATTTGAGACCAAGTAGATCTCGATAATTCCAAAATGACAAAAGATATTTGGATTTTAAATTTTCGGAAAAAATGAACTAAAATTGGGTATTAGGGGAAAACATCAAAGATTTTTCACCTAACCTAGAACCATTTCTTTAGTTGTGGGAAGAATTACCTTCACCCAAATCTTCACTTGAATTGATCAATTATTGGCTCTTGCAGATTAATTTCAATTTTTTCCTAAAATACATGTATATATATTTATATTGTGGGAGAGGGGATGAACCGATTTTCGAAAACCTCAAACCAATGGGTTCCTCTGACCCAGAATAAAAGGATATCAATCCCAACTCTGAGCCAAATCTCCAAGGCCTTCAAAAGAAAAAGAAAAAAAAGTACCTCTCAAAAAGCGCAAGAAAACAGTTTTTGGTCAATTAAACTGGGTGGCACCCATTTTGGTAATTCAACTTTTTAGTATGTTGTTTGAGCCATCAATACGAACATTTTGTGCCGGGTCCCGTTAACGAGCGCGAAAATTGTCCAAAAAATCATAACTACCCTCCACCCTATCATCTCAAAAATAGTCCAGATCCTCAAAATTGATATATTGGCAAAAATCCCGAAATTTTTTGCCCCAGTTGCAATACTTCCCTTATACTGCATATAGTGAGAGAAGTAATTAGGATAAAAGGCTAATTTATAATTTGATAACAAATCGTATCATCATAATTCAGACAAAGTTATCAACAAGTTCATAACTAAATCTGTAGGTACTTTAATAAGTAGTTTTTCTGATAACTCCAATCACCATTTGGAGTTTAAGCATTTATTAGGCCGATTTCCGGGCGTGCGTGCGTATGTCCCTGCATAAGTGTAGCCGATTGCGACGAATTTGAAAATATGTAAATCGCTTTGAATTAGTGAAAATAAAAACTATGTATATTATTATTGTATTATTATGACAACAACGTTCTAATAGATCACATACCTGTCTGAAATTATTATTTGGGAATCAAAAAAATGACGTCATCGAAGCAGTTACGTCTCAGTATTCGTCATCATAGAGATAATCCTATTTACTTTATATCGAGGTTACATCAAATTAATTACTCTGTGGTATCTTGAAAGTAAGATTAACATAGTAATTTAAGTCAATTATTTTGACTGTTCTCCTAACATCAAAATAATATACCAAAATATTATAATAATACATGGATATAAAACATAGTTGTAAAACACATCGCTTCTCAATTGAAATGAACTTCCAATGTCACATAAAGTATAATTTTATGTATATTCACGCCAACAGCTGTTTTTATTCATTTGCAATACATCAGTTAAGTGGTCCCGAGGGTGTTCAAATATTCAACCCAAAACATTCAACAACGAATCAATGAATAACTTCATTTTCATCCAATAGAGTTGGATTCATTGAAACTCTAAATATGGGTACAACTGGATTGGATATATGTGAATACAGAATTCAATTTATTAACCAGCCAAGAGTCTACCATCAGATATGTGGGAGAATTTAAACTGCAGAAAATTTTGGATGCTATGCTTTAGCCAATCAATGGAACAAGGGAGAAGATAGATCATAAGCTCCATATAGTACGTCCTTAGGTATGTGAGATTTTGGAGAAGGCTCTTTGAATGTCTTGTGCGAACAAGGAAGACAGGAATAATATTGAGGCTATTAGAATAAAAGATAATGTGGACTTTTTGTGTGTTTCCAAGACGCCATGGGAGGATGAATACGATCAACTCTATTTTTGAATGATCAACTTTTCAAGAGAGGTATTCACGCTGGTTATATTGATAAAAAATTAATAGATTTCACAACTCTTGCAACCATCGGAGGGTGATGAAACAAACATGAAATAATGACAACTTTTGTTTTTTGAGTCTTTTGGGCCGTTAACCCTATTCTAACTATTTTAGCAATATTGCTGCTTATAGATATATTCCAACAGTGGAAGTTATAGCGCAAAGTTCTGATGTATCCTCAACACGACCGATTCGCACATATGATGAGCCAGTAGATGAGGAGCCTAGCGCTCACGCGGCTTCTGACGTTAGATAGTACCCGATGAATGTGTCGATTCCAACTAGCGCTGCTTAGTGCTTTGAGCGATATTGGTCTTGGCAAGCCTTACCCCTAGTCACGTGACCCTAGTCGGTTTTCGGCGTCTCTCGGGCGAGAATGAAATAGGATCCTGTAAGAGAGTGTTTTCAACACTAAAATATCGTTTTCTACTCGTTGACATAATATTATAACCTGCATAATAATCATATGCAAATGACCTAGAAAAAAATCATGCAAATTTAATTGCAATAATTCTGTGCAACTATTACTTTTCAACCAAATTTATATGCAAGATGACTTTATGTATTCCCGTTATGGTATATTTGTTTTCATCCCTAGTTTTTAAAACTCGTGGACCAAAATTCAAATATCTCAGCCATTGAGGTATATCAACAATCGAATCGAATGAGGCAAATGGCATTACATATTCTATCGGTAACGCACATGTCTTGAAATAATGAAAAAATCATACCTACTTTAGAGGTGTTTCAGCAGTATAGATTATGCATTTTGGCACGCAGCTTATGAAAGTTCATTCGAGTACATTCCGCTCAGAATCTGAATCATCCTTATTCATAAATATTGTGTACGAGTATGATCGTATTTCCCATACAGGCATAATACTCATGCGTTTAATTATAACGTGTCTTAATAACAACTGCATTTGGGAAAGTTTCACTAATCGCAAGAGTTATTTTTGATGGCTTTAGAAATATGGGGAGTAATTTATCACAATGTAATTTTTAACATAACTTTAATTACTCATAATTAAAATATATATGAGAAGCTACATAACAACAGGATATAGAAGATTCTGTGTTTAGTGTTCAGGAAGAAGAAGGTAATTACTCCCTGTTGCGTTTAAGATGAAATACTATATACTATATATTGGAAGATATGAAATTATAAACTTACCGTTAGGTGTAAGAGGTAATCCACTATTTTCTCTGTTGTTGTTCATAGTCGCCTGATTTTCTGAATTCTTGGAATTGTTGTTGACGTTTGCTAGAGAATCTACCAGTGGAGACATTGGACTCGATGCGGTTTTACTTCTATTTAAATTGAGACGAGATGATGAATTACTTGCTAATAATGGCAACTGCAAAAGAGAAATGACTTTTAGAAATGATTCATAAGGAAAATGTTGGTGATAAACACTTACATGTACATAATCTTAATCGCAATTTTATCTTTTTGTTTTGAATAACAATGTAACGAAGCTCAAAATTTTAAATAATTATCAAGTTCTGGTAAACGCAAATATTGATTAAGTTTTCATAGGAATTATTCATCTTATTGAATGGGAATCGCGCATAAAGAAATATACCTACACAATCCCAGACAAATGTTTTAAGGATGATCATTTCTGAAACGTGCATGAATATGAAGTAGCTCGATAATTCCGGATAACTATAATTATTTCAATAAATGAAAAGTATATACTACAGGGAGATATGCATTCGTTTCGATAAACTTTGTCGTAGAAACGAGTATCGTTCGAAGTTAAGGTTGCAAACTTTTGACAGCCTTATGTGTAAAAGCTATATACAGCTTCTGCCTCGGCAAGAGGAATTACGTGAGGATCACTCGCGCGATTTATTGATAGAAAAAACAGTAGCGTCATTGAAAACTGTTTATCAGACTTTAATAAAAAACGAAGCACTAGGAAGTGACAAGACTACCGGCTGAGAACATATAAAAGATGAACATAGAATCTTTCAGAGAATGTGGTAGATCCACGGTCGTACATACAGGTCTGGAAACTCGAGGTTGTTTCCTATATGAAAAGTGAGACCGCTAAGCGTCGTCTTTCGCATAGTACCAAAAGACGCCACGTAAGAGTATTCTCTGACAACTGTCAGTTGACTTGTCAACACAAGAAATACCTGCGTTTTTAGAAACAAATTACAAAATCGTGCATTGTGCCGAAATGCAAAACGAGGTACAAAAGTGTAAAGCAAGAAACTTCTGTTTTTAAAGTGCCGAAAGATGCGGAAATGCGAAAAAAGTGGATGCTTGCGATTCCGAATAGAAATCGTTTCAACGAGGTCTTTGATGAAGTTATTTTTAAGGTGAGTTTGACAAGAGTAACAGTTAGATTCCTCTCTCAAATCAGAATAGTAAATATTGCGTTACGAGAAAAATTGGCAGTGTCAACATAGCCGAGGTTTCCGGATCCGTCGAGTGTACAGTACCGGAGGTTTTAGTGTATAATGTATATATTGTAAACATAATGAAAGACAACATACTAAACTAGTATACATGTATTTTGATTGTAATCCTAATTTAATAAAAAAAAATTTATTTGCGATCGATTATTTTCAAATTACTACCAAAAAAAGCCATGGATAATAAGTACATACTCCGGAAAGAATGTGTTTAACGAGGTCTTTTATGTGTGCGAAAAAGGGGAAGTTATTTTTAAGGTGAGTAATACATTTTGAAGAGTAACAGGTCTATTCCTATCTCAAATCAGAATACTTAGTAACACTGCTTGCGATTCCGGGAAGAAATCGTTTTACCACTTCGTGATCCAAGCACCAGCTAGTGGCTGAGCGAGGGACTACGAGTTTGGCGGCGCGTAAGAGACTCATATCAACCATACAGAACGTATCTTGTGTATTCTAAGGATAATCTTGTTTATCCTATGTGAGCGTAAAATCCGATCTAAAATTGAATCAAACCTTTCCAGAATATAGAAACCGAAAGTAAGTGAGAATTATCAGTACATTTTTTGTATTAATTGTGTAGCGAAAATCGGTCTGTTTTGGTTGTTTGTGCCCCGGTCGAGGTGTAATCAAAGTTCTGTAATTGAATTGTCATTTTTCCTATCTCTATTCTGTCTATTCCGTAAACTGAATATACTAATTTATTATTTATTGTAAGTAATTGTATGGTGTCAGGTATAAGTGAATTGTAAAATTCTGTATCATAATCGCCATCTACACACTGTGCTGTTACCTGTTACCCGGAAGTAGTTGGGGATTGTTGATAAGCTCCTGATAGTGCACACTGTGCTATTACCATCACCCGGGAGTAGACATTTGAAGTGGAAGTGCGAAAGCAAGTTTAAAAACGATCGGAATACTTTCATCTGCACACTGTTCAGTTACCCGGTAGTATTTCTGATAATTTAGCTTCAGTTTTTGCACACTGTGCTGTTACCCGGAAGTAGGAACTGAACTACTCATGTTAAATTATGGTATTTTGATATGGCCTTTATATGTGAGCTGTTTCAAATAATATTTGCTACACGTTCCCTGGTACGTGCTCATTTTGATAACCATCTTCACAATGAATTATATTGAACAATTAGGAATTACTCTTCTCCAATGGACAGCTAGGAAATTGAAAAATGAATTAGTAGTTTCAGAAGATCGTGATTTAATCATTACTGAACAATTGACTTCAGAGGCATATTTACAGGCTGTTTCATTGGAAGAGGGACATAAGATACTGTGATAGGAGTGATTGAAGTGATTGTAAGTAACCTATTTTTAATAGGTCTATGCCCCTTTATAGCCGAAATACAGGAAGTTTTATCAATTTGGGCCATTTATTTTCGTGCACAATACTTGGGAATCACCTTTTTCAACATTTAACAAACGTGTCATGAATAACCGATTTAATAAAAAAACGTATCCAGTTCCGTCTTCGCAAAAAACTTTACAACGTGTTAATTTAATGATGCACTCCATATTTGTCTTCAAATAATTTACCTACGAGCTCAAGATGTGGATTATGAAGAGAGAGAGAGAGAGAGAGAGAGAGAGAGAGAGAGAGAGAGAGAGAGAGAGAGAGAGAGAGAGAGAGAGAGAGAGAGATGATAAATACTATTTATTGCAATAGGACTATAACAATTGCACGAAATTTCCACGGTACGAATTTTCTTGCTCTTTGATCGACAGATTTTCTAATTACTTCTAGATTATTTATCTCTTCTAAAACATATTATTTACTAATATTTATATCTATAATATACGTTGTATTCTAGATATCCTCAAATGTTGTAATCTACAGGATTGAAGTCAGGTGACCTTGAAGGCCAGGGATGAGACGATGAGAGACCTCTTCCTTTCCACATGTTGCAAAATTATCGTTCAGAAAATTCATTTTCAATAACCTCCGGAAAAAGGGAAACTAAAGTTGATTTAACAAAAATAAACTATGTCTGACAAAAGATGCTGATAAATACAGTAATGTAAGATGTGTCAAACACATAGGCTGCTGGACATGCCAAATTTTAAGTAGGAAGTGCATTAGGGTTGTTGCAAATCAATTTCAGAATTCTGATTGGATAGGTACAAAACATAAATAATCAAGATATTACAATGAATAAGAACCTGTTATTGAATCCTCTAGTGATCCATCCGATTCGATTTTGTAAGTTCACAATTTTCATAACCCACATTTTGCACTGGACCTGGATTTCCATTTTTCTGATACATCGTTATATTCGACAAGTTATTTATGACACGTGTACCAAATGTTGGTTATGAGGACAGAGAGAAATGAGCAAAATTGATAAAACTCGGTATCATAATTCCTTTATTAGATATAATGTGACCTAGTTTTCTACTGGATAATAAATCTTGACCAGATTTTTTTTCTGTTTCCGGCTTAGAAGTACCAGCTTTTTCTAACGTCCACCCACCCCGACAGTATTATTCCAGTTTGAAAGCGTGAATTCACCATAGTAATTACGAAGATGTCTAGAGTACTAGAGGGTATTATATCATCCAGCTCGATCTTGTTTGTCTACCTGAGACCTCCTGTATACGATCGCACTGACTTCATCCCTATTCAACATGACAGACCGATACTAAAAATATTGATAATTGGAGGATACTAGCCACCGATCAACCTTTTCTTTATGACACGACCTTGTTGTTCGAGATTAGGACGTTAATGAAATTTGACGGTATAATGATGCACGCATCGTCTTGAATGACCTATATCACCTCACAAGAGTCTGATTGAATTGCACTATATTTAAACGCTCATAATGGTAACTAGGACACGTTCATTGTAATTGTGATCGATACAAGATATTCACAACAGGTTGAGATATAGTGAGGAAGGAAATTAACTTTTCCCATTTTATTAATGGCAAGTCTATGTCAATTCGGCTCACTATTTACTCTTTCAAAGCTTATTAGTATAACTGATGTTCAACGTTTGCCATGACTCTTGCCATTTAGAAGAACAGATTATTTTTAGAAAACTGTTTAGCAGAAAACAGCGTGATGAATAGCATGCTTGTAACCTTTTAGAACCACGATATTCAAGCCCTCAACATGCTGAGCCTGATGTTGATGTTTGTAATCACTCATTAGAGATGAATATTCAAGCGGTTCATTTTGATGACTCTTATCAATTATTTCAGCTGATATTTTCCTTATTCGAAGATATCTAATAAAATAAATATCAATATTAAAATTTCACGATATATATATATTTTACTTTCAATGTTGGGAGAAATTTGATTTCAATGTATGAATAGTTCAGATTTAAACTTCGCAAAAATCGTACCGGATATATGAGAATATAGGCTGCTGCGCACTCCGACGACATCGCAGCAATTACGCTAGAATAACCAAATCAGTTCACGAAGCTGCTTCTCTGCTCCGGTCGGTGAGTAGCTTCTGGTTCTCAAATCGTGTGCCCTAAGTAGTCTTATTGAACCCAGAATGACTGCCTCCTGCATCCAGTCTATCATACACCCATCGCCATAATGCGGCCATACGGATGGTGTATTATCATCTAAGGCACTCGTACGGAATATACCAAGAGCCTACCTTACATGCCAGGACATATTGAGTCTGTTATCAGAAAATAAAAATGCCAGATCTATTGGAATAACCCGCTTCCAATAGTCAGGTCCAAATAGGCCTGACGCTGTCCTCCTCGATGAATAAACAAAGATTACGTATGCCACCGAATTCTCTGCTTCGATAGAGGAGAACATAGTCTTGAAAGAGGAGGAACAATGGACAAAGTATCAAGATCTTCTGTTCGAGCTCCAATGCCAGGTTCGCATCATCGTTGTTTTGGGTGGAATTCGTACTTCACTGCATTGGAACTTAAAGATCATTCCGACCTTGAAGAACTCGGCACAGATCTTGATAGACCGGATACAGAAGGCAGTGATTCTGGGTTCAATAAGACTACTTATGGTATACAATTCAGGAACCTAATCCTTTTTACCGACCAGTGGGAAGGAGTAGCTTTGGTTAACTGATTTGGTTTTTTTGACCGATTGCTGCGGTACCTGACTCGGTATGTGAAAAAAATTTATGTACCGTGAACTTTCTGATTCTATAATGTATGTCCAAAATATAGTCAGTGATGATTGTCCAACATCTTTCTGAATGCAATTATAAATTTATGAAAGATATTGGCTCTTTCATTGCTGGTAAATTTTTGACTTCTCCAGTATAAAATCGTCATTTCATTCTCAATCATCATATTGCTCATTTAGAATTATCTTTCTGTATTTGAGTTCCATTATTCTTATATTGAAGTTGTACTTACATATTTTTTTGATTGCCAAAACTTGTTCTCAAACTTTATGTGCGTGTATCCAGATCATTGCAACTCAGTAAAAGCAGAACATATCTATCAGGCTGAGAAAACCTGTGTAGGCCTGAGAAATTAATTTTTGGCTTTTGTCTTTCTAGTTTACTTGGTCGCATTACATCTTTTTGTACAACTTTAGAGGGAGATAAGAAATTGGTAGAATTTTACAGCTTAGGGGGGGGGATAAGCAGTTCTGAATGATTGTGAAGTAATCATTTGGATCTATCTCCATTACCTTATGAATCTTCCATTGACTACTAAATCTTCCAGATATCAACTGCATTGGTACCAATATGGATAAGGGGGATAGTTTCGTACTTATAGTGTTATAGTGTATCCACAGTGTGAACTATTTTATAATTTATTGTATTTTCTTGTTCGGTTCGAGAGTATTAGGAATATTCACACAAAGATGCAATAAATGATGAACGACTAGTTGAACTTTGACTCATGCAAGTCCACACAACCAATCTGACTGTTTTTTTCCAAAGAGCCATGGCCCAAGATATGCATTGTGGCTAATACACAGATATGTAGAGGTATACCTGAATTTCTTCTTCATGTGAATGAATACTGTTGATTATAATTCTTATTAAATTATTTGATAAATTCGGCACACTAAGGTATTTGGGTTTACAGTTAGGAACCATCACTGAGCTGATAATTTCTGGGCCCATTGCTCTTATGGCTCTTTGACTGTCGGACATGATGGATAGATGTTTTCCGTTCCTAGCAGAGTGAACTTCCCCCTGTCCCATTCCCCTCCTCTTCCAATGTAGATTTTGAGGTATTACGTAAACATGAACACCTTGCTCTTGTCGTTTCTTGATGTGGTGGATACTGGATGTTCCATCTTCAGATAGTCGTTATGCTTCCCTGAGATTCTCCTTTGCTTGTTTAAGAATAGTCCTATTCGCAGTCCTTTGTATTTCTATATGGAGTGAGGAGTAAGTTACTCATCAGACAAATATTGATATTAATAAAATATTTTTCCCTCTCCTGACTCTCTCTAAAATTCCATCAAACATTCGATTATTTGTTTTTCCGTCCAAACTTTAAGTTTTATTGTCGAGTGAAACAAGAAAGTTTTGAGGTCAGTAACATCACTATACGTAGTGAGAAAATAGGCTGTAGTTTAAATTTGAATGACAAATATTTTTGAGTGCAGAGGTAATACATTGCATTAATTTTTGAAGGAACTTTCATCGACATCTGTTCGATTGTTGAATAGTTTTATTCATCGTACCCAGGTCAAATTGATCGGAAGTATATTTTTCAGCATGGAATCATTAATTGATACAGCTTACCAATTTGTAGTAACCAATAACAGATTATCAGATTTTTTCAAATAGTGAGATTCATAATGAAATGATTTGATAAATAAACATTCAACAATTATTTTATTTTTATTATTTGCTCATTCTATTTTATGGTTTCACAATGTTAATCAAAATTTAATTGTGAATCTGCGAAAACGATGAGTTGAAAAATCAATTTCAATATTCTCTTACTTTCATTCACAGTTTCATTGTTATTAATAAACTATAAAAGAGTTCACACTGTGGATACACTATAACACTATGAATAAGACATAATCACCATTATCTACTGAAAATGTAGGGGTTAAGGGTGATTTTTTCTTATTTTTAGACTTTGAATGAGACAACTAGCGATTATTCTATCTTGCTAGCATTGAAATGAACAAATTTCTATTTCATTTCTATTTTTCATGACTTAGATGACCAAAAAAGTTATATTTTACTTTGTCAGTCAACGATTCTAATTTTGAGCATATTTTATGATATTATAATCTTACATTAAAGGTGATTCCAAATGATATTGTGCGAAATCTGATTTTTTTTTAATCATTATTTCAGAGACAACATGAACAATGTTCCATTAATAAAAGGTGAAATAGAAATTGTAATTGTTACAGCAATAATAATTAATAACAAAAAGTAAAACGAAAAAAACTCATTAAAAATTACGTCGAATAAATCGAAAATTATCATAAATATCCTCCTCTTGTCACTTGCACTGGCATCGACATACTATATGGTCTACAATGGTTTAAAATTGTATATCGATAAATGTGATAGTACTTACTTCTGGATGCTTGAGCGTAGGCTTGTAAGATGTCAGTCTGTTCCTAGAAGCTACTTCCAAATGTTTACCGGATGATATTGGCGGCTTGGACCCATACTTAGTTGGTAATGTTTCTTTATGATGATGTGTGACTGGACTCTGGAAAAGAAAGTACTAATTAGAACTAGAATATTTCTGTTGCTTGAAATAATTTTTTGTGTAAACTATGTACAAAAACCAAAAGATTAGTTATTGACAATTAGCCGACGTTTCACCAACCATTTCAGATGCCATCTTCAGGGCAGACTTAAGGCTTGGACTGAAACTGATTATTCCGGTTTCAGTAGCGGTATTTATTGTAGGAAAAAACCTTCGCGCTAAACACTTCACTGCTTTTATCCGTTGTTAACTCAGTTTTGGCATCTGACTGGAAATTTCACTTCACACATGACCACACAACGGTTCATGTGCGAAGTGGAGTTTCCGAGAATGAGTTTCCAAATGTTTGAAAGGTAATATCCTGAGTCACGGTTTAGATTATTTGGATGTTCTAGGATTGCTATCGCTTCAAGAATTTTTCGCTGCAGGAAGTTTGGGGCTCGGGCTAAGATTTTACTATTTGTGAAGAGGATTTGATGATTAGTGTCAAACCTGTATTCCGCAAGTGCAGATTTACTGGTGTCACGAAGCCTTGTACAGCGCGCTCATGTTCTGTCACACGAGTAGCTACTGTACGACCTGTTTCACCAATGTAGACTTCACCACAAAAACAGGGAATGCTATAAGCACCTTCTAAATGGAGAGGAGTAAGGGAATCTTTGATAGGTTTGTAAAACTGTTTTGGAAGTGTGGAAAACCGAGTAGAAATATTATGTTTTTTGAGGATTTTGGAAATTCGATGTGTAATATTTGGAATATATGGAAGCTTACACAGTGAATAAACAGGCGGAGGTGTTAGTGGCTGAGATTGATTTGAAATTTTAGGCGAAGTGTATTTCTTTATGGCTTCTTGAATGTTATAATAGGAGAAATTATTTGATATTAAAACAGATGAAAGATGTTTTAATTCAAATTTTGAGGACTGGGCTTGGGATAAGTTAACAGATCTGTAGAACAAAGAGTTATGACAGATTGCTTTTGGACATGATGGTGATGAGAAAGGCCATTGTGGTATCTATTGGTGTGAGTGGATTTTCGATACACAGAATGTCCCAAAGTATCGTCAGTCTATCGACTGGGTAATACATCTAGAAACGGGAGTGAATCTCCCGATTCAACTTCCATGGTGAAAAGGATATTGGGATGTAATGAATTTAAATCATTGAGGAAGGGAACAAGATTTTCGCGACCATGTTGCCAAATAACGAAAGTATCGTCGACATATCTAAACCAACAATCCGGCATGAGAAGAGATGATTCAATAGCATCTTACTCAGAAGTTTCCATGAAGATATTAGCTATGACCATAGAAAGTGGGGAGTCCAAGGTAGCTTCCGAAGACTGCTCGTGAAACTTGCCATCGTACAGAAAGCAAGTGGGAGATAGACAAAAATCAATTACCGGTAGTAAGTTCATTAAAATATTTTTGCAGGTAACAGTTGAGAAATTATGGAAATGGTGTCTAGAATGGAAACATTGGTAAAGAGTGATTCGACGTCGAAGCTAAAGAGCAAACCATCTGGGTCAACTTTTAGCGTTTGGAGTTTTTCAACGAAATGAAAGGAATTTGGGATAAAACTGTTGGAGTCATCTACAAGAGGTTTGAGAATGGATGACAGATATCGAGAGAGTTTATTAGTAGGGGATCCGATAGTGCTGACAATTGGTCTCAGGGGAAGTGAGGGCTTATGAATTGTAGGCAAACCATATAATCGGAGCTTCTTGAACAATGGGGGATAAGAAATTAGTTATTTCGACTATTAACTTTGGATGATTCCAAATATTACATGCAATAATTAATTCATTAAATGATATTATTACATATAAAAAAAAAAAAATTGCCTATTGACAATATTATTGCAAATTTAGAATGCGGAATTAGGAATAAAAGTTTAGAAGAAAAAAAAGAAATTAGAAACAAAGTTTGTAACATCTTAACAAACAAAAAGAACAAACAGAAAGCAGAAATAGGTATTGCAAAGAATCGTTTTAACTATAATACAAAAATAACAAAAGATTTCTCAGATGCTAACCCTCAAATATTAGTTTTGAACGCGGATAAATGTAATAAGACCGTCATAATGCATAGAAATGATTATGAAAACAAAATAGGAAACCTTTTAAATGATGAAACAACTTATAAAAAATTAAAATCTGATCCTACTTTATCAGTACAAAATAACATGAATAAATTGATAAATAAATGGCATAAAAATAAGATAATCCCTGTTGAATTAAAAAATAAATTAATTTGCCATAATGGGCTAGCACCTTATATCTATGGGCTTCCAAAACTACATAAAAACGATATACCTCTAAGACCCATTGTTAATAATATTGGAGCGCCTACTTACAATTTATCAAAATTTCTATCAAAATCTATCAATAATATATTAGGAAAAAATGAATTCTATGTGAAAGACTCATGGCATTTTGATGAATTTATAAAAAATCAATCTGTACCCGTGAACCATCAACTGATTTCCTTGGATGTTGTTTCTTTATTTACAAATATACCTGTCGTTTTGGCATTGAGTAGCATCAAAAAACGTTGGGCAGACGCCTCTAGATCAATCGGAATTTATTAATGCTATAAAATTTTGCTTAGAATGCACTTTCAGTATGGTGAGCAATATTTTGGACAAATATTCGGCACAGCAATGGGATCTCCTATTTCAGCTACCATTGCTAATCTCGTTATGGAGTGCCTAGAGGATTCTGTTATGAGTTCATTAGATTTTCGGCCTGTATTCTTTAAACGATATGTAGACGATTGCCTTATGTGTGTTCCCAACATTAAAATTCAATACGTAATTGATAAATTTAACAATTTCCACTGTAAACTTCAATTCACTTGTGAAATAGAATTAAACAAAAACATAAATTTCCTAGATATGAACATTAGGCATGATGCAGATGGAAAAATAAAAACCTCTTGGTTTACTGAAGAAGTTTGGTCTCAACGTTATCTTCACTTCAATTCCGTTGCACCAGCTTGTTATAAAAAAAAGTGTCATAAACAGCCTTACGGACCGCGCGATAAAATTGTCCCACGCAGATGACCGCCCCAAAAATTTAAATATTGTTCGTAATACACTAGAAATGAATGGCTACCCGAAAACCGTTTTCAATCCTATCATTAAAGAGAGAATAAACAAAATCTATAATGGTTCGTCGTATAAGAATAACATAAAAGGTATTACAGACAATTTTATAACTTTACCATACATTCCGGAGACCTCAGAGAAAATCAAGAAATGTTTGAAAAAGTATGATATAAATGTTGCGCATAAACCTACTAACTGTGTTGGGAAATATTTCTCAAATCTAAAACCTGTAATACCTACAGATAAACAAACCCACACAGTATATAAATTGAATTGTTTAGATTGTGATGGAACCTATACTGGGATCTCTAAACAATATTTACAAAAAAAAATGTATGGCCATAAATATAGCACAAGAAATAATAACTTGGAAAATTCCACCGCCCTTGCTAAGCACTGCTTTGATTATAACCATCAATTTGATTACAAAAATGTTAATATCTTAACTAACGAAACCAATTATTATAAAAGAGCTATCCTGGAGATGATTCACATAAAACGGGATTCCAAGTCTGTAAACCATAGGGCTGATACACAAAATCTAAGTCATATTTATACTAATTTGATTAAATAATCTCTTGCAAATTCCTACATACGTCTTTATAATTGTTGAAAGTGTTTTTAAAAGGAATGCGTTGTAGTAATATTCCAGTCCAGGTCTGAACCTTCTAAGTATCTCATAAATTACACATCTGGGTCGAGGGTAGGTACTCGACAAATAACTTCGTCTCCAGTTGATGTGAGAATACCAACATGAACTTATACATTTTGAGAATATTACTGAATAGCGGATTCTTACTACAAAAGAATTTTTATACTTTAATATTGACGATACAATTTCGATTATTTGTGGCTCGGTTCGTTTCGACGGCGTGGGCTCGCTCTCTTGATTGAAATTAAATTTGTGCGATTTGGACGCTTGTGATATAATTAGTTTTAATAAACCCCTTTTTTTATTTTTACATAGTGAGTCTTCTGATGATGGTCGTGAGACCGAAACGTATGTAAAGACAAAAAAAATATTCAAAACAGAGTGTTATTGTGACCTATTTCCCAAGAATTTTTATATATAATTCATACTGGGTCAAGAATCTTTATTAATGATATTATTGTAACAACTTAACAAAATAACTATTTCTTTCGTCTATTTAATCAATTGGAAAGCCACATTCGATATAATTCATTTGAGGATATATGTCTCCTTCCCACATATATTCATGATCAACTCTGTTTCCATTGGTATGGTAACATCAAGTTCAATGCTCAGATTTTTTTTAATTTGAGAAATAATTTCATCAAGAGGAAGTTGATGTATGAGGATTGATGGAGAATATATCAGTTCATTTGACCATCTCAATACGTACAGTCTATTAAAGTGAGACCAATAATACCAATGAAAATAATCACTGTAGAGCATCAACGACACTCGATTTACGATCTAAATCTTATTGTAGCCACGGTCATTTTCCGGTCACCTACATCATCAGGCTATATAATTCTGTAACTATAGATCAATCGATATTTTAAAACTAATCTCCTTCAACACAGATTTTTCTCCCTTAACCTTTCTTTTGTGATTTCCCTACTAACAGGAATAATTCCTAAATCACACGTTACGGCAGTATGTTTCTGTGTCATCTAATTGTTCAAGTTAGCAAATATCTGTCTTGTTACATTGTTGTCGCCAGCTTTGGAGCTTGACAAGCTTCTCTCGTATCTTGTGTCTAACGTTATTTCAAGCTTCAAGTGATGGGATCACATCAACCTAGGTTGTAACGTTTAAACTTAACGTGAAGGCTTCATTCCACCAATGAATCGTAATATTGTATAAGAGATGAGTTACACATCTGACTGATCCTGTTTGTTATGAATCTCCAGCTAATTTATAACCAGAAGGAATCATTGCACCATATGAGTTTTTCACATAATTTAATAATCTGCTCAAATTACAATCCCTTGGGTGGATTGTGATTATTCAAGGGGTGTAATCATGATTTTAACAACATTATACAATTCCGAAGAACTTTTCGGAAGTTGGAGAATTAAACTCAAATTTACATAGATTTGTAACATTTAATTTATAAATAATGCCGACAAATTGTTTCACCACACTGTGACATTCTCAAAGCGGGGAGTTATCAACAAAGCTTCGAGAATTTGTCAGCATTATTCCTAAGTTGAATGTTTTGTGTAAATTTGAGTTCAATCCACTAATTTCATAAAGATAGGATGATTTTCGAACCTTAGATATCTTCTAAATTTCTCAAAATGCTAAAGATGAAACAGTTACCCCTTAAATTCCATGAGTATTTGTACTAATCCAACAAACTCAATGGATGTTCCCTCCTGTATTCAATAAAAGGGACTATTTCAACTTTCCCGTTAATCTTTCTTCAAAATCAATGGTATGAACTTATTATACTTTTTATTAAAATCACTACTGATTGATCTGGAATCCGCGACAACATTGTAGCTCATAATTCACCTAATCTAACGTGACATAACCATCCCGTGGTGCTTGGTTGTTCGAATAATATCCTCTATCTGACCATAATTATTATTCGGAAATTTCAAAAATTGTTTCTATTCGCTCAAACCCAGGTATATTATTGTTTTATTTTTTCCGTATATACCATGACTTCACATCGTATGGTAATCAATATAGGAGACAATCGTAGGGTATATAGCGTTTCATGCATAATCTATGCAAATTGTCATATAGCTTATAGGACATATACTATGAAAGTCAGTTTTAAAGCATAATTCTCCTTTGATTATATGATATGATAATTGTATTGTATGTTGCAATCCAATTCATGCCGATAATATCGTTATCAATTTCAATTGCATGTGGAATATTGTAACTATATCATGACTTTGAAAGCAAATCGTGCTTCTTTGGCAGTCACGTTCATGCAGCGTTTCAATTGATTTATGAAAATGAAATGATTGACTGGAGAGTCGCAAGAAGAGTTTTACGCGAACAAATATACATCACGCTTATGAGACACATCAGCTCTTGCAAAATTATCACCCATTTGTACCCATTTGATATTGAAATTGAAATGCACGACTATTTCAGTAGTAATCGAGTTAATTGACTCGTTCAATTATCTTAATGAATATACTGCATTATGAATAATTGAAATGTAATAATTCAGTACACAATTTTATTCTCTCTTTTGGACGAATAATTTGATCTATACAAGGTCACCTCAAGAAAATTTGGCGACCAAGACTGTAGACATTTGTCGCCCTTCGCTTTAAAATTACCAGATAAGGTACAGGTTTGTATAGGCGAATTACTGGGGGAATTCTGAAAAAATTTCCATTCAGCTTATATTTCACGGCGAACGGACGTATAATTTTCAAAAGTAATACAAAAAGAAGAAAATTACAGTAATTAAAATAATGAAAAACTAGAGTCTACAGCAATTTCGAACGTCCTGTCTGAACTTTGTCTGAACACTTTTTTATTTTGTATCATATTAACGCAGCAAGTTTTCATATCTAATGTACACTTATCTTGGAATACTCTTCCAATAGGACCAAAATGATTATATAAGTTTTCACCAGTAGTTTCCTGAATTTATTTGAAACGCAAAAAATGTTCTCTTATTATTTGTACGTTGTTTCCGATCAAATCAATGAATCGTAGCGTGAATGACATTTGTTTCAAGTGATTTCTATTTGTAGTACTATTCAAAATGAATGAATGTTTGTAGTTTTATATTAGTGGCCAAAAGATTCATCAACTCGTTCTGAATGGTCTATGTACTGGTTTTAAATTCAATTTAATTCAATGTGTTTCAAATGTTCCTTAGTAACATAATTAAATTTGCCAAGTAACTTACAAGTCAATAGCTGACAAGAAGCTAACTGAAGAGACGCTTCAAAATATCTCCCCAATTGTTGGCTCGTTTTTCTATTTGGTTGACCCAATCCTTGTCGATGCTAGTACTGTAGGTATGTACGTCAAATTTTTCTCTGCTTTGCGCCATTTTTTACATGATGAGATATGGTTGTGCAATTTTTCATTGCTTCTAGACTATTAGAAATATTATGCCAAAAAATTACCAAAAATTAAAAAATTCATTTCAACCTGGATTCAAATATACTATAGATATAGCAACAATCACCAGTCACTGAATGCTATATGTATATGTAGAAAGCTTTGCAGCCACTTGTAAGAGACTGTCTAAGAAACATTATGATAGAATATACTTCCATTCTATACATGCGGTATTCCACCAATCATTATTCAATCACTCAATACTATATACTATATTATATAGCTTTACTGAATGTTAGATATTGCATTCATGTTGTGTTACGATAAAAGCTGAGCCAGTTAATAACACCCAGTCCTACAAATCTGGAAAATTAATGCGTTTCCTTAGCTTCCTAGAATAAGTACCATTCCAGTTTTCGGAAATCAAGAAAATGAACTCAACTTCTCAGCTTTATTCGGAAGTAAACGGACATGTCAAATATAAAATATAACGTATAAAATGATGATAAATACTCAATACATGCTGCAAATAATCATTAAAACTATATTGCACAGATTAAAAACACTTACTTGTTTTAAATTTATAAAGGTAAACATTTTGTATCAAAAAATTCATTCAGACTATAAGAACAGTGAATGAGTAAAGTCTTTCTCAACGAGTTTCTAAATTCCTTATCATTATAATTTTTCATTTCCTCAGGGAGATGGTTATAGATTTTGTAATCTGACGTGCTTATACCTTTTTGGAATTGAGTTACATTTGTTCTCGCTAAATTTTTAATAAATATTTCTCCATGTGTCGAGTTCCAGTGCTATATTTTCTTCGAAAAAATTATAAATTTTTGGGCACTTTCTAAAATGAAAATTGATGTTAATGTAAGAGTTCTGTATTCTTTGAAATAAGGCTTACTACTATCCCTTTGTTTCAAGTTAAATATATTTATAATGCATCTTTTTTTCCAGTACTTATATTCTGTCAGTAAACACAGAGTTACAACAAAAAATTATGACATATTTTCTTACGGCTTGAATGTAGGCATGATATTCATTTAGGCACGTTTCAACTGATGTATTATTTCGTAAATTCCTTAGTAGATAACTTAAAATTGCTAGTTTAGCTACATAATGTATGTGTAGTTTCCAGGACAGTCTGGTTTCTGTAGGTCAGGACAATATCCTTCTTATCAGTAAACGTCTCGTGTCAGTCACTCGATAAGGGGAACGAAACTGAACAATTTCCGTCTTGTTCACATTTGAGGTAAGTGAGCTTACTCTGAACCAATTTTCTGATATTCCCAAAGTATTAATTGTTTTAGATTCAAAATCATCTATATTATAGGAATATATAGCTGCTGCTGAGTCACCAGCGAAGGAAGTGAGCTCATCATTCATAATGACAGGGAGGTAATTTAAATAAACAATAAAAAGCAGAGGCCCGAGAATTGAATTTTGAGGCACTGCTCGTAAGATTTCTTGCCCATTCGAATGCATTGCTTGATTATTTTATAACGAGATACTGATTTATTGCTGTCTGTGATCAAGATATGAAGTCATTTTATCCCCATTTTGAATAGCTTCTCCAACAATATTCTATGGTCTACACTTCTACAGCATCAAATGCTTTAGACTAGGAATATGACACCTATCTTTTTTCTATTATTCAGCGAGATGTAATTTTAATTTTTTCATGCCTTCCGGAAAAACACCGTTAATGAAAGTTGAATTAATAACATGCTGTAGAGGTTTTACGATGAATCACTCAGCAATTTTTATGACATTTGTTGATACAGTGTTAGTATCTACAGACTTTTTATTTTTAAGATTCCCAATAATCCTCAGGATTTAGTCTTCACTTATTCCATATAAAAAAATTGAATTTCTACAATTTACAACTCACTTCACTGTTTTTATGACAGATGACAGATATTCCTGATATAAATTTGATAACTTCATTTCTGAAGAATGAATAGAATAGACAAACGAAGTAGCATTCATGATTTCTATTTCATTCTATCTTAGGAACTCTTTCAATAATCTCATGAGGAAGACATTCGACATTCAATATACCTTTAAAGATCATTTTAAACATTATTCATTATCACTGTTACATAATGCGTTATCTCATTACTTCAATTTCTATTATAAAATGGAGAGGATCATGTTCCATTGATTCAGAGCTGATTACTATTGTTTTATCAATTTTTTATTCCGTAAAATACAGTGATAACTTTAGATATTACACGATAGTTTGTTGTAGCTTTTTTTGTTTGTTCCACATAAAGCTAATAAATCTGACACTAGTGAGTTGAACAGTGAAAACAGTGTCTTGAGCGTAGAAATTTTTATTAGACCCAATATTTCTAAATGAGATGAATTTTTGCTAACCGTTAAGAGGACATTGCATGTATAGTCAATAAATTTGAATTTTCTAATCATTTTTTTAACAATGACTGCACTTATTTTAGTTTCGACGGTGCGTAAGATTTGAAAGATACCGGAGTTAAAACATGAAGTTGATAACTTTCAATGGCTTTTGATGATTTGTAATTTTTGGAAAATGCTAAGATTGACATTTCAAGTTAGTAAATTGAAGACGTTGTCTTCTCAGTTCGTATCAATTCGATGTTCAACCCTGACAGCTTGATATTTTCTATATTCAGTATGTGGGAGAGGACTATTGTCTGTGAGAACTTTTCGAACGACTCTGCAAATTCAGTTAACATATCAGAAGACGATAATGTGATGAAAACTATTTTCCAGTATGCAACCTTGATTTTAATCCATAATTCCATCTTCTATCCAGTCTGGAATTCTTATCACAAGCTGATTTTGAACATTACTTTCGCATGAACTGGTTACAGTTGTTTAAACCCTACAAAATGAGTTATCACAAGTTGTAATCTTTGATTTAACTCTTTGGTCATGATCTTGTAGTGTTATTTCTTTTTGCCGGAGCGGCAGCTTCGTTTTCGCGTATGAAGACATACCTTATTTGGATGACTTTGGCTAAGAAATATTGGGAAAAGATTAGACCTAACTAATTGAGAAAACACATTTTTTTATTTCTCGACTAATTAATATACTTTCTGTTTAAATTGATGAGGCGCTATACGATGCTTCAATTCAACACGTCAGCTAAGATTTATCACTACCATGAAATAATTGATGTAATAAAAGTAAGATTATAAGTGTAATTACTCATTTCGTTCGAATGTAACCCGTCAAGTAGACGTAGCGATAAATTATAGTTGCTGTATAATTCGTTATCACTTCTGGTAGTTATTAAATCTGTTTATCCGGAAAGTTTCATCTCATATGTTTAAATATGTAATGGCCAACATAACATAGGGATTAATTATAGAAACTTCATTTTCAGCTTCTCATCAGAATTACTGCAACGACTTCGAAGAATTTATCTTCTTAATTTTATTTCACAAAAAAAAGTGTCACTACAAATCTAACAGCGATAGGAGTGGTTTTTTGGGAATGATTCAGCAGTCATTAAGGAAACGAGAAAAAAACATAGTGAAAGAAAATAGTAAGCTAAAATAGTACGTTAGAAAAAGTTGTGATCAATTGATCTCGGGACATTCTTCACTCGTTAATGTTGGTTCAGTTGAATTTGACTGAATACTTTTAATTCGCAATTCATCAATTTGATAATGAACTTGAAGTAGTTTTATATTTTCTTATAATTTAGATGTTTAGTTTATGTGAAACTGACTAAAACGTTCAAGGGAAGGAAGAATATAAAAATGTATGTAGTTGTACTTTTCTGAAATAGCTGGCAATCCAATTATGACTCATCAGATATATTAAATATCTGATTTCGGAGGAGGCAGCAATGTTCCATTCCACTTATTCTTCAACTGCTTTAACTCTCAAATCACGTTAGGTAGTTGAAACATGCAAATTGTCGTTGCTGAATTTATTGGAGTTCTACGATTATTTACTTGTAGAAGAATCAACACGGTGTTATATGTTATTGCAGCTTTGAGACTTTGTATTTAATGACGTTTTAGAAACAAAATTGGGTTCTTCACATATTATATCAAATAATACAAATTATTGGTAATATTGAATATAATTTAATAACAATTGTACTGTTATTAAACGATTGAAGAAAGAAAGTAATTGTATGTAATTAATGAAATAAGAAATAAACTGTGACTGTGATCAATCTATCACTCATTACTTCCTGTGAGCAAAATATTTTCACACACTTATGGGGGTTAAATGTATGATTGTAGGAACAGAAATATTGTAGGAAATATGTTGGAAGCTTATGAAAGACGTTACATTGAAATTTCATTCAAATGTATTTTAGTATATAGTCTCTCTTATACTGACACATGCTGTCAGGTTGACTTCTGAATTATTCACACTCTGACATAATCTTGTTTTGGAGTGACACATGAACTATCAAAATTTGCATTATGAGATAGATTGTGACTTGATATCGATCATGTCAATTGAATATTGAAACGATATTTTCGGGACACTTGTGCAGCTTAAATATGGATGTGATACATATTTATAACCAGTAAAACACAGTTGTTATTATGGTTGAACAGAACAGAGCCAAGATTAGTGACTGCTCCCTTGAAATCAACTCACTTCAATTGGAAACAAAACAGAAGCCTTCTGGAGAAGTATTATATAATTTATCTTGCGAGGGCAAGGTGGAAAGTCTCTGAAAACTGAAACAAAAAATGATTTATTTGGTCAAAAGTCATTTTATTTCTCAACATAATCTACTTGTAGCTAGATACACTTCGTCCAACCTTTTTTCTCATTTTTCGATCCTTCCCTAATAATACGATTTTGGCAATCCCACAAAATAGGCGTTTGTTTCAGCGAGACCTCATCGTTTGAGTCAAATCTATTTCCCCCAGTCATTTCTCCAAGTTTGGGAATAGGTAAAGTCGCAGGGGCCAAATCTGAAGAATATGGTGGATAATGAACCAATTCGTAGCGCAATTCATGTAATTTTGCCATTGCGACTGCGGACCTGTGCGCCGGTGCGTTGTCTTGGTGGAAGAGCACTTTTTTCTTTGCGGCCAATTTCGCTTCTAATTGGCGTCGATTCCAACAGTTTTACATGATGTACGCCAGTGATCATTCTGCCCTTTCCAAGGTTATCGATATGGACGATATCGTGTGCATTTCAAAAAACTGTCTCCATGACTTTGTTGGCCGATAAAATTACTTTGGTCTGTTTCGGCTTCGATTCGACAAGCCCACTGTTTCAACTGTTCTCAGGTCTCTGGTGTGTTATGACGGATCCATGTTTCGTCAACGGTTACGAAATAACTGAAAAAGATGTTCTTATCGCGCCTGAACATCGCCAAACACTCCATTGAAGTTGTCACACGTTCACGCTTGTTGTCAATAGAGAGCAAATGCGGCATCAATCTGGCAGATAGCCTTCTCGTATTAAAAAATGTATGCAAAATGTTTCACAACTCTTCGGTCCAGATGCCCATAGCCCCAGCAATCTCGTGCACTTCCACTCGCTGATCGTCATATATCATACCATGGACTTTATCGACGATTTCTGGCGTTGTAACCTCAATTGGACGACCAGAATGTTCGGTGTCCTTTGTGGTCATCTACCATAACGAAAATCGGTAAGCCACTTGTGAACCGATCCAAACGATGGTGAAGAGTGCACATAATGCTTAACAAACAATGCTCTGGTTTGCGTAATGTTTATTCCACGCAAGAAAAAATGTTCAATCAAAACGCGACATTCACTTTTCCCCATGTTTACCGAAAATCTTCAAGGTAGCTTGCTTTCGATGGGTGTCAAAACAGAACTGAATGACATATCAGTATGAAATAATTGTATGTGTTCTAGTTAAAGATGGTACATCACAAATGTCACATGGAATTTTCGATTGTGGCGCCATCTGTTTTATTTTTCAAGGACTTTTTACCTTGCCCTCGTACTTATAATAATAATACTTACAGTGCCGCGATGTGAGTACCTACTGACGGAACCACCTCAAACAACAATAAGAATCCAATTGATGCCAGTCTGTAGCCAACCGGTTCAATAAAATAAATCCCAAATCACTTCAAATGAATAAATTTTCTCAATAACAATAGAATCAGAGCTAAATTTTCTTTTGACTCCACGAGAGTAAAATCTTAGATGTTCTTGAAACTTTGGGGGTTATATGCAACAGAAAATTCAAACGGAAAGTAAAACCTATCCCTGGCAACCTGAATGTGTTTTGCACGGTATCAGTCTAATGTATTCGGATGAATAAGTTGTCAAAACATTAGTTGTGATAAAGAAAACCAGTTGAGAATCAAGATAAGATTATTTCATCAAACTGACCTAACTTTGACAGAGAAACCAACAGTCAAAAAAAAATATTGGTGTTCCACTTGGAATAACAAAGTTGATATCAACTTCCGGCATAACCGAAAGGTGAGGAGATTGAAAATATTTTAGAATTTAGAAGTTTCTTAAGAAATTAAAAAATTCGAAACAATATTCGTTCTACGTCTGCAGATACGTCTTCTCAATAACCATATCTAAGTTTTATTTTATTTCGAACTATAATAGTAAAAGATATGATGTTAATTGAACAGCGTGTAAGCCAGCGGTGGTCTATTGAGATGGGAGATAGGCATCGGCATTTTTCTCGAAACTTTGATAGTTATATGCTTTAGGAAAGACCTAACTCCTTGAATTCGAAAAGTTAAAACTATCCATGGCAACCTGAATGTCATTTGCACAGTATCAGTCTAATGTGTTTTTGGATAAATATGTTGTCGAAACGTCATTTGTAATAAACAAAAATAGTTGGAAATCAAGGTGAGACTACTTCATAGAACTAATTCTTAACTTCGACAGAGAAACCTAAAATCAAAAAATATGGAAGTGTTCCATTTAAAATAAAAAGTTGATATCATCTTCCGGTATAATCGTAAAGGTGAGGAAGATTGATCATACTTTAGAATTGAAGGGCCTTGTTTGGCAAAACAAAAAATTCCAAATGATATTGCTTTTAAGTCTGCAGATACGTCTAGGGGGTAGTCCGAAAATCAACATCCAGTATCATTGGTGGGCATTAATGATTCCAAATATACACATAAGAATTTACAATTATACCAATAACCATAGCATTCAGAATTCGTCAGCCATCATCAAGCCTTCAGTTAGGAATCTCAAGAGTTGTTCAGAATATAATAATGACGGGTTTTCTGTTAAAGATTAATGTAATATGAATTACTTGTGAAAATATACACGTTTACACGCTTTAAATATGTATAACTCATTTTTATATACTTGAAATGTAAAATCAGAATGAAACACAAATCAATTTAATTTCTGAATTGGGAAAAGACTTACAGAGAAAAGTACTCTATAAGCTTTAGTTCGATCGATTATAAATTTGGAGTAAAGAGTGAGGTGTTGTTTTTTGACCTTGCGGCATAGAGATGGTGAGAGAGAAACAATGCGCTATTCATTTTTAGGCTCATCAGAAACCAATCTTGATTATATTATTCTCCAGGTTAATAACAATATATACAACAGAATGTAAAATACTTCATAATAAATGAAAGTAAATAAATTGACATACTGATAGAACCGAGGGAAAAGTTTAATTCAAAGACGCTGCTGGTAAATTTCAAATGCGACCTACATAGACAAACATGATTGATAATTGATATAGAACGGTTGGATATAATGGCTTTCCATTTAGTCGGTAATTTCTCCTCCTAACCCTAGAATGTACTTATTACGCGAAGTAAACGCACTGATAAGTCTGCCGCAGGTTGTGACATTTCGTAAAATGTCACGCGATAACACTAGTTTGCACCTCGGCGCTTTGGTCATAACTTTGGATGGTGAACGCTGCTAGCCCAGCAATGTCATGTCAAATATCAACTTGTATCAACTTGTAGCTATTAAAATTACTTTGAAGACATTTTCTGAAATAATAATTCACGCAGAACGGCAAGCTTTTAATTTTAATAACCGGTTTAATTCCCACTGACATCTATTCAAATTAAATGTTATGCCTATAATAATAATAGAACCATACAAAAACACGACAACAGCGTTCGAAGAAATTATTACATTATTGTATTTCTAATACCATTATTATTAATTTCTGAGTAAAACGAATTTGCGAGATAGAGATAATGTTTTGACATTATTGATATTTCAAAAGAATTGTTGTGAATCGTTTAAAATCGCAATCACCGTTAAAATAAAGCTTTGAACAATGCCTATATTTCTATTGTTATACATTTGCCTTTATGAACCTTGTTTTAGAGTTATCCCATGATATAATTCGTGTGACTTCCCTTAATTTTCCATTACCTACGGATGAATTATATAAAGGATATACCTATGCTAGCCAAAACATTTGGTAATACCAAGAAGTTCAGTGGAGCGAGCAAGACAGATATCGGATTCTTTATACATTCCAAGTGATTTTACTGACTTGAATCTCACACCATTTGCACAGGGGTGTAATATATTTCTTTCATTCATATGTATTTGGAAAGTTATCCATGTGCAGTTTTGCAGGTCAACTGTGCGACGCACGAGGACTATAAGTCCTCTAGACATAATTATATTGTGCTAATGTTTGCTGACACTAAAATGACAACAATGAATCTCAGCAGTTTTTAAGTCAAATCGATACTGGACTGATAACCGAAAACCAGTGATAACGTAGGGACTATAACAAAAGGCCTTTTAGGCCGAAGGGGTTCTAAAGAAAACACCCCGAAGGTCAATATTTATAATCTGAAGAGGAAGCAAGAAAATTACACAATGCGAGGTTCAGATTTCAAAATGGGAGGATGGCTGAGAAACATATTGAAATAACAATCCATTTCATCATCCCTCCCGTCAAAGCTCAAGATATTGGACAAATAGGACAAATTACAAGTCCAAGCCAAAATTACAAATTTGGACATACCACAACGTTTCGATTTCGAGAATTATCAGCTTACGAATTGAATATTTAAGTGATTGTATTGCATTCGTCGGTTATTCATTGCTTACCGAATTGAAAATGGAAACAAAATCGATCGAAATTCAAATTTGACAGATAAATGAAATTTCCATTTCAATGATTAAATACAGTTACTGTCGAATTGTAGCAGTCAAAATAAAAGTTGTATGAGCAGATGGACAGGCATTAAATTAAGACATACTTTCCTATTAATAAGTCATTTTATCCACACATGATATCTCTTTTCTTAACTCGATATCTAGAAGATGTTACCTAACTTACCCTATGTATGAATTCTCGCGAAATAGGTCACGGTAACATATAAATTCACTATTTTCGTCTTCACGTACGTCTTGGTCTCAAGACCATCATCAGAAGAAGTTCAAAAAACAATCACTCTCTAAAACGCGATTTCTTAAAACTTATTGTATTAAGCAAATTAAATTCATTTAAATTTGCCTAACTCGCCGAAACGAACAGAAACGCGAATAATCAAAATTGCAACACAATTTCGATTACTTGTTTCGACGACGTAGGCATTTTCAATTGAAATTAATGCGTTAAGGAAGCTTTGTCTTGATACAATTGAGGAATCCCGTTTTAGACAGCCATTATTTTTAATACGTCTTCTGATGATGGTTGTGAGACCGAAACGTAAGTAAAGACGAAAATAGTAAACTAATGAGACCTATTTCCCGAGAATTTATATATATAATTCATAACTTGGTCAAGAACGAAGAACGATAACATACCAGAACATTTTTGAACCTTGGGCAGACAAGTATTTATCACAATGTGAAGAGTGTAGAGTGATGCAGGAATCCTAGAATATAGTGCAATATGTGCTACGAAGCTGTAAACCTGACTTAATTGTCGAGGTAGTTCGATACAAAGGCAGAAAGAACTCCGCCGGATATTCATTATCCCGTTTCTTTCTCACATATCTGGTCCGATTGTTAATTCAGTAAGACACTTATTTGGAGTAGGCCGTTATACTATTACGATAATCCATTAATTTTGCAATTAACTCGAGCGAACACAACGCTTCCTTGTGCAGCTTCTATATCCATAAAATTTAACTTTACCATATTACGAAACTGAACTTAATTGCTTGGAAACCTCATTTTCACATATATTAGCTTTAATGACTATAGCAAACATGGGCGTATCTTTGATATATTCACAACCTCAATTATTCGAAAAGTGTTTAGTGGCTAATAGCAATTTTGTATTAAAAAAGCTTAATTGAAATACATTTGTCAGACGTGGTAGTTTGATTCGAGAATTTGATCATAAGAAAGTAAGGTGAGTATGACTATTGATCAACTTATTTCTTCACATAATAGTATAATGAGTAAATTATCCTTGAAGAAGAGACAGCAATACATTTTAATAGGGTGTGATGGCTGACAGAGGCTTCAAAGAAATTGCTAAACAGTAACATGATAAAAATTGTCAGTTAGTTTCAAGTTCAGTGAAACCCACAAAATCAGAAGTACTAGAAAGTAAACAAATAGGTAGCTTACGTATCCATATAGAATGAGTGATTCATAGATTAAGAGAATTTGAGCACCTGAAACCACATTTTGTGATAGATCACAATTTAATAGAACATACACACCGACCATATGTGCATGTGCATTGATAAATTTACAAGGTCTCATTATAAAGCAAACAAAAATATGTTTTAGGAAATGAAAAACTAGAACAAGTAAGCAGTTAGAACGTACAAATTTACAGAATCATATAACACTCAACAACGTGTTGAATTATTCAATAATTTCCAAGAGTTTTCAATGAGCTCCCTCAGTTTCAAATGGACTTGGAAAGAGATTCATTCGAACAGAAGAACATTATGACGTTGCTTATCAAATGAGGAAATATCACTCCAACCGAAGTAGCACGTGATGGTGATATATAGTAATATATCATAATAATAACATAACATAATAATATAATTCATACTGCAAGTCTACTTTTGAGAATGCTGAGTTCAGAAAAGCTTGTACTATCAAAAATACTATCATATACTTTCTTTTTTTTTACATTTAGATACACCTCGTCGGGTCTCCTGCGCGCTCCGACGACATCGAAGCATCGCGCCAGAATAACTTAATCAGTTTTCCGAAGCTACTCCTCTCCATCGGTCGGTAAGTAGATTCAGGTTTCCAAATCTTGTGTGTAGTCTTATTGAACCCTGAATGACTGCCTTCTGCATCCGGTTCATCAAGATTTGCACCGAGTTCTTAAAGGTGGGAATGATCTTCAAGCTCGAACGCATCGAAGACCGAATTCCGCCAAAAACTCCGATGACCAGAACAACTGATACGACCTTGTGGCCTGTATAGACCTGAAGGTCGGAAACGGGTAATTCCAGTGGATCTGGCATTTCTCGTTTCCGACAAGGGACTCAATATCTCCAGAGATGTAAAGTAGCACCGGCTCTTGGTTTATTCCGTACGAGTGCCTTAGATGGTAATACAGCACCCGTAGGGCTGCATTATGGCGATGGGTGTACGCTGAGGCCGCTTTTGTCTAGCATGCTGACAGAAGGTTGAAAAGCGTCTCAGGCACCTTTTGACAGGCCCTGCAGCTGATATCAGGAACCTGCACACCCATCACGTTGCGGCGATAGACCAAAGTGTTGATTACGCCATCTTGGCAAGCTGCGGTGAATCCACTGGTCTCGGATGTAAGCCCGGCTGACCTTAGGTAGCCGAAGGTCAGCCTGGTTGACAAGCCGAGCGTTTCGATGTTTCGATAGAAGACACAGCTTCTTGATTTTCGATAGATTTATCCTTGTACTAACCCGATTAATTCTACTACCCAGACCATACTCCATATATGATGATTGGTCATATTGAGGTAGTTCCCAAGTGCGATTCAGGTGAGAAATATTAAGTACCTATCAGGATATTAAAGTGACCGTATTGAAACATTATATGTTAGGAGAATGTTCATTACTGGACCGATATTATGAATCAGACTTGCATTCTTCTGCTAGTAAGAAAATGACATATTTCAGGTTCTTCCTGCGGATAAATATTGGAAATTCTTTGGGATTTAATTTGGGACAGTCACTAAATTTTTTAGAGTTTAATTTTCAGAAATGCCATTTGACGTTATTTTTATTTTGGTTTAATATTATTATCAAGTAGTATGAGTGATTATTTCTTTATTTTTCCTTCAGGAAATGTATGTCTTAGTAGAAGGGATATTAGTACACCCATGCATTCGTTTACAGTTTACAGTTACTACTACTACTGTAGAGGCGTTCGCTGTTACGCTTTATCCTCGTCTAAAACGTATACGCCGTTTCAAAACTCACGATACTCATACGAGTATACTGATTTTACGATTCCAACCTGGATAGAGATTAGAGTGGTTCAAGTCTTGAAATACGGGGAATGACCTCATGTTGCTAATTGTTCCTACGGGTATTAGCTGTATTTGATATAATTCTATATATGGCCAAGTTTAATTGATTTTTGACTAACAACACCAGATACTATTAACTACGAAATAATCACCCTTGAGCACTAAAAATAATATTGAAGTACGCTTCAGCTACCAAGTAGCCATCACCAGACTGATCTTAGTTAGGAAAAAAATGTCTGCTTAAATACTATATGGGATGTATAATGCAAATAAGGGATAACCCTACTTATTATTGTTGTTGACAATTGTAGTGTGAACTATTTTAGTCCAAGAATGATAATAAAATGCATGCAGTTCATCTTTACTTCAACCTTATGAATCAATACGATACAAATCATCAGCATTGCATATGTTTGTTATCTTGAGAACTGTTTCTTAAACTGACAATGATCCTTGCTATCTCATTTGAAATCTGACGATTAGTTAAAGGAGCGAATTAGGAGCTTCATGTTTTGATGTTCCTACATGTCGAATAAATATTAACACTAATTGAACTTTTGCTAAGAAATTAATGTAAGAGTTCATCATATACACATTCTTCTTTATTAACTTTATTGAAGTAATCGCTTCTCGTGTTGATACGGTAGGAGAGTTGGTTTCCAGTGGTGTCATTGTTCGATAATTAATAGTTGAGAAGTACTTGTCCGGTCAAATTAGGCAACTTTCAGAGAAAAGTAGACTTACTGTTTTTTTTTTTCAAAAAAATGAAATACGTACATAGTTTATTTGCTTCGGAAGAGAATTCGATGACATACATAGTCTTTGTTTGTTTATCGAGGAGGACAATTTGACGGTCGGAAACGGGTAATTCCAGTAGATCTGGCATTGTTCGCTTCCCACGGACTCAATATCTCCTGGCATGTGAGGTAGCACCGGCTCTTGGTCTATGCCGTACGAGTACGTTAGATGGTAATACAGCACCCGTAGGGCCGCATCATGACGATAGGTGTACGCCGAGGCCTATTTGGCCGGACATGCCGACGGCAGGTGGAAAAGCGTCTGAGGCGCCTTTCGACAGGTCCTGCAGCTGACATAAGGTATCTGCACACCCATCACGATGCGGCGATAGACCAATGTGTTGATCGCGCCATCTTGGCAAACTGCAGTGAGTCCCTCAGTCTCAAATGTAAGCAGGGCTGACCTCAAGTAGCCGAAGGTTAGCCTGGTTGACAAGCCGAGCGTTTCGATGTTTCGATAGAAGACACAGGCTAGTTTTTGGATTTTCGATAGATTTATCCTTGTATTAAACCGATTAATTCTACTACCCCAGTCCTCTGCCTCATATATGATGATTGGTCTCACTATCGCTGTGTACATTCACATCAGCAAGGATACATGCCGCAATGTTTCTGCACACCATTAGGGATTCTGGGAATCAAGTTAGTGCAATGTGGGTTCATAAATGACTCTCAGCAGTTCTGCGAAAGCGTAGTGTTGAATGTGCTTTCTTTTTTGGAGCTCTGTGGAAAAACCCACGTGAACGTTTTGGAAACAATTGTCACAGGGGATGAAATCATGGTTTTTTATTATCTTTTCTCATAAAGAACTTGTACGGAATGGGGACCATAAGGAGAAATACCACCAAGAAAGCTTAGACTCTGTCAGTAGACAAAGAAGATGATGGCTACCATCTTTGTGCAGGTATTTTTCTTATATACGTCAGAAAACGCAATACTGCAATTGACGAGGCATATTATGCAATACTCTCTCATGAATTAGGACAAAATATTCTGGAAAAAATTGATGAAAATTGACCAGAGTTTATTACACGATAATGCAGATTTACATACTGATGGAATCACGCAAGCTGCAATTCGAGACTAAGGTTTTGGATAAATCGAGCATCCTGCTTGTAGTTCAGATGTGGTCACAAATGGCTACTACCTGTTTGAGAATTTCAAAAAGGACCTTCGTGGAAGTCATGTCAGTTATGTCTAAGAGATAAAGGCTGCAATTTAGGCACTTTTCGAAGACAAAACGAAACAATATTTTTTCAGTGGTATTGAATTGTTGCTGAAACGATGAAATACTTGTAAAGATGTAAGGGGGATTATATTGATAAATATAATTTAATTGTGAATCTACGCTATTTCTTGCATAATCAGAACTGCTCGTATATGAGCTACCTGCTGCATAATAAATTAGAAAATTGATAAAATTCTCTATATTCCATTATAGTTTGGGTGTAATTTCATAACCGATATTCTGTCGTAGCAGTTACTCATTTGCACTTCATAGTTCACAATCTGAAGTATGTGAACTTCACACACTTCAGCAATGTAGCATGTCTGTGTCTAATGGTAAATTATCAGAAGCCCCTCCAAATTTTTTTATTAAGCGGAGAAGAAACGGTTTAAGCAGTTCAATTTCACCAATCAGTTCCAGGCGTTCAAAAAGGTACGTGGTTCTTAGTTAATGGAAACAATTTATTTATATGGTGATACTTCAGGCGTGGATACTATTTCAATATATATGTAAATGCTGAGTGTATTCCGAAAATTCTTTTATAACCTACAATATTATCAGATAATGGGGTAGCGGCTGGAGTTCCTGACGTTGCTATAGTGACCGATGTTGGATGCATCGATGAATTTCAAAGGTTACTAGAAACGGTGTTCGTGTAAAACGGAGACGCAGAAGTAGGTCATGGTCCATATAGTTCCGGATAGAGTAGCTCCAATTAATCCTGTACAACTAATTGAATTGAATAAGCCATTTAAACTTTTCAGTTCGCAGCTTCAGTTCATAATTCCAAAAATAGCGAATATATTTTGCACACAGAATTAACACGAAACTTGAATAATTTCCTGGAATGAATGTTGATATTATCGAGCTCGAGCCTAGTAAAATTGGGTTAACTACATTGGGTTTTCCCGTTAAACGTTCCATATATCCTTAAAATATTATTGAAATCTGTATGTACTATTTTTCGCAGTCATTTTAAATTTAGAACCGTTATTAGTGGAGCTATCGACCTGAAGATCGGTATACAATTCAAATAAGCTTCAATTTCAATAGCGGAAATAAATAAATGAATTGGATCTCAAAACCAAATAACTCATTTCATATAACAACTATAGTGTTATATTTCAACCTACTTTTATATTGTCTCAGATAATAACGCAGGATCGATCAATTCTTGAATGGTGAAGAATTGAGTTTAAACTAACCATATGACACTAGCGGCATCCGCATAAGCCATGGCGGCCAAGAGGGTACAACTGTTCATGTTTGATATCGATATGATAAGAAATTGTTTTTTCCCGTACAAATTGAACTATTGATAGTGTGAATATTGATGAATTAAGAATGGATTTTCCTCCAGAACACAAATATCCACGAACCGGGGAAAATGTTGTGGTGAAACATTGGCTCCAATGAAACATTAGTATTGACTTTTTCTCATTATCAATTGATCTCGTGACGTCCCCCACTTTTGTGAACAAAATAGGTTTCGGACACGTCTGCATGTCAAATGTAGATTGTAGGAACATAAAATATACAAGAAATGATTCAAAAACTGATAATGAAAGACGTTAAGATATACTAAATATTTAATAATTAATAATTAATAAATAATTCAATTGAAATTTTATTCAAAAGTCTAATACATATTTTATTTGACTACTACCGGAATATCAAAAATTATCTTGGTCAAGGGTGGTTGTGGAATCTAAATTGTGTGTCTTACTTTACATTTGAAATAATTATGTCATAATTAATTTGAAGTTTCTAAAAGTGCCGTTTCTTGCCCCGTGCGACCGGCGCCAGTTGTAATAAAGTGTTTCTGGCTATGTGCCGCTAGCTTTTACCCGCTTCGTGTATATTTTAGTCGCGAGAAAATTCCCTTTGGTACGTCGCACGTTAGCCGCGCGTAGCTGAGATCTGAGAATAGCTCAAACTATTCAAATTAAATTTTCCTATTTAATGGACATTTATCGAAAAAAGAAGGGCCGTCGGGCACGGTCCGATACTAGATCTAACTACATGGAGCGAAAACGGCACGCGAAAAGTCGTCGTAAAGCCATATTAGGTACAACCAGTTTTCACATTTTTTTAACTCGCGTGCTACGGGCTTCTCACGTGAACGTCTTTCGATTTACGGAAAATTAACTATTTCAAAACCGTTTTTGACCCGGATTGTGGCTATCACGACCTCTGAAAAGATTTATAGTTCACATAATTATTTCATAATTTGTAGTTCATTATTGTTTTACAACTGAAATAAATAGATATGAAATTTGTAGGTTATTGATGATGTCAGTGTGATAGTGACATAATTATCTCAAACGTAAAGTAAGACACACGTTTTAGATTCCACAACCACCCTTGACCAAGATAATTTTTGATATCCCGGTATATGTTCTATACTGACACCTGCTGCTAGGTTGACTTTCGAATTATTTACACTGTAACATAAACCTATTTCATACTGACACCTGCTGCTAGGTTGACTTTCGAATTATTTACACTGTAACATAAACCTATTTCATACTGACACCTGCTCTCACATCAACTATCAAAATTTGCCATCTAGTAAATGCATAAAATAGGCTGGAACTTTACTATGATGACGTCACGTGAATGTTAAAATGAGAATCTCGAACACTTGTACAGGTTAAATATATACGTGTGATACATATTTATAACTAGACACGGTATTCATTATAATGTTGACACACTATAATTCAATTTGAAAGATTGGAGGTTAATGTCGAAAATACCACTTGAAACTGGGCTACCCCACCCAAAAACAATGCAGTTCCTATTTTCACCACTTTAAAGAGGTCTGCAGAAATTCAAATTCACACAACCAATAAAAATGGCTCAATCGTCTCCACAATGGGTTACGCACGCACACACAGACATATTTTCAAAAATAGTCTAGATCTATTCAGAAAATTCGGTAATATTTTTTTGGGCCGATTACAATATTTCACTTACACACTATATACTATGTATAATGAGGTAAATAAACGGAGAAACATTCAATCACAAATTTTAAACATTTTGAACGAGTTCGGTAAACCTACGGATGAAATATCTCCTCCAAATAGAAAGCGATGTTTGAGTACTGACATAGTATTATATTAAGAGCTGCAAAATGAATTATGTATTTTCTTCAATCGATTTGGTGATGCAACAATTCGTTATTTTTTGTTTCATACTGATGAAAAACTGTCTACTGTTTGTTGTTACCAGAGTATCAAAAGAGAAAATTGCACGTATTATGCCAAAATGATCCAATAAATTTCGCGATATACAGTTTCAGTGTACGTCTGCACTGAAATCAAAATCCTAAGTGTTTAAAATACGAACTTATTTACATTATGAAGAAAATTTAACTGTAAAATATATAACTGATATTACGACTGCAGGCCTAACATTTGTCAGTGAATCTACCCGAGGGAGAGCATCTGATAAATGTATATTCAATCATAGCGGCGTTCTTGAATATTTAGGAAGCATGAGAGATGCTATGATGTTCGACAGGGGTTTTGTCGATCGATAATTGATGTAAGGAAAAAAGAATAAAATTAATTAGACCTCAATTTCTTAGAAACAAACAGAGAACCGAGAAATCGCATGTACAACAGTACATAATCGAGTGAATGAATGAAATTATGAATGATAAATTTTCATGGTATTTTATTAATTATTTCGATGATATATTCACTATTTTTTGTGAATTAGATTTGGCCACTCGATGATGACAATATAATAACACAGCGAATATATATTTGCAACTATGGCTTGTACCAGCTTTGCGCGATTTTCAATTGCAACACCAAACACCTCATCACTATTATTGGTTTATGGATTAAATCTATCAATAGACTTCCGGGTTGTAACATGCGGTTCTGAACCTACTCATCAATTTTTCGTGAGTTCTGTGAGTAGCTCCACAAGTCACAATCATGCCAGATTTAATAATATTCTGGGCTTCTATCATATTTCGTAATGTCGGAGTAGCTTGTGCTAATAGTCCAGGCCATAACCCGGAAAAATACCATAATAAAAAAAAATAGAATTCCAATAAAGTATAATTTTGTTGCAAAAATTACCTCTATTAGGTTTTTTGGGTCGCTGATCACGATTCCACTGTAATTTTCCCCAAAAAAGTCTCTCCAGATGGAAAATTCGGGAAATTTGAGATATTCCTGAGACGGTTATGAATAATAAAGTATAATTTTGTTGCAAAAATGACATCTAGTAGGTTTTTTGGGTCGTTGAACACGATTCCGATGTTATTTTCTCCAACAAACTCTACAGATGGAAAATTCGGGAAATTTGAGATTTTCCTGAGACGGTTATGAATAATAAGTATAATTTTGTTGTAAAAATGACATCTTGTAGTTTTTTCGGGTCGTTGATTACGATTCCGCTGTTATTTTTCTCAAAAAAGTCTCTCCAGATGGAAAATTCGGGAAATTTGAGATTTTCCCGAGACGGTTATGGATAATAAAGTATAATTTTCTTACAAAAATGACCCCTAGTATGTTTTAGGGTAGCTGATCACGTTTCCGCTGTTACAGTCTCAGGAATATCTCAAATTTCCCGAATTTTACATCTGTAGAGAGTTTTTTGGGAAAAATAACAGCGGATTCGTGATCAACGACCCAAAATACTTACTAAAGGTTATTTTTGCAACAAAATTATAAATTGTATATTATATACATGTTTTCCAAATTTCCCATTCAGAGGGAGTTTTCCGAGGAAACTAGCTGCGGAATCATGATCAGCGACCCAAAAAACATACTGGGGGTCATTTTCGGCTATTAATTCATTAATTTTCTAAACTTTTGGATTGTTTTTATAAGAATGCTCCTCTGAGGGGTTGAAGCCCCGTTTTGGGGAGGTAAAAAGGTCGACCCCCGCGGTCTTGATAGTCATGAATGATCTATGGGGTATTAGGAACAAAATTCAAAAAAATTATTGAAATTCTAGCTTACCATATTTTTTTTTCTGGTTCGTTGCCTGGACTATAAGTTGCATAGCAAGTTTAATGAAATTGGTAGTGTATGATTCATGACTTTTGCAAATTTGAAACTGTCGCACACTCCACCCCAGTTGGCGCCATGCTTGTATCGATACAACGCGATTGGCGGTGGTGATTTTCCTTGCCAATATAAAATGGTATACGTTATTGATACAAAATACAATATTCATAAATATGATTATGTATTGAGACAACGTGTTTCTATCAATCATTGTCATTATAAATTGCATGTTTACTACGTAAACGATGTACCACGCAACAATTTTATTCTCACACACAAGTTTGATACAATTCATTAGCATCGATACTTTAATAATATGTAAATATTGATGTACCTATCATATGTGTTCAAATTCTTCACTGCCCTCTCACAATAACACTAATTAAGGTATCAAGGGTGTTATTAGCATAATAACGTCCCGAGGCAGTGTACTTTCCTAGGGTATCTAGGTCTATGTACGTCGATCGAGGGTTATCTTCATAACACCCCTCTAATATCCCTACTAATCTGTTATTTAATTCGAAAAATTCAGGATTTTCAAGTAAAAACAACATTAAAAATTTTTACGATTGATTAATTCGACGGTATGAAATCTATGAAAGTATAGAGGATTATTTTATATTCAAGAGGACAGTCTATGGAAATGATGACAGTGCCTAACCATGGAACATAATATTTTGTTATTGTCTATAGCGCAGGACCCATTGTTTTGTGATGAGTTATAGTGAAAACGTTCGAAGACGAGAATCTTTCTGAAGAAATATTGTTAGCTGGTATGACATTTGTTTGATATTTAATTTATGTTGACATGTTTATGAACGTTAATTGTAATTTCATGTTAAAATGCATGTATTGCTATGGTAATGGGTTATAAACCCATAATGCCTTAGGGTAATTCATAACACCCTAGGGCATTATGTCTGATTAATGTATCTCAAATTGGTTTGAATATTAAAAAATAACGTACTAGTAGACATTAACACAATTTTGTAAGTATCTCTCAAACGCAATAAAATCACAAGTGTCAATTGCGTCTATTTGATTTGACAGATGTCACGAGGTGCGAGCATCTTGATAGATAAATTGACACATCGCTTAAATTTTTCTCAAATGTACTGACTAAAACGACATTGACTATATATTAAACCATAATCAGATTGTTTTAGTTCATACATTTACTTTATCTTTTATTACCTGATGAAAGATATTTTCATCAGTACCTACCAACTACTTCTATGAACAATTTTTGACCGTCTTTCATCAAGGATCGACATCAATAATCTCAATACGTGTATTATGAATACATTTCTATTTTGAACATTGAATTCGTTGCTCTTCTCCAAATTTATATGGATATAAGAAACACCAGATTAAAACAATATTGGATGGTATTCAAAGAAAAGTACCTACAAAAATATGTTCCGACCACATCAACTTTAATTATACGGTACAATATCCATGGTAGATTTGTGTCGAGATCCCATTTCACCTGATCACATTACCTAAGAAAGTCCCCATCATACTTTCCTGACAATAATAATAAGCTCAAAAATACCACTGAGAGTATTGCAGCAATTGTGCAGGCTTGTACATATAACAATTCCTTCTAATATCATTCCGTTGATCTATTATTATGTTTCAGATAACTGATATTAATTACATTCTAGTTCGACAGAAAATTACGACTCAAATTGCTGCAAATCTAATATCATACATCGATACAGATCTTGCTTTCATCAAACTTGTAATTTAGGGAAAGTAAAGTTGCACATAGTAAAGGAGAGTTGATGGAAGAAAGTAAGATTAAATGCTGACAGATCCGCAATAAACTGTGACATTAGTTATTTATTAATGACTACTCACAAATAATAGCAATATTATTTTTTTAATCATAGCACTATAAATCTATATTTTATTGATCGTTTAACATTGATTTCTATGCTTTCCAAATGCAGATTCACTTAAAAATCAATTGATCCTCATATGTATATGATAACATGTTAGCAGTGAATAGATTTTTGATCTTAATAAGATAGTTTGCAGAGACAAGTAATCTTCAAATTACATTTTTAAGAATCTACTTCAGTATATTCCGATATAAGTATTGGCGGATCGTGAAGGCATCGAAAGATTGTTTTGATACCTCCATCAACGCATGAAGATGATGAAGTTCAGTTTTCCTATACCTTGAAATAGTCGATAAAATCGGACAAAATTAAGAGACGTGCGTGAAATTCATTAAGTGGGCACAGTGTAATAGAGATATTTCTTCAGAAGCTATGTATTTGCTAAATACAAGTATAGTAACTATTCCCCTATGAGGAGAGGTATAGAGCAATTGATGTGAGTGAGAGTAGACTGATCGATTCGTATGTGTGCTAGTGAAAAGGAAACAGCTATACAACTCAGATGAAAAAAGTTCTATCAATGAGATTCGAACCCTACGGCGTGGTAGCTGAATCCCACACCATTACTATTAGTCCAGGCTGTGAACAGGGATTTCAGCTATAATAAAAAAAAAATGTAAGTTCGAATCAATAAATTTTTGTCGCATTAGCTTCAGGAGGTTCTCAGAATCACTCATACACCTTAAAACTTCTTGAGAACCCCAACCACACACATTGGGGGCGAAAATGGCCCGAAATCTCCAAGTCTTGAATTGTATTTTCTACAAAAAAAGGTATTTTGGCATTTCGAGTACACCTAAGGGGTTTTTGGGTCGCTGAACACGAATCCGTAGCCAGATTTACTTGCAATTCATCGTAGGGGTGGTCAAATCGACAAAATTGGCCAATTTCGCACCCCTAATATGTTATTTTGAAATTTACGTGTTTTAGGCATTTCGAATACACCAAGACAGTTTTTTGAGTCGCTGATCACGAATCCGTAGCCACATTTACTTGCAATTCATCGTAGAGGTGGTCAAATCGACAAAAAAATTAAAATAAAAATTTAGAAGCATGTCAAATTAGCCATTTTTGTAAATTTCTCACCCGTACGATGATATTCCAGTAAATCTGGCTTCGGAATCGTATTCAGCGACCCAAAAAACCTACTAGGTGCATTCGAAATGCCAAAAACACGTAAATTTCAAAATAAGATATAGGGGTGCAAAATTGGCCAATTTTGTCGATTTCATCACCCCTACGATGGATTGCAAGTAAATTTGACTACGGATTCGTGTTCGGCGACCCAAAAAACATCCTAGGTGCACTCGAAATGCCAAAATATCTTTTTTTGTAGAAAACACGATTAAAGACTCGGAGATTTCGGGCCATTTCCGCCCCAATGGGTGGGGTTGGGGTTCCCAAGAGGATTCAAGGTGTATGAATGATCCTGAGAACCTCCTCAAGCTAATGCAAACGAAATTTTTGATTCGAACTTACAAGTTTTTTTTTTTTAATTTCCGGTTCATAGCCTGGACCTTATGTCATAACAGACATTGCGTAGTATTGGCACACATATCTGTAAAATATATGTCTTATTTCACAAATACTCCATCATCAAAACATTAATGTGTGGCTTGGGTATTTAGTCGTTCCGTGTTATTTACAGAAATGAAGATTCCAATTCTAGTACAACCACAATAATATTCTCTAAGCCCCCGTTCTCAATATTCTGTAGAGGTGTCGGAGTAAGATGAACTATTATTATTCAACTTCTCGCTGAAATTTTGAGAAAAAGGGGAGAAATAATTTAGAATCGAACGTTAGCCAGATATTCAAAATACTAATAACTGTTACTTTCAAAATTAAAAGTATGATAACAGTCTAAGATAAGATCTCTTTTTATATGACAATCAGAAGCAATAGTTATTATTACATAGACTGAGAATATGTAACGAAGATAATTGGAATAGAATATAATGAATGTAAACATAAGATTCCTAATAATAACAGAACATCAAATTTCCATATAGAATCACAAATTTTATACATTTTAAATAGGTTAACTGATTTCATTACGTAAACAAATTTAACGGTTTCATCAAGACTGTTTATTCCAAATTTGAAATTAATGTATTTCGTTAGGTAAATTATACAACTCGATAGCAATAATCATCCCGCTAATTCTACTCAACATCAGATATTATACATAGCATTAGATATTCAGAGCAAGAACTGACCTGAAGAATGCATTAGCGGACAATGAATCAGGTCCTTTTTCATTTTACTTTTATAAATTTTGATGATTCTTCCTATGGCGTAAGGTACCTACTATTCCAGAAATTTAATTCTGGAGCATTTCAACTCTATTTCTATCTATTTCTATTTATGATACAATTGGAAGATGATGTATTTTACGAAAATTGATCTATTTGCCAATTATCATAAAAATTCAAGTTAATTCGAATCGAGAAACAAATATGACGGAAAATTTCAATAGAAAATAGTTAGTTTCTTGTTATTCTATTAACAAAGAGGAGTTAAATTTTGTTATCAAACAGGTAAGTAAAATAATAAGATAAGGTAATTGAAATTATTTCAGAATGACGAACATAAATGTATGCACAATAACGAAAACTGCTTTGCAAGTAATAATCATAAGCATAAAATAATATAAAGAATTGAAAATAATTTATGCAAATACATTAAGTAATATGAAACTCCTTATGTAAAATATGTATTATAAACGATGCGTGAGACTATGGAGAAACAATAAAAAAATTAATTTAACACTCATTTAGTGAAAAGAATCGTTAAGAGTTGTGTACGTGCTCTTATATTAAGAATTTCCGGGTATTGAAAGTAATCACTTGAATAAATAAACCTCATTTTCTGATCTTTCTGCACCGTAGTTCCAGACTCAAATTATTTTCATGTTTAGTTTATCTTTATTTGAGTTCATTTTGCTTTCAACTGATTTCTTTTTTTTTTTGTTCGGATATCATTGGATATTCTCCAAATGGAAGAACGTAGGTATAACATATGCCTAAGTACATATAGATATGTTTTAATAATTAAACGTTAACATACCAAATTTGTTCTATTGAATCTCCATCAACCATGTCAGTTATAATTTAAAATACAATAAAATATCTGTTGTTCGAATTGAGTGATTGATTTTACATCAATGAATCGGAGTTATATACTTTCTATGTGATGAAAATAATTCCTTTCGTTTTGTTCTCCAAATTCAAAGTAAAATTTAGGTAACAAATCTTCGCAAGATTTGTGTGTAAAGTAATTTACAGTTGTTTCAAAGATCCCGGGAATATGCAAGTTTATCCATCATCTGCTTTGAAAATAGTATGGTTACAACAACTCACGGTGCTTCAATATCACTTATGTACATAATTACAAAGAATGCTACTTATCTTAATTGATATCTGTTCGATGATCAATGATGTGGCAAATTGATTATTAGCATTAAGCCAGACTCGCTAAGCGTGGAAGCAATGTTCGAAGATGAATATTGTGAAATAGGAATAAGCAGCGTACATGAGAAAGATGATTTGTTAACATTGAAGCTCACTACATCTATAGGTACTAAAGAAGTGCTAACAATGATGGAGAATACCGGATGGTCAGCGGCTCGAGTCCAGCCCATGATTCGCGACCCCCGACTACTGGGGTAGGTGTGGTAAGAACACATTAAGGCCAGACGGCCTTGCCGTGGACCGAATCCATGACACGGACACACTCACTGCAGCGAGTTCTCAGGAGATGAGGCCGCGAACTAATATTCCCTTAGTCTATTCCGATGTGATGCTGCTGGAACCGAAGCGATCGATAGGGCGTACACGAGCTCAACAAGAACATTATAAACCATAGCATGGTTTCCACACTATTCGCATGCTCCGTGAGAAAATAGATCGTAAATACGGTACCTAGACTAACATTTTGTAGATGATGAATTACACCACGGCTTGGACAAATTGCTTGGTTAAAATGTAATGTTGATTGAAAACAAATTTTTCTGACCAATACATTAATATGAATAATATTAGTCGAATCATATACATTTGTTCGATACATAAAATATTAATCAAGACAAACTGTGAAGTCTTATAATATTATATTCCTATCGAGTGAGCAGTTTACATTAGTTTCCGTTCAAATTTGGACAATGAGTATATAACAGTTTTATGTAACTTTTGTCAAAATTTCAATCTGTCTTGTGTTTGATTGTCATTCGTATTTATAAGTTCCCGAGTTTAACATGAGCGAGAAAGCATACCAGTAATGATTATATGCTCTTATCCAAAATGTTTATTACATATTACAATGAGTCATAAGCCCTATATAAACATTATTTCATTTCTTATCAATAGCAAGAAGAAAATTAGGTGAAGATTTTGATGTATATTAGAATTTTTTCTTGTGTTTAATTACTGATAAACTATATAGTTCACACTATGGATACACCATATTACTATGAATAAGATATAAATCCACTAAATATACGGTTAAAGTACCATTATTATTCTTTATATGGGCTAAATGTTTTTCAAACCGAGTTAGAATATTCTTTGTTATGTATGTATTAGTTTGGTCAACAAAACATTTTGAAAACGACTCTCAGGGCAACTGCTTTGATAAAGTTTCCGACTTCGACAAGTCCAGAATTTACACAATCCAATGTGAGTCGTGTTCAGAAAGCTATGTGGGCCAAACTAGATATAAAGACAATTTTTCCCATATGAAGAAAAATAATGGTGAAAAGCGTTTGCCGAACATATTTTAAATACAGGTCACACCATTTCTCAAGAAAGTTTATCACTCTTGAAACACAGTAATGACAAATATGTAGGTTATATAGGAGAGATGGAAATATATAATGGAAAAAGCTATTTAATGAATTCAGATTTATCTGAAGGTGAGAGTAATTGTCCAATGAAACCAGAGGAGCGAGACAGGGACAGGTTGACGCAATTGGTGGAGATCTGGCAAAGATTTTGAAATGTGGATGTGATAGTTTAGTACAGTTTAATGTAATCAAGACAAGCTTGCGTCTTCTCCAGAAAGGCGGATCCCACAATCCCTAATCTGATGATGTCAGGTACAACTATTCCTATGAAGTCTTCTATAACAATGCTCGGGATCACTACCAACAACACCCTCTCATGGGACGATAATGTCAGGTCTATTGCGAAAACAGTTTCACAAATTGTTCTTTCTATTCCGTGCCAGAAGCTATTTTACATCCCAACAGCTCCTCAAAATCTACAGAGCACAGATTCGACCAGCATACGCTGAGGCTCTTGGATTATATCCAGAAGAGAGCTATTTGTTTCATTGATGATGTCACACTTACGAGTTCATTGGCTTCTCTAGAAGATCGTAAAAAGATGAGAGATCTCTCCCTTTCTATAGATATCTCCATGTTCGGTGTTCATTAGAAATCTCGTCTGTTGTTCCACCACGAGAGATCCCAAACAGGCGGATCAGAGGAGCTCTATATAATCACCCCTTCACTGTCAAGCTTGAGACCTGCCGAACTTCTTCCTACTAGACTTGATGTTTTTTATCAAACAGCGAAGTATTGGATCTCTTCCCCTAGTGAGGTCTTTTCCTATGCCTATAACCTCTTCAAGAAATATACGAATGCCTATCTCCTCTTCGTACATTCCACTGTTGACTCACACGATGTTCTTCGAACATTATAGGTTTCCTTCTCGTGTAGTCAAAGCATAAAAACAAAAAGAAATCCCCTATATACCCTATCAATTTCGAATAGTATTTGAACAGATCCTGGCAACAGCGGTAAGTACTAGTCTCGAAATAGTAAATCTAGGCTGCGAACAAAGCTTCGTCATCTCTCGGCATGTATGAACATTTACAATAAGATCCATAACTAGCATGTGTCAACGTTCGTCTCCATGTCTGATCATAAATGAGTAAAATTCAAACTAAGATATACGATGAAAACGGTAACAAACCATGGTACTATCGAAACCCACGAGGCCGATCGAAATACATAACAGACAGGAATATGGTGATACTACACTACGGTGATGCGAGAAACTCAACCGCATCAGAAGTGAAGCCAGGAAGTTCTATAACAATGCTAGAAACTCGAAAAAACAGACTGGATGGCCCAAAAAGCCGTTCAAAAAGAATACAAAAAAAAATAAAAGGATAACGTTAACGGGAAAGTTGGATAACTTTTTGTGAATTGATGGAAAACCCCAGCAGCCAGGAGGCTGAAACATGTAATCTCTGAAGATCCTGAGCAACAAATCTGCTTCTTAACTTAGAAACAGGGAATGACTGCTACCCAGTTGAAGGCAACCGAAACTCTTCTAGGCACTCACTTCCCACAATTTCCCGATCTTTCTGAACCATGTTGATCCAAATGTACCCCTCAACCTCCATGCATGAAGAACCGGGATGTTGGCGGTCACTGCATATGAGAGGATCAAATAACCTCAGCCGTCAAAAGCTTCTTATCCTACAAAGTACCCGGATTGGACGGGACCTTTATAGTCCTCATATAATATGATCTCAATGGTTCACCTGGAAAGTATATTCAGGGCATGCATCGCATTCGGATATATCTCTCAGCGAAGGATAGAGGTGAAAATAATATTTAAACCGGAACCAGGTCGCGTAATCTAAGCCCTGGCAAAATTATATCGACTATTGACGTAGGGAAAATCATGCGTAAGTAATTCGATTTAGTCAAACCAACATGCTTACACCCAAAGAAGATCGACAGAATCGGATCTGCACATTGTTGTCAATCAATGGTAATAAATTGTCAACTCTGAATTGATTGATATTGGAGGTGTGTTTGATAACAGATCGGAGGGTTATCTGCTATGGAGGGGTGGAATTATATCAATGAGGACTAAGTACTCTGATCAACAGGTTACCCTCCTTGTTTAATTCAGAATCCAGAACCGGATTCACCTAATTTATTAGTACTATTTAGTAATCTATTCTAGTTGAAAATCAATGTTGTTGAACAACCGATTTCTTAAATGGATATTAGCAAAAATGATTGGATCGTACTATTAATATTTCTAATACCTAGTTCGTTTCTTATAAGGAAAAGTCATAGTATGCGATATATTGTTACTGCCAAGCGATTGAATAATCTCGGAAAGCTGGATCCTCTCATCAAATTTATGTTCTGATTATAATGGATTTCATTTGGCCAATAAGTCAATAACACAATATTTGTATTCCTTCTTCTCTGAAGATGTTTCATTGTATTTGTGGTATTTGTAGAAGTAGAAGAAGCTTGTGAGCTAACAAGTGATGCATTTGAGTTTCGGTGAAACAAGGGATTTGTAACGAATCTATTATTCCTTAAATACGATAAGATCATCGCTGTGGCTAGAGCATCCCGGAACCGGTACCTGTACCTAAAATAATTCCGGTATTTATTGTGACTGTGTTGAAATGCAAGGAAAGTCAATCATTCAATAACAAAAACCAACTTTCAAATAACCTACCAACCTAAGTATTCTCAAAAATATATAAAAATTCAATAAACTAATTTGCGTAAAATGTAGCAATAATTTGCGTAAACGTTGCCGCTTGGAGTTCCGAACCTACGCTATTATCAAAATCAAAACTATGTAAGACTGGATTACCGCATCGCCTAGAATCACTGATGCAGGATCAAAATTGAATTCGGTTTTTGTAATAGCTGTTAGACTATTACGCCTACCACGATTTATGCAGATACCGGTACCGGGAGGGTAGACATTACATCTCTGATACGCAACGATGTGAATTATCATTATGACGTCCCAACCCCCCCCCCCCCCCATAGCCAACCCTTCTAAATTATGTATTTGAGCTCTTATTTGTGCAGGGTTGTTGAAGCTTTGAAATAAATCATTGGCAGTACGAACAATACTGAAGACCGATTAATCTTGATTAAAATCTTATAAACGATGTTCATTGATTTAATATGCACACTGGCAAAAAAATATGACAATAACATATTTACGTTTGTATAAACAGATGTAATCACTGCGTAAACTCTATGATTGAGAGGTGGTAATTGATAATTACTTCGAACCTTCGGTATCAACCTTCATATATTTCATTATGCGGTTTCTGAAGTTTCTATGTGAAACGCCGGAAATCTTCCAGATGGCTGAATTGAATATGAGATATGTACCTACTTCGAAACTAGAACAAAACTAAATTGAAATTTACCCATTTACCCTCTTTTGGACTAATGTTGGTAGTAATTACGCTAGTTGAGTTCTGTAACACATTAAAACAATCTTTTTCATATTATTATGTATTGTAATGTTCCTGAAATCTACAAAGACTGCGCCCCAAGGAGGTAGACATATAGAAAATTTCGCGATATCGGGATTTCGAGTATTTTTTGTAAAGTAAATTTGGATTTGAACATATGTACCTGAAACCATCTGTTCTGCAATTATACGAGTAGGTTGAGGTTTTTTGAAAATTGGTTGTCAGTTGCTACACTCATAATTTGGACGAATTCATAATATTTATACTCAAACTCAGGTGTTTAACACAACACAACTAGTTACAAATTCCAATTCCTCTATGTGAACATTTTATTCGGCTTGGCTTTACCAGAAAACATATAGAAATATTTCAGAACAATATGCAAATTCTTGACTTTTATCTGTGATCTCCAATATTAGAGGAGCTTAACATGATGTCAACAACAAACGTTGAATAGATTGTGCAGTGCAATTCTATTTCCAAATTGTTTATTTGAATTGAACTAGAAAGTCGAAAGGTTATACATTCGCTTCTGCAATTCAGAATTTAGTATAACATGAAGTGTATAACGTTAGTAGAGTTGCTCCAAATCCAATATGAAATGTGATTATATGCGCATGCATGCTATTTTGTAGTAAAAGTAGCTGATATTGAAATAAAATTGAATCCATCTGGGAAGTTACTGAATCTCAATACTACACATGAGCAAATTACCTAGGGAAATTTGAACCATTCTTGAAATTCAACTTTTGATACTCTTCCTAATTCGTTGAAACATTCTGAGTTACATTTCACAATAACAACTTAACCTTCTAAACTAATGAACCTGATTTTGTAGAGATTGTAAAACATTTGAATTTATTTCAAAAACAAGAAACCAATAAATTAGACTTGTTAATAATATGAAAAATTTACTACAAAGATTGATTGCAACAGACACAAAGTAATTTTTGAATTTTAACTTCACATCAGTTTGACAAAAAAGCTTCCTCAGTCCATAATGAATCCATATAATTGAATTTGAAGTAAATGGTAGTTCTGAATATTTCAATCAAGTCACAGGTCCTGGAGTGAAAGATTGATTGAGGGAAACGTTGTTCAACGAAGAAGAAACAAGCACAAAGCTGTGATGTATTGATCACGTGAGTTCCGGCACTATTGTTGCAAAATAGCTTTCGGACACTCCTGGCAGGTACAATATAAATGATAGTAGGAACAGAAAATATATTGCAAATGATTGAGAAACCGTTAATGAAAGACCTTAAATTATACTTTATGTTCCATTGAAGTTTTATCGAAATTGTCTACATAATGTATTTCACAACTCTATATTTCATACTGACACTTGCTGTCAGGTTGACTTTCGAAATTATTCACACTTTAATATAACCTTGTTTCATACTGACACCTGCTGTCACATGAAGTATCAACATTTGTTACAGAGTAAACGCAAAAATAGACTGCGACTAAACTCGATGACGTCACTTGAATCTTAAAATGAGAGTCTCGGACACTTGTGTAGGTTGAATATATACGTGTGATAAATATTTATAACCAGAAAACACGGTTGTCATTATGGTTAAATGAAATATTTTAATTTCATTTAAAAAACTGAAGATGAATGTCAAGAATGCCACTCGAAACAGGGAATCCACGCACAAAAACAATACAGTTCCTATTTATACCACTTTGAAGCGATCTGCAAAATTTCAAATCTTTACGGCCAATAGGAACGGCGCAGTCGCCTCCCCAGTCCATTACGCATATACGCGCACACACACACGCACACATACACACATCTATCATGTCAAAAATAGAGTAGTTGAATTCAGAAATGCTCACTACGAATATGTTCGCGTAATTCTCGGAAATTTTTGACGATTACTTACATACTACTTACAATGTGGGAAGTGGAAAAATAAATACATATAGTGTGGAATAACTCTTGTAAAAGGTGAAAAAATCTCGATTTAAATTTTAATTTTGTGCGGTTCAGCCCTGCTTGAGTAAAGACGAATTTCAAATACGATTTCACTTTTCAAAAATCAAACATACCTTAAGAATTTTCAAATTAAGCTATCAATCTATGGAATACAGTGCCTTTTATGTGGCAAATCGACACAAAAAGTTATCGAGAAAAGTTGTTTAGAAACAACATCTACTCCCCCCTATACCAAATTGCGAAATCTTCGGCCAACAAAAGTTGTCTAGAATCAACATCTAGGCCCCCTGTACGAATTGCAAAATCCTCGGCCAACTGTGATTTATCAATTTTCTTTTAAATTTTCCCGAGGTTGTATCTTTTTAAAAACAGATACGTCGAAAGGTTTTCAGAAAAGTTGCTAGGAATCATAATCTGGGATTGTACCCCAAATTTCAAAATCTTCGGCAACTTTTTCCTCTCATATTTTCTTGTATGTTTATTTCACAAACGAATTGAGAAATCATAGTTGGGTCAGGAGTTTCAAATTTGGTATAGAAACCTAGATATTGATTCCAAGCAATTGTTCTTGATAACTTTTTGTGGTATTTGCCACTTATAAGGAATAACATGTTTTTAGAAAATTTCAGACGTATCCCAATGATAATCTACTATTCAATAGCACTAAAGTGAGGGTTGTAACCCACTCTAAATCCGCCACTACACTTAATATCGGAGAAGATACCAGCATTGATTTTTTTTATAGAAAGCTGCAGAAATATGTTATGCATTTATATAATTTAGAATTATCGAAGAGTACCTAGTATTTGATTTCTCCTAATCTATCAAAGGATTATTTTTTGTGCAAATGGGTACAAATATAATGAAATACTTCAGAGTTATCTCTATATTTATCATCTAAAGGAACTACGACACTGTAAATAGCTCTGAAAATGTCTCTAGACTCTGTAGAGATCGCTAAACTTAATGGAGTAAATAACTCTTTTATGCCAAAAGTTAAGTTAACACGTGTACCAAAAAAATAAATAACATTTTCCAGTAACAGCGTCAAACACTCAAGTTTCAAAGTCACAATCAATGAAGGATTTATATTTGTATTGAAACGAAATTTTATAAATATCTATTGAAGGTTACTATTTCTAGATCTACTCCATTTGATTGAGAGAGGGGAAAGATATTGTACAAACAAAAGAAATTGAGATTGTGCCTTTAATGTTTTGGTGTTGCACTGTGATGGTGATAGAAAACTCGACATCATGAAGGTCGTAGCCTCGTATGAGAGATTAAGACCATTATTAGAGAATAAAAGTGGTCCGCATCTCCGATGCAATAATATTACTTGAATTCCAATCAAAGCTCAAAATTAAAAATCAAATTTTCAACGTTCTTGCTTTTGTAAATAAGTATGTTTCGAATCGCTACATTCTACCTTGAAAATTTAACAGGTATATGGGATGAACTTTCTAGATTAAAGGAAATTAAGTTTCGAAATTGATTCCCTGTTTTCAAATTGTAACTATGTATCTATGTTCCCAATTAAATCCGGCTACCGAAGTCGTACGAGGCGTCTGCAACAAATATGCTTGCCGTTCCCGTTCTGCTTCACTCTTGGTGAAATGAACGGCCGATGAGCTGCATTAACTCGACAAAGACACTCGAAGATGCATATCCATCACAGTTTGCATGGTACGATCGCCCGTTTCTCGCATTTATCTCCAACATCACCGGAGAGGTAGGGGACTCCTTAGTCTGGACTTTGGTTCTGAGTATAGCTTGTAAGGTTTTAGGAGTTCGAACCCTCTCCTGTGCTCTGTCGAAAGTCACGAATCGTATTACCGTCTAAGCCGCTCGTACGGCATAGACCAAGAGCCGCTACTACCTTACATGCCAGGAGATATTGAGTCCGTTGTCGGAAACGAAAATTGCCAGATCTACTAGAATCACCCGTGTACGACCGTAAAGTCCATACAAGTAAATAAGCATGCCGTTGTCCTCTTTAAACAAAAAGATACTATGTGTGTCATCGAATTATCTGCTTCGGCGAAGAAGACCATAGTCTTGAAAGAGAAGAAAAATGAACAGAGTATCAAGCTCTCCTGTTCGAGCTGCGCACGATGTACTCAGGCTACAAGGTCGTATTAATAGTTCTGATCATCGGTTACTTACTGGCTAGTGGGGAGGAGTAGTTTCGGTTAGTCGGTTAACCGACTTCGGTTTTTCTAGCGCGATTGCTGCGATGTCGTCGGAGCGCGCAGCAGCTCCGACCAGGCATCAATGTAATTGAAAAATTGAAGTTTTTAGTAAGAGTCTACATACAATAATGTGATATCCACAATAAACATTTTAATGATCAATCATGTCTTCTTCAGGGTGGACCATCCGTATATGCTGTGTGTATGTGTACTATTTTTGCGACCAATTAATTGCCAATACTATCAGAAGTTCATTATGGCTCAAAACAGATTTTTTAACTTGGGTCACTATTTCATCTACAGAATACAACTGTTACGTTAACATAGCACTCGCTGATTGGGTCGCAATAACATTACCAATTCCATTGTAATTTCCTAATTCTGTTAAAAGGTAGAAAGCAGGAACCTTAAAGATTTAACTTCACGAGGGCAGAAAATGATCATGTCATAAGGTCGGGGCAAGGGATTTAAACTCAAATAACAAAGTAGATTCATAAAGTTGTGAGTTTTGCTACTATTCATTCTGACTTATTCTTAAATCCGATGGAATAAGTAAATTAAGCGGCCGATTAGGTTCTTATAAATTAATACAATCATGAGCTCAAATCAACTTTAAAGTAATCTAATCATGTATTTTTACCGGCAGTTATTGGAGGAATCTAAGAAGATCATCATACATGTTCCCTTGTTTTTGATTAGAACTGTTGTAATGTGTGTACTGGGTGCAGCTTTAGCTCCTGTGGTTGTACAAATCGTGTCCCACCGAAGACCAGAATCAATACGTCACCTATAGCGCATGACCGCCGCGTTGTAGATAACTATTCATTATAATACCAATTTTAATTACAAAAAGATAATATTGTTTCATTTGTATAATTGTAGCATTGTGGTGGAAAATCATTTGAACTGCATTGGTAAATATTTGCATAATGTCTGCCTTTGATACATGAATGAACAAATCACGGTCATTGTACAGAATCAAACAAGTTATACAGACTGCAGAATAGAACATGCTTTTTATGGAAATCCTTTCTTATTATATCTCAAGAACATATAAGCTTCATTATTCCTCCTACTCCTATAATAGGACAACAGGTGAATTAGGATGGTTACAGAGTCTCTCCTGTTTGATTTTCATTATAAGATCATTCTAATTCATTCAAAATTGTTTTTCTTTATCTATAACTATGCTCCATCATTCACTAAGTGACAATAATTACTCAAAAAAAAAAGGATTGACCAACGTAATTTATCAAACTATGAGATATGAATGAATTTTGATTTAGGATTTTTGATATCGGACATTTTTGTGGATTCTCATCTAATGAAGAAAGTTCTTGTTAAGCATTTAAAGGGCACTATTGGAAATGAACTAATATATTAACAGTTCGAATTTACAATGCACCTATGACAGTGACACATCTCGTAATATTCATGCAGTATATAATCTGAAAATCAATCTAGTTAAAGACGATAAGTTTCTGTAAACTGTTTACCGTTCATGATCTTCACTGTCAAGCATAGAGATCATATATTAGATAGAGGAGTAAAGCCTGTGTTTAAGGTATATAAGCATGGCATGACATGTTCAAATTTCTTAGCGGTACCTATTTTACCCTCCCCTCACACTCCTCTCCAACCGCTTACATTGATGACGGCGAACGTTACCTTGAGCGAGAAGAGTGGGGACCGCTAATAGAGAAAATTTCATTCGAACCCTGCGTGGTATCACGGTCCGCTTTACTCCTCTAGTTAATATGATCACTATGCTGTCAAGTAGGTTGATGCGACACCCAAATTACCATTCTTCCTTGATGTCGTCACATGAGGTTCTAACGTAACATTTCAATATGACTAAAGTGGTCTTAGTGGTAGGAAAATATCTAACACAGTCAAAAGTTTGATCTCTTCGCAAATTGTCATGATGAGTGCCATTAAATGAATTATGTATTAGATGTTCCGTATGAAATGGATCTACAGAATCAATTAATATTGTGACTATTACTTTTACGTTGAATGCATCGTACTAATAGGCTATGGAGTGAAAACTTAAATTTTTGTGGAAAGAGAAACACTTTAGATGATGGTCATCAAATATTGATTGAAATTCATCATGGAACTTAATTCCACGTAGATTAGCCATAAATGATTGAGATTGATTTAAGTTAAAAAATACCTAAAAATTTTCTTTAATTTCTTTATCCGCTACTCAATTTTTTGACGGACGCCAAATAATTTTTTTTTGCACAAATACCTGGTCACAGCTTCAGCGCCGTTCCGAAGATATCGCAGCAGTCGCGCCATTATAGAATATATCCATTAACTGCAGCTACTTTTTCCAACGGTCGGTGAGTAGTTTCAGGTTCCCAATTCCTATGTAGCCACATCGAACCCAGAATGACTGCCTTCTGCATCCGGTCTATCAAGATCTCTGCTGATTTCTTGCAGGTCGGAATTATTGTTAAGCTCAAACGCAACGAAGACCGAATTTCACCCAAAACACTGATGATCAAAACCATTAATACGACCTTGTGGCCTGGTACAGCGTGCGGGGCCGGAACAGGAGATCTTGATACATGGTCCATTTTCCTCCTGTTTCAAAACAATGTTTTTCTCTGTCGGAGCAGAAAATTTGATGACATACATACTATTGGTTTGTTTATCGAGGAGGACAACGGCAGGCCTTATTACTTGTACGGGCCTGACGGTCGGAAACGGGTAATTCCAGTTGATCTGGCAATTTTCATTTCGTACAACGGACACACTATTTCCTGGCATGTAAAGTAACACCGGCTCTTGGTCCATTCCGTACATGTGACGTAGATATACCTTATATTTATCGTCTCATTTCTATTTTCGAACCATTAGGATAGAAGTATTATTTTATTTTTATTCTTGGTATAAACGTTCTTCACTTTTACTAAGAATAAAATTAGTTTTCGTTTTGACGGTTCAATAGTTCAATGATATCTATATCAAACATTAGAATGCGTCTGCAAAAGACTTGTGTATTAAAATCCGATAAAAATTTGAGAAATACTCGTTTGCAGATCGGTAGTGTGTTCGTTTGTGAAAATTAGCTAAAGTATATACCAAGAATATTAATTCAAAAAAGCAAATCGAATAATGACTCCATTACGAACATATTGCGAATCGGATTATGATAATCCACTAAGATCACGTATACTTCAGTTTTCTTTTGAAAATTACTTGCGCGAGTCGAAGACTAATGGAAAATGTTTGGGTGATTTATAAATGGCACGAAGCATTGGAATTTTCTATCGAAAAGTTCATGGCTTATATCCTGTACAAAATCAATGTCAGCAATGTTGACGGCCAATTTAGAACGTGAATAGTTTCATAAGAATTGCAATCACTAGTTGAAAGCCTCTGGCTAGCTAGGTAATCGCGCTTCTGTATTTTCCCATCTAACTTCATCAGATTTTTCGGGAGAACACGTTTCCATCGTCAAAAGAGGAAACGAAAGAAGCGTGAGTCTTTGGAACAATCGTGGTTGTATGCCAAAAGAACTTATTTCAAAAATATGTTTGAATGTGATAATCGCGAAGAACCAAGTTTATATCGATTTCATCTATTGTTGCAATGAATCCCTCAACAATCTAAGATTTATTGATGTTACGGTAGTTGATGCGATCCAACTCCCTTGCTTACTGGATATATACTATTTTATACCGACTGTTGAGGAATGTAAATACGTTATGTAATGATCTTACAAGATAGAACTTGAAAACATCATATTGATTAAGTAAATCAATTAACGGAGGATATCACACTACGATACTCCCCCGAACGTTGTTTAGTGATATATCTGAACATTGCCAACAAAGCCAACTTCCAAAACGACCTTGGACAAAATTCACAGACTGCCCAGACCAATAGTCTAAGAGCTCATAACCCTCTTTAATTACACGTTATTCATGTACGAATTTTGTATGGTGGTACCTTTAGGATTAGTAAATAAGGAATTGAAGTATATTTAAAAATACAACTTTAGGGTAGTTTTGGTATTATCAAATGATTTATAACGTAAGAAGATGTTTGATTCACGCTGAAAATTTAATAATTTTAATCACACAATTCAATAATTCTTGCAATAAGATACTTCTGCCAATGTTTAATAATTGGCAGACGTTAAAAAAATAGGTCTATGGGCACTACCTCATGTACAACAAAAAGTCAGGCAAACTTTCAATCCTTTATTCGCTCATCCATGACGCTAATAGTATCAAATTCAGCCATCCGTCTGCGAATATTGTCCAAGGTAGTTTTGAAAAGCGTTGGCTTAGTTGGCTATGTTCAAATATACAGTAGAGTGGACAACGTTCGGGGGCGTATCGTAGTGTGATCCTTCGTTAATTGATTTTCTAAGTCAACATGATGTGTTCAAGTTCTAACTTGTAAGATCATTAGATAATGTAGCTACATTCCCTAACAGTTGGTGTAAAATAATATATCCAGTGAGCGTCAACAATCCGGCTTCACCAATTTTAGCCAATTTAGTTATGAATGATATACTGCAGAGTATCGTTTCTTAATTACCATTACGAGTTATTGTTTCTTGGTTGACTTTTGACAAGGCACAGGAAGGGGTCCGAACTCCTAAGAACTTTACACGATATATTCAGGAGCAGACCCTTCAGACGTAGAGGTCCCCTACCTTCCCGGTGACGTGGGAGATAAATGCGGGGGAAACGGACGACCTAGAATGGAAACTGTGATGGATATCCATCATTTTCAGGGTGTCTTGTCGAGTCTATGCAGCTTATCGATCGTCCATTTCACCACTCTAAAAGAGAGAAGCAGAACTGGAACGGCAAGCATATTTGTTGCAGATACCTTGTGCTCACTCGAAAGTTCCGATGACTTCATCTTTTGAACAAGGGTTTCATACTAGCCGCGGAGAGCTACATTTACCTGGGAAGCGTCATAATTAGGACGTTGTTCAATTTCCGGGTATTGATAGGTCTCCCCAGCATCAATGTGTTTGAAAATGCTTTCGTTGGCAAGCTGCTTATTCTCGTGGACTTCCGGAGATTGTCAACTCTTCAAATGAAACAATGAGCACTTGTCCAATCCCAACTCCATGTCTACGGCTCGTGTATATTTTTGAACCAAGTTGAGAGCCTGATGGAGGTTTTTCTGTCTACAGAGGCATACAGTTTCAGATCATCCATCTAAAATAAATATGAATGATCTGACGCCTCCGGTCTTTCGGTGGTCCAGAGTAATATCCACGAGTCCGTCTGGAGAGCGGCAGCAGTGAAATGGTGAACAAGAGAGGACTCAAACTCTTCTTGTGGAACACCCCTCTTGAATGTTACCAGTTCTGTCAAGATTCATCGTGTGCGGGATGTGATGGGAAAAAGAGTATTCCAGAGTGGCGGCAACATAAATTTTATGTATCTCACCAGTGGGGTTGGTACCGCAAGGCATTGGAGCAAGTATAATGATACCTCATGAAATGTGATGTTGAATCAAATGCCTTGTGTTAGTCAATCCAGGCCATGGAAAGGTTTTTGCGCTTGTAGAGTATGGAGGCCTGAGTGACAGATCTTTCGTCCACCAGGTTCACACGGCAACCCTCCATGCCTTTCTTTGCCCCACGGGTGGGTTAGCTCGCAAGCACACACGCACACACAAACCATCTCCGAAAATCCGGAAAATTTTGGGCCGAACAAAATTCTTCCCTTATATTAAGGAGTAGGTACGGATAGTGATGGAAATAAAATGCAAAATAACCTACATTTTCCTCTTCAATATAACCATTAATAAATTAATGATGGATCAAAACCTCTACAATTTGAAGCCTTGAGTATATTCTATTATTTCATTGCTCATTCATACAAGTATATTAATTCCTAAGTTATGGATTTGAAAATAATATCCTTGTTCATTAAGAGTGATAAGGAAATACATTTCCGATAATAATGATGAATACTATTATGAAAATGATTATTCACATCATGACTTCAGGCAATTAACTACAACAATAATAAACCTGAATGAGCTTTGAGAAAACGATTGATTTACGTCAAGTTATGAGTTCAAATTCTTGATTCTATTTGTTATCGCATGTGGCAGTCTGCGGATAGTTCTTGAATATATAACTCTGATATTTATGCCCTCAAAATCAGTCAGGAACTGAAACGTTCTCTAAGACTATTCTTGTTTGCACATACCGACTTCCTTGTGACGGTAAATAGTATCAGTCACTTCCACTGTGCTATACTCCAAAACAATAAATGTTTTGTTTAATCCTGCAATAATTTAAGCCACTTAACTGAATTAATTATTAAACGTTGATCGGAATTCCGAACTCAATAAGTTCATTTGCTAAGCAAACAATGAGCTAAAATTGAAACATGATATTGTACATAGTAAACAAGTAATCTAAGTGGTAAATTACAACTAATCCAGGCAATGAGCCTGGATCTGAGCTATTATAAAGAAAAAACATGCAGGTCAGAATCGAAAAACTTTTGTGGGATTTGATTCGTCGGGTTATCAGGATCATTCATAACACATAAAACCACACCGATCAGCCTCCCCCCTCCCAAAAAGGTAATTTCGAATTTAAACTGAACCAAGGTTTTTTCTTGAGTCGCTGATCACGATTCAGATTTACTTGGAATTAATTCTAGGGGTGGAAAATAGATCAAATTGGTCATTTTTGCACCCTTATTGTTTATTTTGGCAATATATGTTATGTTTGGATTAAATGCTCCAATTTCGAGAACAAATTATGAAAATTACTGTAGAATGATAAGTGAAACTTTTGAATTTTATTGAACTATTTCTAGATTGGTTAATTGGTTCCAATTGTCCCTTTTTTATTTAAAAATTAAATTATTGATTAGCGATTTGTCGTGACCATTGTTCAACCCAAATATCACTGGAGTTCCTCAACTCCATTGCTATAATTTTGCTGGCTCAAAGGTATTTCATGGAGGTTCCAAATTAGCTTAGAAAAATGCTACTCAAAAAAGGAGAGAGTGGAATATACATTGCACATCCGCCTGTTTCTTTATATAGTTTATGTTAAAAGTGAAATGATAAGCTCCATATATAAAGACGTAAGGATCACATATTCTGTGCAGTTTGTGTCGAGGATGTCAATATTCGAAAGCCATTTATTCAAAATGTTCACCGACTCAGGGATTGTGGTATTTGTAAAAAGTGGAACAAGTTCAAATAAAACGATAGTTTCACCAGGTTCAAGTTTGAAATCTTTCAATTTTGCAAATGGTTCCAAAGAATTTTTCACAGACAAATTTGGTGAGGCTTGGAAGTTAACCATTTTACTTACTTGGTACTTGGAACAATTAATATTTGAAATGATAAGTAACATGGAATTACCTGATTTATGAATCTCAGGTAAGCAATTTAGAATTCGAAAGCCTATGTTTGTATTTTAAATTATCGGATATTAAAGTGGTGTATGATTTTGAATATTAGTTCACTTATTCAACTTATTCAGATAGAGGGTTCCTGGAAATCGGCTCATTATTTTATTAGTGACATCTACAGAATGGAATAATCTATTATTGAGATGACGCTCCAGAAAATGTGTTGATAATAAATTGGTAGATATGAATATCTATTTGATAATTTGAAGCAGCTTTATTATTATGTATGAAAATTTATAATGATTATATAGTATATTCAAATTGTATTTACTGGAGAAACTTATTTCTGGTTCTCATTTTTCTGTGAGAATGACATATTTTGGATGATCTGGGCTCTCAACTGATCCAGTTCTAATAATTCACTTGCGGTGTGAAAAGAGACAAGAAACATTAGGTACGTTCAGGGCCATATACAATTAATTTTACTTTTCAACCACCCATTCTGGACGGATCCAGAAAATGTCCAAGGGGCGGGGGCACTTCTTTTATTAAGGTAGTATTTATTTTAGTTATTAGTTCCATATATTCAGGTATTTAAGTTCAGTTTCACTACATATCATCTGTATCACCTGTGTCGCTACCGAATCACTAGTCAGTGGGTTCAATCATGACTGATGGTTTATTGACAAACATAATATAAAGTTTACGTACATTTTACGTAAAGTAAACTTTACAAACATATTTATGTGAACTTTACATGAATTTTGAAACATTTGATGACTCAGATTTACGTATTTTACACAAATTTTGTATAGATCTTGGGTTGTGCAGTACTGTAAATTTGGCCTTGTTACGCAATTTCAGTTGTGTTACCCATAACACAAGATGTTATTCAGACTTCTGTCAGTGATGAAGTTCTTCACTGATTTTATTTCTCCAAATAACTTATATAAAACTGAACTAACCGTGCTGATCGTAGAGTATTGCCGCTTCTATCAGAAATTAGCGGGTACTTTCAAATGTTAAACAGAACTATCTATCTAATGCTATTTTTGAATTTTCTATGTATTTCTAACTTTGCTTCATAATTTGCTATGCCTATGTTGCATGAATCTTTTGATATTAATCACTTTATATTTTCACAGATAGGACATTATTTAGAAAAAAATCGCAAGTGTTCACCTATCTCACAATTGAATCTTCAGTGCAATAAGCAGAATGATATATTTTATTTCCTTCGGTTAGAAAAGCAGCAACAGTTTTTTTCCCAAATGGAATATCCAGTATATTAATCCGTATTTTGACATTTGTCAAAGAATTACTGAATCAGAAGTATCTGAAGAAGCAATAAATTACTGCGAAATACTGGAATCGGAAAAAAGTTTTCTTTTGATTGCCTCATTACAGATCGCCATTCCCGTGAAAAAAAAACTTTGAATGGCAATTAGTGGCGAACGTTACTGTCTATAGAAACTTCAATTTGACGTTATAAACAACTAGATTGTTGACCAAAATATTCCTGTCATCCGAATAGATAAATGTAAAGACTTTTTCAAATCTTCCAATTCTTCCCACAATGAAATACAATATACAATTGAAATTGAAAATAAAAATACAAAATTAACATAGTACGAAAACCAAATGATAATTTTGTACGTAAAACCTACTTTTAATTATAATATACCAGAAGAATACGAGAAAAATGTAATAGATATAGCTATTACTCACTTCTCCTGAATTAAGAGCGATATCAATTAATGAAACAAAAGAGTCCTAAGTAAGGAATATAATTTAGTTTTGGACTATCGCCATTTTTCTCTTACAACTATAATAACTTATCTAAAGCAACTTCGATGCAAACATTATCAAAGACATATGTAAACTGAATCTAAACTAAGATTATGAAAGAAAGCGAAATAAGTAACCATAAAATTTGAGAAACGTTTGATTACACCCAGTTATATAGCGGAGATTAACTGGAAGAGTAGAGAAGGACTTAGTACATATGAACTTATAATCACGGAAAGCGATCTTCTGCAATCTTTATTATAATTTATTATCATTGATATTTGATGTGGTTTTGTTATTACCCAAAGCACTGTGACCTAAACAGCATTTTGTCCTTGATCCCAAGTGACTTTTGGTTCAGTATAGGTATGACTTTGAGACCGCTATATTTCATTGGTATCATCTAAGTGTTACCGAAGCGTTTTCTCCTGCTGTAATCCAGTGAGTGACATTATATGTGCAGATTAACCTCGCCGCACAGTCCCTTGTTCCCATGTGTTGTTTTATGTAATCGTATTTATTATTACCATAAGCATTATTGCAATGCAACATACCAGACCTTTTTATGCTTGTGTCCATGTGTTTACTGGTTTTCTATCGGTTATCAGTCTTGTCTCGAAGAACTTCAAAACCGCTTTCTTTCATTGGTGTCATATTAGTAGTCATCAAAGTGTTTTCCTCTGTTGCAATCCAGCGCAATACACAGTATTCGCAATACCCAGGCTTCGCACAGTCCACATAATTTCCCTTGTTCTACACCTATTCCGTGTAGGTGTTCCTTCAGCGGAAATTGTCGTGAGATCAGTTTTACAGTCTACAGGAGTTGGTTTCTTGTTAGCTCCAGCACGTTATTAGTTTTTATTATGTTATTATATACTAATAAAGACATCTTTACCCATTCAGTTTGTAGGAAACTGATTAATTACTGTTTAATATGGTTAGCACTGATTAAACAGGCGGATCTGAATAAATTCAATTATTGAATAAGGTTCGTCGTTGAAATATAATTTATTGCACTGCAATATTCAGATATATGCATGTGTGTGGATGTATTCATGAGGGAGCAAATTTCTGGAAATGTCAATGAACTGTATTCTCTGTTCATAATTGATTTGTCTCCGAGAAGACATTTAATTTATGTGCTATAATAAAAACTGAAGGTTTACGACGAACGATGACAATACCAAGTCTTTATGATAATGTTTGATGAACAGGATGTTTCGGCGTTGAATAACTACCCTGGATTAGTCTAAGCTAGATTTTCTATCTGATTGCATACGCTTATAATTTTCTAACCACTATTGAATCATTCGACGTTATTGAGAAATTTCAATAATCAGCTCCAACTGATTTCACATGATTCTGATAAACAAGTAACTGTCAATCAGTATAGAGCACTATTATTGATAGAATATCGTTAGACAGTATACCAAACTCCCTTTGCTGCTAACCAAGGCGACCTGAGGTGAAATACGGGGCCGACATAGTCGGAGCCTCAACATTTTTCCAGTAACCACATTAGTTGTTGTGTCGCACAACACTGAAGACTCCCGTAAGTTTAATATTAGGATGAACCTATTCGTCCGGTAACCGGACGAATAACCTTAAAATTATTCGTACGGTAATTTGTGCGTAATGGAGTAGATCCAACATTTCTCGCGTTAAGCACGTCTCTGAGTGTTATCGTTTGTGCTGATTAGATTTTTTACACTATAAATTAGAAACAATCACTCTTATATAGTTAGGACTTTTCAGCTACCAAGTAGTCATCTTCAGCCGAACGGTTTCTGGAAGAAGAATATTGTCCTGAATGAAATCAATCAATTCCAAAATCAAACTTTCAAATAACCTACCAACATAGTATTCCCAAAAGTATATAAAAATTCAGCAAACTAACCTGCGATAACGTTGCTGCTTAGAGTTTGCTGCAAGGGTACACGGCAAGCAGAATCAATCAATTACAAAAACAACCTCCCAAATATGTTATTAACATAGTATTCCCAAACATAACGTTGCCGCTTGTGTTTTCCTTATATGTACAAGGGCATCCTATGCTATCGGAAACAATAAAATACGCAGACGAGGTCTAACTGGCTGGACTATCATCGCTGTTGCAACATCTACATTGAATTCGATATATCAATTGTTAATGCGCTCGCCGCTGGAGGCCGATAGCCGGATGAATGGTCACTATGTTCATATTATTTCTATGGATTCGTAGATGTTTTGAAGAACATTTGGAGCAGTTGTCCAAACTTTGAACGCACAAAGGATTTTTACTCCCTACGTCGGAATTTCGTTTCATACCAATAATGAGTTTGGTATCCTGGATATATATTCTTAACTATTGTATGATTGTAGCCTTTATCCTAATGAATTTTTAACATTTGACACGACCGTAAGTATAGTGAGAATAGCAAATTATAGATCAAGGATTTGCTTGTGAGAGAGGTACCAAGACAATATCTATGAGAATAACAGTTTTAAAATACCTTTTCATTCCAACCAGAGGAAAATGTAGTTTTTCTTGTATCGCTCCACTAGATTTTGTGAGTTTTATGCACTGTTTGTTCATTTAAACTGAAAATGATCTGATCTGTGAAGGTTTGAAGGAGAAATTTGATATTCATCACAGAACAATTGCGAAACAGATTTTTCTGCAGTTATCTTAGTGAGAATTTATCAGAAAATTCAATATTTCCTTTTACAAGCGGTTAGGAAATATGTGTGAGTGATAGATAATATCTCTCTATTGGAATAGATGTTGGAAATGATAAATCTGAGCAAGTTCCATTTTTACTAAATAGTGAACAATAAGAGTATCCACAAGATAAAATATCTCCGTTATTTCGTCAAGTCTATCATACATGACAAATTTATTGCGGCATAATCATTCACGGTTTCAAATCACGTTATGATTCTCTCGGTTATATATACTTCTGTAATGTTGTGAAGAGTGTATGTTTTCAAGAATTCTTTATGCTGAAGCCACAGAATAATAGTAATTCATACGAGACATTACACATCTCAAGTATATTTACAAGGGAAAAAATCTCTGCATGTTATCGGCATATTTTGATATTGAGATATTACAATTTCTACCCAGTGAAACTACTGATCAGATGAAACATTAAGATAAAACATTGGATTAATACCGACAAAAAGCTGTAGCCCTTTTACTACCTCATCTGAAATTTGAGTCTTGTCTTTCCTTGATCTTCCTGTATCCCTTTGATCCAAGAAAAACAGGAATTCGACGAGAAAACTGATATGAACCTAAACGTTGGCCCTAAAACTACTATGGGAGCATAATTATTCTTCTACATCACTCCGTTACAGATCAAATATTTGGTATTCTGGTCTTTACCTCCAGTTGAATGCCATCTCTGTATAGTAAAACATTTATTTCAATGAAGAAAATGGATTTCATTGTTCAGACTGTTATTTTCAAAACGTTTGAGACAATAAGGAATTTAGGAATGAATATCGTATAAAATTTCGAAAGTTTTGGTTGAATATAATTCTCGATCTGTTCTAATGAGAGAGTAAAATTAGTTTTCAAGTAACATTGAAACAGAATTCCATTTTTTCAACATTTCATATGATACTGATTTATGATACTTACTTTCCGAATCGAGGAAATGAAATACTGAGCCGTAGATACACGTAGCAAACAATCAAACAAACAACATGTTATTCAAGGAACACACTATAGACTTAATAAAATATAAACACAACTATATCTCACAAAGATGAAACTGCCAGTAAAATTATTTTTCGCTGACTTGATAGGGATCTAGCATTTTAGTAGTAGTGGTGTATACCTGATATGGATTTCAAGAAATTCCCTGCATTATCCAATGCTATGTTAGTTGTACTTGACAAGTACATTCTACATATTGTTTTAAAAACTAGGTTATCTCTAATATTCCAAATGAAATTCTAGAATCAATTTTCACATAATGACAATCAATTAAGCACAAGCCGGAAGAGATCTCACAAAAACACTTAAAAATTACATCACACATGCATTAGACCTCGGAATAATGACAAATAATTTCTGTTACTAATGTAGATTGGGTAACATATTCTGAACAGCTAATTAAAAAAAAATGTTCAATCATAATGGTGATATCTAAATACTGGAGAATGGGCAGAATGGTCAACTTGGAAAAAGTATAAGTCAGCTGGGCAAAACGGTGAAATGGTCATTTTTAAACAGAGGTCTGTTGAGCAAAAATTATAAATCGATACAGTGATGTGTAACGTAACCTAGCTTTATTTTTAAGAACGCCTCACAGCTACCTCTTCTTATGAGTTATGAATAACAAACCCAGTAGGCTTTCAGAATTATAAAAAAAATTATTATATACCATTTTAAAGTCAAACAATTTATGAAATATGGCGAATAATATTGTGAACAGAAACTGAATATTTTGTAATATTTAACACAGAATTAATGTTAGATATGTATGTCAATGTCAAATATTAGAAATATAACTGGATTTTGTAGTATTAAAATTGAAATATTTTATACGATTCAGAATGAAATAAAAATAGAAAATATATTTCAAGGACAAATGTTACGAATAAGAATGTACGAAATCTAACGTGCTTCAAAATATTAACAAAAACATAAATCAAAATATAAACGAAAAATTTATGTAATGATAAAGTTTTAATAGTAACAACAATTTTTTAAATATACCTTCAAATTTTATGTAATATTAAAAATGAAATATTCTGTGTAGGTAGTTGAATAAAAAGTTTCATGAACAAATATCTTGTTTCAGGAAACAAATCGGTTTTTAATTTTCTGAACACGAAAAATCAATAATATTCAAGCCACTGCCTTATTCTCAACGTCCTCCTTTGGTAGTGTAGTACTTTCCATGGTTTAGACTTACTCAGACCCGGTCTCGTACCCAAGTGACATCTGAGGTATTTTCGATATATATCGTGAATATCTCAGGCTAAAGGCGTTGTTATTCATTGGGCAAGATAGACAGTAGACAACCGTGCCTTCCTTCGGATGGGATGTAACACGGTAGGTTCCGTGTGCTGCACGATGTTACCTCACTTGAAATAAGGTAGGATTTGGCTAAATTTCCAGCTTGGGGTGTTTATAAACACTGGCAGAAATAGGCCGACGTTGAATAAATACATAGAATAGATTTTTGCTTTGTTTGTTTTTACTTCAACTGTACACATCAATTATATTTGTTGTAGAAAGTGGAATAGCTTTGCTTTGGATCCCACTCCGGAAATTGTTTTTTTTTTCTAATGTAGCCCAATTAAATATGAGTAAGCTCCTTTCCATATACCGGAGAACTTGCTATTTCACTACAAATTGATTTCAGCGGCCCTCCTGTTGAAGAAAAGCTTTTTGCTTAATATTATTGGTTAATGTCTGAACAACAATTTGGCATAGAGAGTGCGATTTCGTGCGCTTTCTTCAATAAAATTGATGTCTTTTCTTTATTGGTGGTAATTTTAGATTTATAATTCCACGCAGCACATTTCCAAGTTCGGACATCATCCATTGAAGAATATTATGTATACAAACGAGAATCTATAATTATTTTGCCACGTTGACTTTTTAATAATTCCATTATAGTTATTATAGGTAAGCAAAATTGATGTTACTTGGTGGATTTGAAAGTTAAACTAAAATTTATATGATGGATACAAAGGGTGATACTGATTATGAAATTGAGGCTAAACCATTGAAAAAAGCATCTCAAAGTTTGTGTCTACAGAGTTGACTCCTCGAAAGGAAACAATGCATGAGGAATAAGTGACATATCGTGACAGACGAACCCAAGTAGATGTGTCCCGAAACAGACCCTGACATAATGTCTTGGTAACATTGCTATCTATGTGCATTTCTCTTAAGTCATAGTTTCATCAGAATAACCGAAATATTTTCATTCGTCAACTTGAGATGGAATAATATTGCCGTTACAAAAAATTGTTTCACTTTTTGAACTATAACTACTTACTACAGGAAAATTAATGAGGTTATGTAGGTTTTAAAATATCATTCAAATCAGATTTCTATTCATTATGAAGAATATCCTGAAGTTACTAATCTTTTTTGTTTGTTTGCGACCTACTGAAATTGGAGACTTAGTCGTTGAAATACGTATTCAGGATACTGAATATTATTGTGATTTTGGGATATGTTTGGATCTGAATTGTGTTTATATTATGTCAACTCACTACAGGTTGTCACAAAATGAAACTGTTCGAAGTATATTTCAGATATTATTCCAAAAAGTAGGTTATCATGAATAAATATTAGTCTAGACTCAATTCTCATATAATTGCAATCAATTAAGAATGAACTGAATGAACCAGAAAAGACCTTACAAAGTACTCAAAAATGACATCACAATATATATATAGTATTTCAAGTTGGAACCATATGGAAAACTTTTTTATTATTAATTTTAGGAAAAAAGTTATTGTTCATAAAAAGTTCTGCATGTTCTGAAATCTGAAATAGAATCATCAGATATTAATTTTTTTCAGTCGTATACCCGGTTTGTCAAAAATATGAGTTTTACTCAAGAGTAAAATATTTATATTTGACAATGTCGAAAATTTTTACGAAGAAAAGTTGATCAGAACTGAAAACTGAGTTCCAATATGCAATTACATCCATTTACATCGAAAAATTAGGTTTTGTTATTTTTTACTAATCTTTTCATTTTGAATGAACATTTATCTCTTGTGATTATGAAACACATGATGACTAATACTAGAAGTAAACAGAAAATTTATTTCTCACTCATTCCACTAATGCCTCGACATATCCACCCTCTCGTTCGATTCATTTGTATGTCAGTGCATCCTAGATTACATGTACCTAACTACAGTTAAATTAGCTTGATATTGTAAACAAGAAAGGGAAAATATTTTTTCAATGTGAATGGATATAATTGCATACTCCAACGTAGTTTTTAGTTCTGATCAACTTTTCTTCATAACAATTTTCGATATATCAAATATAAAGGTACTTTACTCCTGAGTAAAATTCATATTTTTTGACAAACCGCGTATACGACTGAAAAAATTTGATATCTGATGATTGTATTTTAGTTTATAGAACATGCAAAACTTTTAATGACGAATAACTATATGGTTCCAACTTAATGAGACATATCGTATATGTATATAATTGTTGAATATAACGAAATACTATTGAGATCATCGCATCTGAAAATTATTAATATAGATTTATCTTGAATGAATGTTTGGAATGAATCGAACACTTGAAGTTATAAAAATGAGTAAATATTCATCACAAATCCGTAAACGACAATTTTTAAGGCGGGGGAGCTCTCATTATAAAACCTTTCAAAGTAAATTTATAGATGTCGTTAAACAAATAGTCACTTCAAATGTTAACAGAGAAAAATCTCCGTTAGATTCATCGATTGAAATATGTAATAAAACTGAAATAGGGAACAAACTTGGGCAATGAATGAGTTTCGTCATGACTGTCAGTCGTGAGTTGTAAACGTTAAATAGATACGCCGTAAAATCATCCAATCCGAATATATTTCCTTCTTCCGTAGAACAATAATATTCGCTTGCTTGTATGGCAGAGTACGGTTTATCAGGCTTCTGCTTTATTATAATAATCCATTAATAATATGGTTTGGTTTGCGTGGCACATGCTATTATACCATTTCTCCCCACAACAAACAATAAATTGAAGCATTATATTTGTTGACATTTCAATAGATAGATGGAGGAAAAGACATAATCGCTGGGAAACTGACGGAGGGGTTTCTAATCAACATACGTTTGAACACGAATCTGCAATTTGTATTCATGAACAGTTAACAAGAATGATTCACTCAGAAATCCCATTGCGCTATTGATATATCAGATATTATTCACAATGTAATTGCGCGAAATAGGATAGTGTACTGTGTGTCCAAGATAAGACTGTACATGGGAATATCCGAAACGATAATAGATACAAATTTGGTTAACAGGAAAAACTATCGTAACTAAAGGACGGTTCATATAGAAGTATAAAATTTCCAATATCGTCTTCAATTTTTAAGACGTTGAGTACGACTGTAGAGTGGCTAAAAATATGTCCCCTATTCAAACATTTCTAGGTCACGTAAAGTCTAATATACTTTGCTTATGTTTTTATTTGCAAATATCGATTTTTTTGTTATTATAACATGATATCACATCTATGTCTCACCAACCGTCTCACCAACCTTTCTTTCCAAATAATTTGTGACAGTGAGACATAAAAGCAATGCCACGTTTGAAAGTCTATTCCTGCATAATTCCGTAAGAGGTTCTGTTTGATTTCCGTCGTGCGGACGTTCATTTCTACAATTTACTTTCCCGAGTAAACATTGAATGAAAATGGGCGACTATGAACCCGAACAAAAACGATTACAGCAGTTGTGGGATTATATTTCGCATTTCACATTATATTAGCTTAATTTTATTATATATTATGTATTATTATTTGAGAATACTGAGGAATAAAAGTTTTTTTATTATAATTTAATTTTAGTTTATGGTTTTATTAGTAAGAATTCATAAATTAAAATTCAACATAATACTATGTATAACTCTAATTAATTTAGATCTTAATATTCACAGCCAGGTAACAGAAAGTGATCATATTATAGACGGCCAACTATCAACTCCCAAGCATACAGCATCAAAGCCAGCCGTTCTGATGAATCAAACTATATAGCGAACGAATGTGAATGCAGATTATTATCTGGCACCCAAAAATACTTCCTAGAAGACACACCAAAACCCAGACAGGGGCTCCAAAATCATAACTTAAGACATTGATCTCTGTTATTGTTTACTTTTAGATTCTCTGTCCATGTACCTCTTATTATATTTTATATTTTGTTTATTTATCTTGAATCTGTTATTTTTGGGGGTCTTGCCATAGGATAAATAAAAATTGACGCGATGATTGAATTTGTTTATAAATCGGTACGTCATTCTAAATTGGTACATCATTCTAAATCATCAAATTAGTTATCAAGTAGAATATATCACCAAGTTCCTACGTTATATTTTCATTTCATTCGGAAGTATAAGCTTTGTGCTTTCTATTGTGACCGGGAGTAGCCCGAATTTTGATATTCAAGAGGTATCCTCAAATTCTTTAATTTATCTAATTTGCTTTCACTCACCCATAACACTTCATAATCAGTTCTATTGAAGAACCAGATGATATGACCGGATGAGCAGTGAAAGTAAATGCTTATACAGGTATGAAAAGAATTAAACTTGAGAATAATGTATTTGAACAGTTGAAGTTCAGATTGGCAATATAGTTGGAGTTCATGAAAGACACAAAACTCACGTGATGTATAAGCATTATTTTTTCATGATACCAAGTCACACAGTCATTCTTATAGTGGAAGACGGATGCGGACATATTAAAGTTGTTGCTAGCTTCTAACAAGAACAAGTTTGGAGCGGCCTTGTTTCTATTTTCATGTACGGTCCAGAGCCTGCATTCTCGTCGTCGTTACGTTTTATCTCGGTATACGAAATAATTATTTGTTGTATTTTATGTTGAAATTATCACAGTTCAATGTGGTTGAATCAAAGATGGAAATGTATATATTCAGAGTGGTAACAAACTAGCTCTATCGTCAATTCAACAATATTTATATAAGAAAAATAGACTAAATCTTCATCAATCAGTAAAGACAGTCAGTCGAATTGATGGTGTCAACTACTCTTCATGTTGAAGATATGTGCAATAAATTCCCATAGAAGAATTATAAATTTAAATCAAATAGAAGCAGTGATTTAAATTGCTGTGACATACGGACTGCAACGCAGAACAGAAGATTGATTGTAAAAACCGAAAGGTGAAGATTCTTCAGAATTAGCAGACACAAACAAATGTTTTGAAACATTATTGCACACCACCACTGTCTTACAATGTTGTGACATGATGACATGATATCCCCTGTTCAGTACCAATAGCTCGTGTGTACGATAATTGCTTGGCATTTTTGAGGTAGGTACCTGTTTTATACAGATTGAGTTCAACTCAGCGGCGGATAGGCGAGTGTTCTGAGTTAGAGCGAGTTAGCCGCGTTCTTTTGTTTCACAAGAAAGACAAGTAAAGCGCTATAGTAAGTTGTATCTGACAATATGCGAAGCGCGCCAGCCGACAGACTCTCATTTCACATTAAGACAGTAACTCGCGATAAAAGCACGGTAATACATTGTTTTCACCATTTTTCTTCAGTTTCAGGTCAAGCCTCAAGCTTGCGCTGATGATGCCACCTGTGATGGTTGGCAAAACGTCGACATCAAGTCGTACTATTGTGACGCGAATTCCATCCGGAAGTCAAGAAATTTCAAGATTAGCCATCCACGGAAGTCACTATTCAAGATATTGTTGATATCTCGTAACTAGTTGACAGGCGAGATATGTATAGGACGCCCATTTATCTCCACATTTGGTGAACTTAATCTGTAAAATTATATTTCTAATGGAAGTTCACGTACGCACCATATTTCATGAATTTTTGCGTAGTGAGAGTCCTGCAATTGTGTGAGTATGGAGATAATTGAATAATTATATTGTATCATGAATAATCATGATGATTTCTGTTCATCAATCAGCTCTGACTTCAGATACCAGATACAAAGAGACACAGAATTGCCATTTCTTATAAGCGAAATGGAGTTATGGGTAATGGAAAATTCATGAGAAGAAATGAAGTAAATAATGGAGAATACATCTGAACATGTCGTGTCTAAATCTCATCTGAAAACTTCATTTTCAATTTAGAGAATGTATTGTTCTTTGGATTATATTTCATACAAACCTTTCATATTAGTGCATGAAATTCAACGTAACTCAATTTGAATGATAACCAATCATTCTGGAGTTTTCGCTTTTATTTACAACCATATAATATCTCTTTTGTTAGGTAAAAGACGCTGAAATATTCCCAGCTTGCATAATTCCGAATATAGATTGTTATAGTTATTCTTTTGTAGTGTATGCTTTCAATATTTTATGACATACATACGTATTTACAGAAATAAGTTTTTCAATTTTCTTCAATCCATTTACTTCATTCCTTAAAGTCACCCAAAAACATTTTGAAGTTGTGTTTCTATAACGATCGAATTGTTTTTTATTGTTAAGAGAGAAGGTTTGAAAAAGCAAATATACATATTTACGATGTGGTAGCAAAAATGTTCCACATTATTTTGACCTATATATCAATAATCTAGGTTGTTTCAGAAATAGTGATTTTACTCAGAAACCTCAAAAGATAGAAGGAGAAGACTAGGAATGATAATTATCCAATGCGAGAGTTGGGCTAAATATTTAAAGCATAAGATCATTTTCAATTCAGAAGGGTTTGATCACTTTTCCAATATCGCTCTTTAACGTATCATGTTATATTTGTTCACAGTATCTATTCTTAGCCTTCACAATTAGGAACATCAGTTTAATCTAAAAGATAAAGCCATCGTAGATAAACATATTGGGATCTATGAAATATATTGTAATTTGTTTTGATTGCAATAAACAATACAATGTCTACTGCTCCACTTCAATAATTATTATGACATATTTATCCTGAATACACTTAATTAACAGCTCTGTGAATATACACTTTGGTCAAACATCCCAATTTTCGGACATGGAAGGGTAGAATGAATTAAACAGCTACCAGCTGAGGCAGCGGAAATGAGTATTCGTCACTACACATGTGACTTTAGAATAAGTTACATGAAATTATTGCATCTTCCTATAAACGCAATCTTAATTAGAGTAATTGATTGATATACAACATCTCGAATCAGAAACACGCCACTTAAGCCCTTACCAAATAGAAGAGAGATATCTTGAAGCCATCCGACATCTTGGACTTCCTAAGAACTACATAGTTGGAGGAACTGCTGTAGCCGTTGAGACATCTTGAACGGCCCAGAAGCAGATGAGGACTCAATAGATCTAATAGGTCATAGTGTGCAAATATCCTCAAGATGATACAATACAACATTGTTGTGACATGATGACATGATACCCATTTTTCAGTACCTACCAACAGCTCGTGTGTGCGATAATGATTTTAGGTAGCGACGTATAGGAAAGGTTTGTGAGTTAAAGAACCAGACGCATTGTTTGTTTTACAAGAGAGACAAGTAACGCGCTATGGTGGGTTGTATCTGACAATATGTGAAGCGCACCAGCCGACTGACTCTCATTTCACTTTAAGACAGTAACTCGCGATAGAAGCACGGTCATACATTGATTTGCGTAACGTTAATATATCGTAACTAGCTGACGGGAGTTCTATGCTATTCATAGGACTCCCATTTATCTCCAGCTTTGGTGAATCTCGCTCGTACTATTTGAATCACTATATACTGCTGTAGCCTTTGAGACATCCTGATAGGCCCACCAGCAGATAGGTACGCAATAGACTTATTAGGTCACAGTATGAAAATATCCCCAACATGATACAATACAACAATCAAATAAATTATTATTCACTGGAATACTGAATCATAAAACTTTTAAAATTTATTATTTAATAAAGAAATGTTATTTTTCATAATCAGTGTTTGCCAGTAAAAGAAAGTGAAAAATAATTTATAATGTTTGAAGTGAATTTCCTCAATATTCAAGTTTGTTACATAGCTATGTACTTTCTCTTAGTTTTGTATAAATTGTGTATGATGGTGGTATTGTAGTTCCGTTAGATGATGATGTTGAATTCTTGGAATAAATACTTTGAACACATAGGTGGAAACATCATCCCAAGTCTGTAACTAGTGAATGCTGCTAGTTTGTGTAACCGATGATGATTGGCATCTGAATATAATGTATATTCGTTAAGAATACCAACATTTATATCGTTAATTATGTACTTACATGAAGCACCGTTATCGGTCAATATAGAAGCACCGCTTATATGCAGCTATACTATTCAATTGTCTGAAATCAGATATGAACTTTGAACTGGAATAAAATAGTACGGTCCTATCACAGAACAATTTTGACTTCAGCCTGCAGATAACACATGCTGTAAATCGATGATTTTCCTTCAAGTTCCTTGAGGTTTTCCTCTTCATTAGGCACATGGAAATGTGATGAAATAGTGATGATAACTGGGATTAAGTATCTCACTTCAAAATAGAACAGCAAGTCGTGGCTGTCGCAAAGTAGATACGAAACCTTTTTTTTTCAATTACCACAACTAATCTACCACGAGTTGGAGATAAACATTATACTAGATTCTATATTGTGAACGTATTACATAATGAATTATTATTATTTTGTATTATTTCAGTAATATATGTAAATGTAATATTCTGGTGAGTCAGAATAACGGAAACCCTTTTGGAAATCACGAGCTGATGAGTTATGATTAGGTAATGTAAATGACCTATCCCCTTGTACTGCACAGCACAAATGTTATTGTATGTTATGTTCATCGTTTTGGAACGTTTTGAAAGTGTGTCCATTTGAACAAAGAACATAATATGATCATCAACGACTGTATCTAAGTTTCATCCATGACACGGATATTCCACTAATCAGAAATTACGTTGCAAACAAGAGAAATCCATAATAGCTGACATGTTGAAAAATAAGCAATTAAAGAGAAACAATTCAATTTATTGCAAGCTATATATTTTATAATTAACAGTAAATGTGTTTCTTTACACGCGATTACGATTGTTTAATAGTTTTAGTAAATTTTGATGTTCAGATTTCACTTATAGAAATACATTTTCCATTCTAGCTGATCAGGGGAACCAATTCCACCATTATGAGTAGATTTTAACCTTTGAAATAATCGTGATAAATATACAATCAAAAGATCCATTTCCAATTTATTCTGGGTTCAGTTAATGAGTTGGATCACTCTTCAAACGTTCGAATATACTAAATAATAGGTCGTTTCACTGATTCAAATGAACCATGTCCCTCACCCGTCCCTATCCATATTTTGTTGGTTGGGTATAGATACTCTTTGAATGTCGGTACTATGTACCAGTATTATCACTATAAATTGAATAACATTAAAATAAATTAGCAAATAATTCAAACTTTTTAATGGGAAATTGACTACACGAGAGGAAACCCTACAAAAGATTCAGAAGGAATTGAATGGAATTGAAGAGTGATACACACGAGGTCTATGGCTATTAAATTTCGAGACTGCTTATGAAAAAGAGTTTTAATTTAAAAATTATTCTACATCGAATGCTCCCCTTCAATGTACTCCCCTCTCCTCGCCACACACCGCTCCATTCGTTTTTTCCATTGGTCAAAGCAATGCTGGAAGTCTTCTTTTGTAAGAGCATTTAGGAGCTCCGCCGATTTTTGCTTCACCTCTTCCATCGACTTGAACCGGATTCCATTTAAGGCAGACTTGATTTTAGGAACAGGAAAAAGTCACAGGGTGCTAAATCAGGCGAGTACTGCGCGTCTTCGAACACTGGAGTGCCTCTAGCGGCTAAATAACGCTTCACAGACAGCGCATTATGAGCAGGTGCTATGTTGCTGTTGGGACCGACTTCGCACAAACTTTCTTCATGTTCAACTCCTCATGTAAAATTTTTCTGACAGTTTCTTTATCGGCGCTTACAGTCTCAACAATCATCCGAATGCTCATACGACGATCTCCGCGCACAATTTCATTGATTTTGGTCACTATTTGCGGAGTTGAAACAAAGACAGGTCGACCTGGACGTTGATCATCTTCGGTGCTCTCTCGGCCTTCTGAAAACCGTTTATACCATTCGAAAACACGCGCACAAGATATAGAATTCTCACCATAGGCCTCTTTCAACAACTTATAGCACTCGTCGAAATTTTTTTAAATCTCCGTTGCTCGTGTTTTTCCTTACACATTGTTACACATTATCGGCACGAGAAAACTTTCGTTTCTAACCTCTATAGAAAAAATACTACTACAGCGACAAAAACGTCTTTTCGTATTGGAATAGTAGACACTTCCAGCTATCCGACGCTGCATTCGTTTCCTCCCCTACTCCTCTAGGAAGTTTTCTGTGCGCGTAGTCTCGTTATTTAATAGCCAGACCTCGTATAGCCTTTTCACTTCCTCTTTCACCAAAACATTTGAATGTAGAATTGGATATAATTAAGGTTGAAGCCATCAACAATTGATTTCAATCTGAAATTATTCACAAATTTATGAATAAAAAAAGAAGCAGAAATTAACTTTCGCAAGCATTTAGCTTGTTAAAAATTTCACATTTAAAAGGTACTATTTGTCGCTGAAAGCAGTCCTTTTGGGAAAAATCGGGTTTTAAGTTAAACCTCCGTTGGAATTTTGTAAGTTGAATTTTGAAAAACATGTGATAAAATGTCTTTTATTGGTTTTATTGTGATGTGACTAGCCGAGATCATTTACAAGACTGGGCTACCTGGCTAGTCTTAGCCATGTAGCTCAGTGGTAGAAGCATCAATTTATAATCACTGTGGCTGCCGGTCGCGGGTTCGAATCCAGCGACTGCGGAATGTTTCCGATGGCCCGAGGACAAGATCGAGCCTACCCAACGAGGTGGAGTGTTTAATGGGTATATCTGCGGTCATTCGGTCATCCCAACAGAAAAAAAACTACTTCTACAAATAAGTTAATAATATTTACAATAATTGCTGAAAATGACCACCGCCTACTGCAATCATCAATTCGCCTTAACAACAATTGACGAATCTACTCTATATCTAATTAATGATGGCACACGATTCAAATATCCTGTTTCTTAGATCTTGTTCATTTTGGACTGAAATTTTGTGAACTAGTGACGTCAAGTAATCCAAAAAATTGAAATCTGGGTGATCTGAGAGCTCAGGCTTGTTGTCTCACTCTTCCTATCTTACTGTTAGGGTAATTCTCATAGAGAAGTTGACACGCAACCAAACTAAAGTTTGGAACGAAACCAAAGTTGAAGTTTGTACAAGTACTCTGTGAACACCCTGTATTAGGTACATTCCAAATCTTTTGGACTTGATAAAACAGATTCTTCTTTCTGTAACCTTATTTGAGAAAGAACACATACCTTCCTAAACTAAGAGGAAGTTAATATTTTGCATTTTCAGAGTAAAGGCAAAATATTTGAAGGTGTTAAAAGTTACGACACTGGAATTCTAAATTACCTATTAATTGGATTTGTATTAGGGATAGTCAAGTTTTAATCGATTAACGCTGGTTCGATTCAAGGGTGTCGACATATATGAAAACATGAATCAATTCAAATGGCATGAATTATTTTGTGAATCTATTCAATGGTTTCGATGATTATATCGATAACGATCATGTAATTTTGATGCCAACCACTATTAAGCAATAGTGCAATTTCATGATTCGATTATAAATCCCTACCACTTGAAATCCATATATAATGTAACTGCATAATTTTTTATAGGAGATCGGCTTTCAGTCTGAGTATTATCGAAATTTCTTTTCATCGGTTCATTAGATGAGAAGGATTGCCATGTATTTTTTCTGTATTCAATATATTCAATAAAATGCGCATTGCGTGATAATGACTATGAAGTTATGAACTCTTTTGCACCTTGAAAGTTATGCTTATGCCCATAAACAAATAAAAGTATTTTTCAGAGCTCCCTTAGAATCGTCTTTGACTCATCGAGTTGAATTCGATGCATCGATAAGAAGGAAACGATTAATTTATGGAAAACAATCACAGTGCGATTCGAATCAACTGATTCGATTCATTGAGTATTTTGACCATTCCAAATATGCATTACTGCACATTTTCCGATGCCTTGGAAATATAATATTTTCTGCCTAATCTACCTACATGCACCAATTTGTAAAAAATCTTCATTATAATTTTCCAATTACCAATACCTAGTATTTAGTTCCGTTCTTGTATTCCCCTATATTCTCTCTGCATCCCATTTGTTGGTTTCATCTTATTTATACAGAGTATCCGGAAATCCATATACCAAATTCCAGGAAGTGATTACACAAGAAAATAAGGAAAATGATTCATATCAACAAAGTCCGGAAATGCTTCAATAAAGAGCTACGTCGCTTTATTAATTACCAAACGAATCATGAAATAATTATAAAATAACAGATAATCATAATATATGTTTGAAATGTCTCCCATTCATGGCAAAACAACTTTCTATGAACATTCATCAGGATGTTCGTAGTCGTTTAAATGAGCCTCCCCTTTCTCGAATTATCTCGCATTGGTCTATTACCCTTTTGTCAATATGACCCTCATTTTCAATTGGAATCGAGTAGACCGTTGATTTCAAATAACCCGAAAGGAAAAATTTAAGGGGTATTCGGGTGAATGATAAGGCCACGCAACTGCACCTTTACGGACTATCTGAGGGTAAACTAAATCTAAAGGATTTCGAACTCGAAGATTGAAATGGGAAGGTGATCTATCGTGCATAAACCAACTTGCTAATTTGATTGCGAATGGGACATTACTCAGAGGATAGGTAAGATCGTTCGTACCGTTTTGTTACAAGGCGTTATAAAAAGTCTAAATGATTTTCGATCATCCCTGCCCATACATTTATCGACAAAATTCTAATTGGAGTTGGAAATCTTGCGGCTTAATAGCTAGATGACATTGTGAATGATACGGCTTCAGCAACTGTTGATAAAATTTCCGATACACTACTCTCAGGGGGGTTTTCTATCAAAGCCCGTCTTCTGCTACTAATTCCTGGGTTAGCAGACATACTATTTTTTTTTTCTATAATTTGAGTACATTAGAATTAAACCTTTAAGGTTCGAAGAACATCGTGTGAGCCAGTGGTGAAATGTTGGGAGTGGAGATGGGCGTTCGAATTTGTCTTGAAGGTTTGGAGATTATAGGAAATTCGCCGTTCGATAGAAAAATGAAGTCTGGTGGGAAGAGGTGCGGCAGATTTCGAGCTTGACAATGAACGGGTGACTAGCTAGAGCTCGTCTAGTTTGCCTATCTGGAATGACTTGTGGTGGAACAACAGACGAGATTTCGGATGAACACCGACCATGGAAATATCTACAGAAAAGGGAGAGATCGTAAACCTTTTTACCATTTTCTAGAGAGGTCATTGAATTAGTAAGTGTGACATCATCAATCAGAGAAATCTCTTCTGGATAGAATCCAAAAGCTAAGCGTATGTTTGGAAGACGAATCCCAGCACAGGTCGAATATGTGCTTTGTAGATTATGAGGAGCTGCTGAGATGTTAAGTAGCTCTTGTCACGGAATATAAAACCAAGTTTTCGTGTAGCGGTTTTCGCAATGGACTTCACCCATGAGATGGTGCTGTTGGTGGTGATACTGAGCATGAATATGGAATAATTCATAGGAATAGTTGTACCTGACTTCATCATATAAGAGATTGTGAGATCCGCCTTCCTGGATAAGATGCGAGTTTGAGTTTTGTTTGCATTAAACTCTACTATGTTATCAGATCCTCATTTCAAAATTAGTGCCAGATCTCCAATAATGGGTGAACATGTATGTCTCTGTCTCGCTCCTCTGGATTCAATGATGATACAGGGGTTCTAGATGAGAAAGCGATATGAAGTGTGCCATGATTTGCAAAGTTATGTACGGGACAGGTGGTCACATCCAACACATCGTTGACATGGAGCAGAAACAAAGTTGGTGCCAAGATCAAGGTTCTTCTGCATCTGCATTCCTAGTGGTACGCTTTCTGCCACAATAGCTACTTTTTGACAAAAGTGTTCCATTTTCTCTTGTAATGTTGATGTAATCGAACAAACAAATTTTGAAGGGAGCTCGACAATTTGGAAATGCTTCTTGATAAAGTGTAAGAGCATCACGACATGTCATTTGCTTCGCCATACATCAAATGCATATCGACTATTTCAGAAAATGTATACTCTGTCATAATTTGAGAGCAAAAATTCGAAAACACTTTCTATTGAATGCTGATATTCAGAATAACTGAATTTTGAAAATAAAGTTATAGCAAAACTAAAAGTTAGGTCACAGTGAGAGTTATTGACAGCAAAGCTTCCTTCGAATAATATATTCTGTTTAGTTAATTAATTCGTTCTTCTAAATAAGAGATTTGGAGCATAATTAGTTCAAAAAACTATAAATATTTTCGGAGTTGACTTTCGATCTTAAACACTACGATAGTACTAATGCAATATCAATCAATTGCATCGAACTTTGTTAATTGGAAAGACATTGGATGATAATGTATCACAATATGCTAAAGATGATTCGGCGAAATTCAAATGTTGAACTTTCAGTATTGTACAACATAATTTCTTCTCCAAAATATGCTGATAGAATTGTTTTCACGATTAGTTATGAATATACTTTCCCCGGACTAAACAATATCAAATTCAGAGAATGCCTAAATATTAATTTGTTTTTGTTCTCAATACATAATATTTTCTTTTGAAGGTGAGCTAAAATTGAACTTGACATGAACTTTCCCTCTCAATTATCAAGTTAGAAGTACTTATTACCGTTAAGTTGCCGAGGACTTGTTAACATATGTTCTACTGGTGTTAACCATCTGGTAAATACTTATGAATAAAATGATAGTTCCCATCATATACAAATTGGTTCACAATTCTTCATTTACAAGAGTATGCAGTTTCAGTAGACGTTCTGTGGCCGCCAAATTCGGTTTTAAAAGGTCACTATTAAATATTCAATTACAAATCTTGTTTTAAACCTACTAAAAATATACTTACTAGCCCACACTTACCAAATTGGGAATGTAGATTACACAACAGAGAGAAAAAACAATGATCGTTTCAATCTCACTTTTGAATATTTATAATCGTGATTAGTTGAGCTGATAATTTCCATTGTAGTTAATTAAATAGTATTCACACTTCTAATGGGTTATATGACACATGCTACTGCTATTTTAATTCTTGTTTCACACGTATATTTAATAATACCACACACGAATCACAAACTCATCAACAGTATCTTGCAAAGCTAGTTGTCAATCTTTTTATAATGATATTGAATGATTCTTCAGAAAATATAAGGCGAGTATTTGAAATTTATGATTGTTTCTTTTTTATTAAGCTTTGTTAAATCTCGACAATTTCTGTACGCAACCAATAATATAATAAACTATAAAAGAGTTCATAATTGTGTATAGGTACACTATTATACCAATAACTTGGAAATAATCACCCTCATTTCCTAAAAATATTGTTAAAGTACTAAAAATATTTTATCTACCAAGTAGCCAGCACCAAAGTAAACTGAATTAGGAAATGCCTGCTTGAATACTACTTGGGAAATAATTTATTACCCTAATCTGGAGATAAATCTGAATTCACTAAATTGATTTTTCGCCTATATATTTCCATCCCTTCCAAATTACCTAGATAATAATTCATCCTTGCTGTGTTTTAAAACTGATGAACTTTCTTGAGAAACGATGTGACCTGTATTCAAAATATGCTATGCATGCTCATGCTGATTTTCTACTATTACTTCTCTCTATTTATAAACAAAATGTTCTTCATCTCAAGTAAGAATATTTCTGCTTGTTCTAGTCACATAGCATTTTGAACATGACTCACAATTGTTAATTAAATTCAAGATTTGTCGGAAACTTCATCAAAGGTATTGCCTAAACTGTCTTAGCTTGTCCTTGCATGTAAAAACTGGTTTGTTTGCGAATTTAGCGAACTAATAATGGAATTTATTAATTTATTATCAAATCAAAATCTCTACTCATCATGGCGAAAATATCACCGACATATCTGTGCTAAACTCTTGAAAAGGCATTTCAATTAATTCAGATCTATCTCCATCTATCTATGTATTAATAATATCCCATGTTATGGAAACAGACATATTCTGTTCTCTAATTGAACTTACTCCGAAGATTAATACTTAACAACTGAAAGATCCTTAGTACTTTACAGTATTTCTAGTCGATAAAGGTGATTATTTCCAACTTATTATCAGATTTCTTGTTGTTGTTATTTCTAATTGTTTCATGATATTTTGGGAGCGAAAAATATTTGAAGTACCCCAAATATTTGACGTCGTCTCCCCATAGTTGTAAAAAAACTTCAGTTTTGTTCAGTTGTTCTCTCCATTTAAGCATTACTCAATCCAAGTATTAGTGATCTATGTACCTCAGTGGTAGAAGCATAGATCTTCTATTCACTGTGGCTTCTGGTCACGGGTTCGAATCTGGACGACTGCGGAACTTTTCCGAGGGCACGAGAAAGTGGTGAGGCAAGATACAATGGGCCATTAAGCCTAAGTGTCATCAAGACTGTCCTGGTTTCAGAATCGAGCCTACCACACGAGGTGGAGTGTTTAGTGTGTATATCTGAGGTGATTATATTCGGACTCGGGGATTCTCACACTACCAGATTTTGAAAAGAACATAACATTTAAAATTTTAATAATCATTGAAATAGTAGTAGTAGTAAATAGGAATTTGACGAACTTGGTCTTGTTGAAAATAATTTTTTTCTCTTAGTAAAATATTGTTTCCTTGGTTTCAATTGATATTTGTTCTAAGAAGAATCAACAAACATTTTAGTTTTCCTCGAAAATTTCAAATCATAAGTCATCATTATGATTCCTGAAATAAAAGACGGAGGAAGTAGGGAAAACCGCACGTTAATATAGTTTTTGTAGCACGAGATACGGCAATAGTGTGCTAGGATGGAGACATATAGGGTTGTTAAATAATGTTAAAACATTATTTCATTCCATGAATTCGTTAAAAAAAGTGACAATGATTCTGATAGCCATTTTCCTACTTTCAGTGAGAATTATTTGACTACCAGTAATCAATATTATGCAGAAATTAGCCTAGTCCGTTCATAAAATTCGCCACAAACATTGCATTTCTCCTATCATGTTATGGAATCAATAACAGAAATCTAGTCGCATATCAAAGTATCTCTCATATACTTCTTGATGACGATTAACAAGTCATTATGACTCCCAAGTTCCTTGAGATCTCCCTGTTACTCAAATGGGGATCGACAGCACCCCAGAATATTAACGATATTATCTTCATTTTGAAATTCAGAAGTATTTTTCTTTCTACTACACGTAACACCATTATTGGAAATTGTCTTTGCCGTTGGTAAATAAATGAAAAATGAATAAATAAATAGATGGTAAGTCATACTGAAATTATGATTAGCTTTAACTAAATAAGTATAGTTCTAAATAAAGAGTTTATTATTGTGAATCAGTATATCAACTAACTTCCGATAGTACCATCAAGATGAGTTTATTAGTTCGACACAGTATTGAAAAACTACCGGTATTCAAGATCAAATAATGTAGTTTTGGTTGCTCGGTACTGCATCTGTTTTATATGTGTCAAGAATTGATTTAAATCAACAGTGCTGAAGTAGGTAGTATTTACTCAGATCTCTATTGATTTTTTAAACACTGATAAAACACCATTAAGTCAATGTACTATTGGATGAATTCAATCTTACTAGTTTCAATGTTAATATATTAATAATAAAAATTCAATTCTCAAAACATTGTCCAATTCTTTCATCAATATCAAATTAAATTAAATTCGTTGTTCATAAGATGAATAAGTTTCAGACTTTGACTTAATCACTTGCAAGGTATCGCGAAAATTCCTACGTGTTCTTTTCTGATCTGATCTAGAAACACAATTATATAATGAAATATATTGACCTTTCCTGTTATGGCATATTCAAATAATGAAATGAAAAATTACTATTATTGAATAAAATAAGATACTAACGAATGGCGTCTAGTTTTTTTGAAAATAATAATTATGAACTGAAGACAAATGTTAATGGGGTTAATGAACGCTATACATAGTATATTAGCACCAAATTGGATAATAAAATAGTTGTTAATATATGATACAATAAATGATGAGTCTTAAAGAAAAATTTATCAATCTGTAAGACGGTAGAATAAATTATACAACTGGTGGATGATTCGCCATTGAATACTATACTATACAATTATGTAATGGGAAGAATAGAGAACTCAAAATGTTACTTGTCAGAAAGAATATGTTACTAAACAGATTCACGAGAATATGAAATTGAATCCTCTGGTAATGAATGTAGTCAGGAGTATAGTGGACTCTCTTATTTGGAACAAATTCGTTGCCATTTCGAGGAATATTTTGATAATGTCAGATTTCTTCCAACGATCACGCAATATGGTACAAGGTACGCATTATCAAAAACAAAATCTCCCAGCTCGAGTCACGCGTATCAAATATTATGTAATTTAGGAAATTTTCTTACAACTGACGCAGGTTGTTTCAATGAAAGAAGGAAATATGTAGTGTAAATCGGCAATGTACGAGGGTAAATTGAAAAGTCCTGGAAAAATGCAACAAGAAATGATTTATTTGGTCAAAACTTATTTTATTATTCAACATAATCTCCCTGTAGCCCGATATGCTTTGTCCAACGTTTTTCAAATTTTTCGATCCCTTCCAAATAATATGATTTTCCAGCAATCTATCAAAATAGGCTTTTGTTTCAGCTATGACCTCATCGTTGATGCCAAATCTTCTTCTGTCGAGCCATTTCTTAATGTATTAGGAAAGATTAAAATCGCAGTGGGCCAAATCTGGGGAATATGGTGGATGACGAACCAATTCGTAGCGCAGTTCATGCAATTTTGCTGTTGCGATTGCGGACCTGTGGGCCGCTGAGATGTCCCGGTTAAAGAGCACTTTTTTCTTAGCCAAATGCGGCAGCTTTCGCTTCAAATCGACGTCGAATCGATCCAACACCTCTGCATAATATACGTTGATGATCTTTTGTCCTTTTCAAGGTACTCAATTGGAACATACCGTGTGCATCCCAAAAAACTGTCGCAATGATTTTGTTGGCCAATAAACCCACTTTGGTCTTTTTCGCCTTCGATTCGCCAAGACAAGCTTACTGTTTCGACTGTTCTTTGGTATCTGATGTGTTGTGATGGGTATATGTCTCGTTCACGGTTATGAAACGACGCAAAAAGATCTTCTTATCGTGCTTTAACATCGCCAAACACTCCTTTGAAGTTGTTATACGGTCGCGTTTGTAGTCAACAGAGAGTAAATACGGGACCCAACTGGCAGATAGCTCATATTCAAAAAGTAATGCAAAATGTTGCCTACCCGTTCAGTTGAGATGCCCATAGCCTCAGCAATCTCGTGCAGCTTAACTCGCCGATCGCCCAGAATCATACCATGGATATTATCGACGATTTCTGTTGTTTTAACCTCAATTGGAAGACGAGAATGTTCGGCGTCCTTTGTGGTCATACTATCACAATGAAAATCAATTAACCACTTGTGAATCGTACCAATCGATGGTGAAGAGTTCCCATAATTTTTAACAAGCGATGCTTTGATTTACGTAATGTTTGTTCCACCCAAGATATGATGTTCAATCAAGACGCGAAGTTCACTGTTTTCCATGTTTCCACAAATATTCAAGGTTTCTTGCTTTCGATGGGTGTCAAAACAGAACTGAATGAGATATCAGTCCGAAAATTTTAATTTGTTCTAGTTAAAGATGGTCACAAATATCACATGGGATTTTAGATTGTTGCGCCATCGGGTTTATTTTTCAGGGACTTTTCACCTTGCCCTCGTACGTCATGTATCAAGTGAGTATAATGATTAAGGCTTAATAATATTCTTCGGAGATAATGTGGAATGTTTTTTTAGAGATTATGAATAATTTAGTGGATAGATATCATCTTGAGGATTTTAATGATTTTTGGAAATCAACTGTACAATGTTTCGATATTGGGATGAATTGGTCAATTTTAAATTTGTTCACAGGAAGCATATGGAATTGAAACTTTCATTATATTTCGAATCTTAATTCATTTTTTGAAGCAAAGGCAACATTCCAAACATCATTCCGTTGAATGTATAAGGATTGAATCGTTGCATATAATTTAATGCCCCCAAATCGTGATAGTCTATGCTCTAGGAGATAGATACATATTTTGGGCCTGAGATAGAACATGTTGGCATTTGTGTTATGTTTCAGCAATTACTAATCTGAGTATTTCATCCCATGGGAGTTGGAACTCCCACCCCACTTTATTTTGAGTTAGCTGCTCCAGAAAATATTCAATTTTGGAACGGGTTATAACATTTTGGTGTTTGGTGCTAGTCGAAGTCCCTTGGCGATCAATATTCAATAAATGCCAACATTTTTTCTCCATGCAGTTGGCAGCAATGGCAGCTTTAGGTATGACCAAAATTGGAACGTGGTATAACACTTTCTAACCAGGCAGAAAATTTTTGTTATAGATGCTCATCACTCGTTAACCATACGCCAACTTTTTCTATGCGTCCCTTTTCAAGAATTTTGACCTTGTTTTGGCCAAATCGTCTCAAATTGGAAAAAAAATGTTGGCACCCCCATCAACTTGTAGTTTTTATGTAAAAGAAAATTGTGTGAGTGTCAACATTTTCTTTCATGTTTAATTCCCTAAACTGCCTCAAACCCCAAACAAAATTCTTGAGAATGGACGCATAGAAAATGTTGGCGCATGGTTTTCGAGTAATGAGCATTGATAACAAAAGTTTCCCACGTGGTCAGAAAGTGTTCCAGTTTTGTTCATAACTAAAGCTGCCATTGCTGCCAACTGCATGGAGAAAAAATGTTGGCATTTATTGAATATTGATCAAAAAAGGGACCCTCTCCGACTAGCACCAAACACCAAAGTTTTCTGGAATACATCGCCAAGTCCGGTTCTAGATCGGTTACTGGCAAGAGCAATGATCTTTCGGCATATAGAGAATACAGAGAGAATTGTTATTAATCATTAATATCTACATGTTTGCACATTCATTTGTTTCTAGTAATGTCCCATAATGAAGTGTGTATATGAACAAGTATTCAGTTTGTTTAAGAGAGAAAATGGTCTGCTAATTGCATTAACTCTAATAGAACTGTTATAATAGTAGTAATTAATGTGACACATATTCTCTATTTTAACAACTGTAGGTATAACATTTTATTTTCTATATTATGTGTGAGCTCTTCTTCTCGATAAGTCGTGAAGTAAGTGCTGTAACTTTCCTTTTTAACGTATTTATATTTTGCACTCATCATCATGATTACACAGAACAAGAATTAACATATATTAATTAATTATCATGACTAATTCATTAAGAAGCGTTAAAAGTAGGGAAACCTGCGAACACGATTTCTTCCAAGTATAGTGAATTCACTACTGTAGAGTATTTCCTAAGTTACCTTGAAGTGGATGAAATCACTGAATTATTTCAGCTATCATTTCAATTAATTTGAATATAAACGTTCTTCAAATTCATCGTGCTGTTCTTCAACAGAATTATTACTATTGTTCATATAATATATCTTTGTACCGACAAGAGGAATGTGTTCCAATTACTTGTCATCAATATCTATGAATGTCCTCATGTTATGGAATTTGATAATAATATTGGTGAATTATGTGAACGATTACTTTTTGACATGCGTAAAAACCAATTCGAATCTTTTATTTATAGTTTGGTCCATACAAAAATAATCTACATACATTATTGGAGCAAAAATATTTTTTCTGCGACGTCATCCGAAAGGCACGTTAATAATGATTTAATGGAAAAAATTTTTTACCAACATGAATTGGTAACAATAGATATTCTAATTACTATCAATATTCGTAGTAAAAACATTTTTACATCCGTTCAACTGAGTATAACCCCTTTTGAAGAATGAAACTAAGTATAGAATTGAATCAGTGTAGTATTTCTTTTTATTTATAAAATTGGAACTTTCTTCTAAGAACGTTGCAGAAGAAATCATATATATTACACTGGGAGAAACCGTTTCTTCCCTTCTTTGGATTTTAATGCCATCCACTCCAAGTCGAGCGTCGAAAAACTCGCGAGAGAGAAAACGATTCACTTTCCACCCTAGTAATTCAAACACCTATTGTTGTTATTGACTGAATTCGTAAATTTTTGACTCGACATCTCTTATCAATTCACATCAGAATTGTAAGAATCAAAAACGATTGTTTTTCATAAATTACGACTACACGATAGGAGAACCTATTATGTTGGAAGCCAGCGGTGTTGTGAGAGAATATAAGCGTTGGAATTATTCTTAAAAGTTTGCAGGTTAAAAGGAAAGACCTCACCAGGCAAATAATTTTTCAACTTCGCCGTTTGATAGAGAAATGAAGTATGTTAGGAATACTTTTGACAAGCAGGTCTCGACGTTCACAATGAAGGGGTGAATAGCTTGAGCTGGTCTAGTCTGCCTACTGGAAACCTGTCATGGTGAAATGGGAGATGGAATTTCTGATGATCACCGACCATGGAAATATTTATAGAAAAGGGAGAAATCGGCCACCATTCTATGTTGTTCTAGGGAGGTCTATGTATTCGTAAGATTGACAGCACCAATCAGTCCAATAGCTCTCATCTCAATAGAATCTAAGAGCATCAGCGCTAGTTTGGGAGCTGAACTTCAAACATGTGAACTCCAGGGCAGGTCGAATTTGTGCTTTGTAGATCATGAGGAGCTGCTAGGCGTAAAGTAGCTCTTGGCATGGAATAGAGAACCAAGTTTTTGATGAGCGGTTCTCGCAATGAAACACACATAACAGCCCCATGAGGGGGTTGTACCTGATATCGTCAGGGGATGAAATCAGGAAGAAAATCAACGGAAATACATGTAAGAATACTATGATAAATGTCAATTGAGAAACAATGTCACTTATTTTGCGGGGAAAAGGACTACAAAATGAGAAAAAATATACCAAGAACAAAACTGGTCGACATTTTGAAGGACTATGGGATTAATATGAGAAAAAAGAATGCTTGACTTACTGCAAGAAGGAACCAAAAAATAAATAAGGTAATTATTTACAAGAAGGGTCGCACCCCCGATTTTGATGAACATTTTTTTACAGACTACTTACGTGTTCGTCATGAACGATCAAAAAGGAAAAATCTGCGGAAATGCACCGTTTTCCAGAAAAAAAAATCTTCTCATAATTAGCACCATGTTTTTCTCAAGATATTGACCTCAAAAGCACATAACAACTAGCCTAAATGTCATGAAATATGTCTTTTTCAACTATATCCATATATTTTGATAATGAAACGTAGTAAAAATAGAAACTTTGCATTTAAAGTAAATAAACAGCATCTGACATTTAATTGTAGCCTCTCTACAAGGTATTTCGTTTCCGTGTCGTCTGAAATGTCGCTTTCATAGATAAGTTCCGTTATTATTTGGATAAGTCATAGAGAAACTATACTCCAAGAAGTCTGGACTTAATGTTATTTGAATGTGTATTTTTGTTGAATGAATTCTTTCTAGCAGCGTATCTTCCTCATTGTTTTTGTAGTTCCAAGTGACAATACGTAGGTCTGAGGTTATTGGACGTATATTTTTGTTAGATGCATTCTGCAAACAGCCTATTTTCCTGATGTACTTCCAAGCGGCAGTCCGTAAATAGGAACAGCGTATTTCTCTAATACTTTTTGTAGTTCCAAGCGGCAATCCGTAGGTCTGAGGTTATTGGAAGTGTATTTTTGGAACATCATATTCATCTCATTCCACAAAGAGGAATATATGTTGTTCAAGAATATGCACCAAAAATACACTCTCAATAACCTCAGACCTACAGATTGCCGCTTGGAACTATGAAAAGAATGAAGGAAATAGGCAGTTCTACATAATGCATGTAGCAAAAATACAATTTCAATAACCTCAGACCTACGAATTGCCGCTTCTCCTGATGTCTTCCAAGGAGCAATCCGTAGGTAGAAAAAACGTATTTCCCCAATACTTTTGTAGGTCCAAGCAACAAAATAAAAAAAAATGTATTTAGAAACTGGCAGAGAAGTACTGACACAATTATACAGCACTCTATGAGTCTCCGAACGGCCAAACATATCATAATAATGATATCTATGGAAATAAGATATCTATGACAGCAGCCTCTCAAACGAAACGAGAAGAAATACCTTGTAGGGAGGCTACAATTAAATTTCAGATGCTGTTTATTCACTTTAAATGCAAAATTTCCATTTTCACTGCGTTTCATCACCAAAATATTGGAATATAGTTGGAAGAGACATATTTCATGACATTTAGGCTAGTTGTTATGTGCTTTTGAGGTCAATATCTTGAGATAAACATGGTGCTATTATTTCTTTTTTGATCGTTCATAAGGAACACGTAAGTAGTCTGTCAAAAAATGTTCATCAAAATCGGGGGTGAGGCCCTTCTTGTAAATAATTACGATAAATGAAATTTTGAGTAAAGAAGATATCTTAGAAATGTTAAAAAGCTGCAACGGAAACACATCGTCTAGCTTGCAGAAGAAGTTTACCACAATCCCTCTCATGAACTAGCATGGCGTAGCGGAGGAGATTCTCAAAGTTTAGTGTATTATTTCAAAGGCGAAATGAACAATGCAGGTGTGGTCACTGAAAAAATGGAGTATAGCCAGATATTCTCTAAAACAGGGCAAGATAGAACAGTCTCACACTTCTCCCTCATTCAGTCGCATATGTCATATGCCCTGACAGGCTGGGGTAATCCACCTTATTCAGGATTTTTCGCCTTCAAAAAAAGTGTTGAGAATCTTAACAAAGAAACGTCTTAGAGATGACGTTAGAAACACTTTTATCGATTTCAAAATTATGACTTTTCCGTCACTATATATTTATAATTGCATACTTATGGGTATGCCGTCTGATACACATGTTTTTAATAATGATCTGCATAATTATAACACTAGATATTGCCATAATATCCATATTGACTACTTAAGATTAAATTCACTGTTCTGCTAACTATTATGGTAAAATATTCATGAACAAGCTGCCCAAGAAGCTTAAAGAGTGCTCACTCAATGTTTCTAAGCCCACATTGAAAAAATTGTTTCTTAATCATGCATTCTGCTCGAAAAAAAAATTTTTGTTGCCCCATTGGCCAATTGATTGTTTTGAATAGTTTGGAATGGGTTTATATAAATTTTGTATGGCATGTCATACATGTCCACTCAAATTTGTTAAGTCCATTCTGTGTTCCATATCAATTATTTACTACATTTACTTACAAACATTCTAAATCTCCTTTTATTTACATATCTTAGTATATAATTTTCATGTTTTATTTGACAAATGTAAACAATAGTTTATACATGCAATAAATACTCATACTCATACTCATACTCATAGATCAAGCTACGAACGATGAATAATAAGAAATTATAATTTCTCATATATTTGAAAAAATAATTTATTCTTGGTATTTCGGTTTTATATTTCTACTAGGAATGAAATACAACTTGCTTTTGAAGTTTCAATGATTTCATCTGTTCTGCTAATCTACTAAATAGTGTTCCCATGTTACAGGTAATTTAGAAAATACCGATTATTGAAATGCAGCTATCTTGAGTATTGAAATACAATTAAAATACAAATGAATTACTGGATCAGTAGTGTGTGAATGTGTATTATGAGAAAGAAAAGAAAATTTATGAGGTCAATAATTATCAAATAGATGCTGCTCATCAAATACCTAACATAGCTATTCTATGTGTCACATTCTAATGTCTTCTAAGAATTACTCATTAAAAATAATTTTCTATTACTTTTACATGTCTAAATATCTATGATAATTTCATAGAATTCAATTTTGTCATATAATACTTATCAGCATGATTCTTTTGAGGTTAAATCAAACAGACAAAAGAAAGTGATACCTAATTCAAAATATTAGGATTTGGTTATGTTTGAATCAGATTGTTATAAAATTTTGAAAGATTGGGATCAATTTTATCATTATCACATTTACGTTTCTTAATTTGGATACTTCATAATCTTAAATGTATCATTATTTTTTTCAATATTCAATATTTATGTATTTTTCTAATAAAATGATAGGTTTGTGAGTGTGTGTGTGTGTGTGCGGGGTTTCTCATGTGAAGTGGATGAATTCCTTGTATATTTATGATCATTCAATCTTATATCTTTGTACTGGTAAGATTAGCTGATGTATACTTTCTAGCAATTTTTAGAAGGGATGGAGTATAGAGAATAAGTTAGATTTTGCTTTCCAATTGTGTAAAATGACTCCTTTGGGCTAAAAATGAATGTTCCCAATTATAAAGATAACTTATGCTATTCAACATTAACTCATCATAATATCATCATGCTAATATTTCATGAATTTATTTCAACTTTTCCTGGTACCCTGATAAATGGTGAATGATAAAAGGATCATTCTGCAAAAATACTTGTCCGAAAGCTGTAGATGTCGAATAGAGATAAGAATATTGAAGAGAACAATTTATACATTTTTATTCAACCAAAAAAAAAGAGCAAATCATGTAGGTACTATGTCGATGATTCATAATGATTATTATATAGACATAATAATATGATGAGCTATTGAAATATTTATATTTATTCCTTCATAATAGTTATTAACGTTATAAGTGGGGAATTTATTCGAGCGCGTAGTACGAGTTAGGCAATCTCATGATAAGTACGTTATTAGAGCGTTATCACACTATTTTGTAGACATTTTCATCTACGCCCGTGAAAATTGAACAGTTATTATAATTCAAAATTTGTCATGATTCATTAGGAAAACCAGAACATTGGAACTAATAATTGGAATTGCGGTTTCAAAATTGAGGGAAAGCCCTTCGTTTACTTGGTAACAGCAATACTGTTTATTTTCATGGATCTAATTTGATTGATTGGAAAGCAGTGAGATAAGGAACGCGACTGATAATGAACTCTTTATCCCACGCGAAATGTGTGTAGATAAAAACATAAACGAATTATGCACCACGGAGCTCTTTGTTTTTGTATATCAATTAGATTTTAGAGTAAATGACTGGCACTGGCCGTTTCTCTTACTGCGAACAATTTTCCATTATAGCTTCATTACCATTGAAAACCAGATAGGTAATCTTGATAAAAATAAATAAAATTTGTTCCCAGATGGTGAAATTTGCGATTAGACTTATCTACCAAAATGATTCAAAGCAAGGATATTCCATTATCTTGAATAAACATGTAGACTAAATGATATTATTGAGTACTTTCACAGTGGATCTTCAGAATGTATAATGTGATTCTAAATTTCGGCGGTATGTTATTAAGATTGTTCGATATAGTACACCAAGGTATATGAATGTATATTGTTCATCAAACGCAGGGGCTTAGCATTGATTTCAACAAGAAGGAACCAAATAGAGCAAATAAAAAACACAATGATTTCATTTGTTTTATGTGTTCTGAAAATGATGACCACCAAGGAAAACAAGTTGGTAACAACTGCAATACTTGGTCGGAGGCTACGTTGTTTTTGACGTAAAGAACTTTCGATTCTATTGAATAATTTCCGAGTTTAGAAAATTTCTCAGAGTGAATCTTTATGTTGGAACTATTCATTACCTACAATTTCGAGTAATTGGAGAAAAGGAGTATCACTTTTCATTATACCATTATCTTGTATAGTAGTTTGGACTTTTTGTGCAAATCGGGAGAACAATCTGAAATTCGCTTCCTCAGTATAGGGCAGTATGTATAAATTTGGCCAAAACTTGTTCAAAAAGTCTCGCAGAAATAAGAAATTGAGGACATATTGACCGACAGACCAATATGTCTTGCAAACACTTCTTTGGATTCAGAGGATACGAAAAAGTGAGATTCACCTTTTGTTTCGATTTCTCGACCGATTACCATACTCTCTCTTCAGATGTAAATTGCCGCAGTACTTGTAGGAGAATATAATTTCACTAACATACGCTCTATTTTAAAGATACTACTTATGTGTTGATAATCAAGAAATGCTTCCATTCTTCAGTCATAGATTTTGGAAATGGAAAAGCCGCATAAAAGAAACCATGTCAACATTAATTCGAATTAATAATATTAGGATTCACAGGGAAAAAGCTCAAGCACTTGTTTGGAATATTTGAAAGATTGATATACATTTATTAGATATTATGCATAATCAACATATCGCAATTCTTCTAAAATGATAACCAGAGACTCTCATTTTGCATTTAGTATGAAATTTAATGTTGAAATACGTACCTTCTTGAGCATGTGAATTTTAGCATTTCTTTTTCTTTTCATTATTTCCCAACGTTAGTGTATACATTTTCAACACTTATCTCAGTTGTAGTTACATTACACTATAAAATTGCACATACCTGAAAAAACGAAACAAATCATTAATATACATTACACTTATTCACGGAATAGGACAATTTTTGATTTAAATTTTAAAATCCTCAACTCATATATTCCAAAAGATTTCGAGGGAAGATTACACATGTATAGAAAGAAATGTTTCTCGTGTTCATATTGAAACACTTTTCACTGCTTTTGATGGGAATGACATGTCAGAGATGAAGAATTACACTCAAATTCACACAAAACTTGTAACATTTGATTCAGAAATAATGCTTAGAAATTGTTTCACCATACTGTGGCATTCTCAAAGCTAGGATTTATTAACATTTCGTATATGGCAAATTTTTAAGAGAATTGGAAAATAACGTGTACTCGTAAGAATCTAAATTAAAACCAAACAAATTTCGATTTTACTTAATTTACCTGCATCAATAAAGCACCCATGACGATATGCGCTCAAGGTCATTTACAATCTAAAAAAATAACATAGGACATGATTAGATCTTATGTTATAAAATGATTATAATATTTCAAGTATGTAGTGTTGAAGGAATTCATAAAGTTACTGATCTGAAACACACATCAAGGAAGCTTGGTTTAATCAAATAGTAAAAATGCAACATAATGATTTGGGTAGGTTCTTAGAAGGAATTGCTTCTTTTTTAGTGAACCTACAATTTTCTGGTATTTCCCAGCAGCGCGTTTTTATTTGCTTCGAAAATGATCATTGATCACTTTCTCTGAAGTGATTAGAAACAAAACAAAATTCAAAAATGAAACGTCAAATAATAATCATAATACTTCTTGTAATGCATCGCATCTGCAGATTATCACAGGCACATAAATTTATTCTATTATGGGCTAGACCCATAGTGTATGTCTTATCAGAAGTTAATTTCCCATAGAGATTCCTGTAGGTAGATACAGGTTCTTACGAGACATAGGTACTATTCGGGTGATTTCGATAGAGTTCATTGCTTCCTGGGCATATCTAAAACCTGGACTTGGGGTTTCCTCTCAGTGTTATTCCGGTTTCAAAATGTTTCCTTTGAAAATGACATCAAAGCTTTTAAGTGATGATGCGACTATTGCCCTCTCGAACCAACTTGTCTGCATTTCGGATCTCTTACCCCCAACACAGTTCAATATTCTTAGTGCGTGTTGCTTAGCTTAGGGGGTTATGGCAGTATCCTTTCATATAATATAAATATCCTACTGATATCTATTAGTTTTGATCCAAATAGTCCAGTTTACCCAGGTTTTATTGATTAATGATATTGTTTGATTTATGCAAATTTTGTATGATTCACATAATTATTGAGATTAGACTAATGATTCTGTGGCTTAGACCATATTAGATTGGATCAGTTAAATTCTTCTAATCTGCTCTAACATATACAGTTGCTTCATGAATTAGTTAGAAAACTTGATTTTACTTCTCTAATAAGATGAAGGAACATCGAAATATGGCATGAATTTGAATAACAGATGAATAAGGAATCGGTTATATTCCGATTTACTTATGTACAAGTCCGTAGCTTAACCAATTTTCATTATTTAATCCGATAATACAGCTTACTAATTAATAACTTCATATCGATGAACGCATTAACAAAATTATCGGAAAACGTGAAGTGAATCTCATTTCCATATTCCTCCGTGAATTCACAAGAATCATACTACGTAAATTGAGTCCCGGGTTTCAATATGATTCTCAGAATATTCTTAGAAATGAGTGTGTTACGATTAGCGCGATTGTAATATTTGCATTATGTATCAACAAAGTTAGGTTAGTAGTTAGTTAGGTTAGGTTAGTTAGGTTCAGGTTCCTGGAGAGGATTATTATCTCACACAGATACTGACGGGCCATAGATGCTTTAGGAAGTATTTATATCGCTTTAAAATATCAGAAGATGATAAATGTGTATATTGTGGAGCTATAGACACTCCACACCATACCATTTTAGAATGTCCTAGATGGACAGCAGAGCGAAGCGAAATAAACGACATCCAGAACGATTTGAAAACTATAGTGAACAACATGATCATGGATAAAGAGACATAGATCAAATACGCAAACCTCATAAGACGGATCATAAAGATCAAAAAAGAGGAAGAACACGATTATGAATAGACCAACTTAACATGATGAAGACGTATTGAAGAAATGAACGTGAATATCAACATGAAACATCGAAGGAAACTCACATCGATGTAACATCGAGGAACAAAAAGAAAAACGCAGTCCATATCCTGAAGTAATGCAAGAAGCGGTCCCGGGATATGGATGAAGAACGGAGAGGTTTTAGCAGGTATGCTCTAATAAACTTGAGTGAGTCCTGCACTACCTGAAGCGATAGATAAGCAGCTGATGATGCGCTTAAAGCATTTCATCTCCACAGAAAAAAAAAGGTTCCTGGAGAGCAGGAGCCTTCTTCCCTTGTGCGGAGTCTGACCGCATCCAATCGCGGCTCCAGGTGGAGAATAGGGGGATGCTCATGACCTTGTTGTTAGCAGGGTTGAGGGTAGGATTGAAACTGAAAATAGCTCCCGCGGACCAACAGGCACCCAGACGCTGGATAGATTATGGATCCTGGGGAGAAGGTGATGGATAGATTTGATTGATACGGATGATTCATATGTTCCGGTTAGATGTAGCAGGTTACATAATTTTCTAAGACACAGAGTCCATCATATTATGGTACAATACATCAAAATTCGGTTCAACGGAAGAGACAATTGGTGCTTAAGAGACAAAAATAGACAATAGAGTCCTTGAAGGATACTTTGGATCCAAAGTGATGTTCAAGTGGTTCCAGACCAAAGGGTGAAGTTAGGAGAGGTTTTAGCAGGTATTCCCGTTTTTAGGAGTTAATCCTGCACCACCAGGAGTGGCAGATCCAAAACTCCTGGTGTGCATAAAGCATATTTTCACCATAGAAAAAAAAGGAATGATAGCTTAGAAACAAAGGGGGTACAATAAGCAATCATTATTGGTTATTATGAGAATGTTAAGATCAGCGCAATTACAATATTTGCATTCTATATCAACAAAGTTAGGTTAGTAGGTTAGGTAGGTTAGGTAGGCGACCTCGGAAACCCCCGAGTAATCATTTTCAATGCATTTCGCATGTTATTAATAATAATAATAATATTTTTTATTGTCCATAAGACCAATGATATAACATGGTATAAGACAAGTCAAGAATATACAGTTATGTAAGTAAACAAATAATCAAATAGATATATAAACACGTATTTTGGTACAACAAATGAGACAGGAAAACTAAAAAGAAAAAATGATATAAACATATACAAAGATATTACTTCCTTAGGAAAGCAACTGTTCGAAAAGTAACAAATAATAATTATAGCCCAGTATCTACTATACACTAGAACCCCGATTATCCGTGCGCGCTTTATCCGGGCGGCGGATTCTCCGTGCGGGATGTTAAATTGGTCATCCGTGCGCGGATTATCCGTGTCTGTTGTCTGTTGGCCAGAGGTTGGCGCGTGAACATTGAATGCACCGCGCAGACGCTCGTCTCGTACAGACGTTCGTTTCGTTCCGGGGAATCCCGAATTTACATACTTGTATGTGTTTACTACTTATTATTTTCGTCAACTATTAACAGTATCAACCCGACTCTTTAAACACGCACAAAATGCAGCGTACCGGTGCTAACGAAAAGCGTAAACGCAATGTATTATCTTTAGAACAAAAAATGGAAATTTTAAAACAATTTGAAAAAAAGAAAGATGTTGCTCTATTGGCTAAGACATATAACATTGGAAAACAAACGGTTCGAGACATTGTGAAGAATAAAGCCAAGTTACAGAGCTTTGTAGCTAAAGCTGATAGTGCAAAAGCTATTTCTGACAGGAAGTCTCTAAAAGGATCTACTTTTCCTAAACTTGATGATGCTATGACCAAGTGGTTCTTACAAAAAAGATCGGAAGGGGTTGCAATATCAGGATCGATGTGTGCTAGGCAAGCACAAAAGTTTCACGAGCAATTGAAAATTAAAGGAAACTTCTCTGCTTCTTCCGGTTGGCTATACAGATTTAAAAAACGTCATGGAATACGACAATTAGCTATTCAAGGGGAGAAATTAAGTGCCGATGATGTAGCTATGGTTGAATTTTGCTATGATTTGGAAAATCTTATAGCGGAGCATGACCTAAAACCCGAGCAAGTGTATAATGGCGACGAAACTGGACTTTATTGGAAAGCAATGCCGAAGAGAACACTTGCTGCAGGCTCAGAAACTAGTGCACCAGGTTAGCTTTATTTTTGTACTGTACTAATTGTTTATGCTGTGCTAATGCATCAGGAAGCCATAAGCTTAGGCTAGCTGTCATAGAAAAATCAAAAAATCCGAGGGCTTTTAAAAATGTAAAAACACTGCCAGTTGATTATTATAATCAAAAGGCTGCTTGGATGGATCGAGTGATTTTTAAAAAGTGGTTTTTTGAAAAATTTATACCACAAGTTAAAACTTATTTGCAAGAAAATAATCTTCCACCCAAGGCTGTACTGTTACTGGATAATGCTCCATCGCATCCTGATGTAGAGCAACTAAAATCAGCAGATGGGAACATATTCGTAGCATATTTTCCTCCTAATGTGACATCTATTGCCCAGCCCATGGACCAAGGTGTTATAGAGACCATGAAGAGGCTTTATAGGAAAGACCTTATGCTCCAATTGTTGGGAGAATGTGACTTCATGGGATTTTGGAAACGTCTGAATTTGAAAGAAGCAATTTATGCAGTAGCTCGCGCTTGGAGTGAAGTGAAAGAGACTAACATTAAAAGAGCATTTGATAAAATTATGACCTTAACAGCAGATGAAGAAGATTGTATTGAAGATGAAGATGAAAATGAGTTATCAATCGAAGACATCGCATCTATAGCCTCACAAATCAAAGGCTTGGAAGAAATAGATAACGCAAAAATACAGGAATGGATAGAATGTGATCACGACGAAAAAGTGTATCGGAATATTATTGACGAAGATTATCTAAATAACCAGACCTCTGCAGAAAGTTCTGACAAAAGTAGTGATGACGATGAAAATAATGTCATCATCAAAACAAGTCATAGAGAAGCAGGAGATGCAGTAAATGTACTTATCCATTACTTTGAAGAACAACCTGAAACTGATGACATTCCTCTACTTCAACTTAGAAAAATGAAGGAAATTATAAGGGATAGAATTTACGAAGCCCAAAAACATTTTATTAACGTTTTTAGTTATTACTGTTCATATACGTTGTATTATATTTAAATATTGAAACTTTTGTTTTTTGTTACATGTATGTATCACGTTTCTTTTATTCTTTTGATATGCATTTGTGTAAATAAATTATTAAAGAAATAAAAATGAAGTTTTTGGATTATCCGTGTTTTCGATTATCCGGCAAAGGTCCGGTCCCGGCAGGCCCGGATAATCGAGGTTCTACTGTACTCACTTATGAATATAAAATTAGGATTGAAATTAAAGGAAATGCGCAAAACTTTATGAATCATCTGTTATTTCAGATGTCAAGTACTCAGAACACTGTAAAATAGATGCTTTCCCAAAAGTTTATGAACTCCCTTCTTAAACTGTTTCAAGCATTATCTTTAAGCGACTGCGGAAGTTTGTTGAACATCTTTATGTCCATATATCATGAACTTTCTTCTTACAGAGACATCTTATGATGAAGTATCAACAGGTCTGTTAGGCCTCTAGTAGGATAAGTGTGATCGAAATCATTGCGGAGAAAGAACCAACATTTATTTTGTCATATATCAGAAGCTGCTCCATTAATACATGCAAGAGGTAGTAATTGCAATTGAAGATGTTTCTACTATTTGCTCCTACCATACTTCTTACTGGAAGCTTCTGCATTACGAAGGCTCGATCCGATTCAGATAAAGATCCTCATAATATAATGCCATAAGAACATCTTGAATAGAACTGTGCATAATAATAGGATAGGAGTATACATCTATTTGTAAGACTGTGCAACCTCCTCAAAGTATAGCACATGTTTGATGATTTGCTACATAACATGTCAATGTGAGCATCCCAGTTCAAAGCGTTATCTATACATAGCCCCCAAAAACTTACAGTCTCAGCTTGCCTCAAAGAATTTTCGACAATTTTTAAGGGGCAACTCTCATTGTAGTTATGCGCAAGATGTAAAATAAATGAGGTATTCAGAATTAGTTGATTCGTAGCAAACTATTCTACGCAGGCATTCAGACTATGTTGACAGCACACATGTGTCAGATATGGTGCTTAACATTGAATTATCAACTGCAAACATCTTTAGAATCCCTTGCTTCAGTACCATTGGCAAATCATTGACAAATAACAAGAAAAGGAAGGATCCAAGTACAGACTCTTGAGGTACACCATTCTAACCTCCAATTGGCTACATTTCATACCATTATAGTATCAACAACCTGATAACGATCAGATGAATAAGATGAAATCCACTGATACAATTTGTCCCTAAAACCATATACAGACAATTTAGCAAAGACTAGATTGTGATCAACGAAGTTAAATACCTTGCTTAGATCCATGAACACTCCAAATGTTTTTTTGTTACCATCTAGTCCTCATATAACTTTTCCATAAAAAAACCCCGGGTAACGAAATTGGACCAATTTTGGAGTATACTCATTGATTAATAAATCATCTAAGCTTAGGCCCGAAGAATGCTACAACAAAACGCATTTTTTTGATGCACAAACGCAATTTCGAATGAGCGCCAAAAACAGAATAGCAAAATTTTTCTACTTGTCTTCCAGAATCGAATGCTGAAAACCGAATCTCAATCCATCTTGCCCAAAAAATACCTTATTGCCTCAACTGAAAAATGAATCAATCATTCAATCAATTTTTGAAATATCGTGATACAATTCCAGTTATTGCAGCTACAAGAATATCTAGCGAAATTGTGATAAAGAATGTTTCATCCTGATACATTCGAAGGAGAAATTGATCAATTATCAAATTCATCGAGTTCCAATTAGAATTGAGGTCATTATTACCACCTCCAACACTGACAATTGGGTTATCCAATTACAACTGTGTTCAAGATTGGAGTGATAAAACCTCCCGAACATATCCAGAAATCCAGATAGCGTAACTAGAACGAGTTTCGAATTAAACAAAATATAAATGAAACATTTCACTTATGAGTTCAAAGATTCTCAACAAAACAGACATAGAACGGATCTATCAAAATTCTGTTCGAGTAGTTTATCATTTCCGGCATGTAATAATATCCGTCTGCATGTCTAATATTGCATGTTTTAACCACATGCAGCGGCGTCGAGCACATGGATGGGCATACAGTGTTTGTAAACAAACCGAAACGCTTATACCCACAGAGAAAAGAAAACTATCGTATTATTTAAATAATGTTTATTCATGTATCTACTCCGAGGTTCACATGTTTACTTTTAGATACGATATCCTACTATAAGGAAAGTGAACATGCATTATCTTCGAGACGTTACTCTTTTGTTCAGTTTTGGAAAGTTGAGCATTTTAAATTTATAATTTACTATGTACAGTCACAATATCCTAAGTCCAGGTTTTATTTGAACTTTCTCGGTACGTTATTGACATTCAGAAATGAAAATATGATTGGTGAAATCTCCAAAATGATCACCACCAAGAGATCTTCTCCATTCTGTTCACATTTCAGCAGAGGGAAACAATATAGAGTTACTACCTATTCGCCCGCAGAAACAGCTTATACCCGTAGGAACATTTAGCAGCATCGGCTTTGCCGCAGCTTACCTTATATATTGCAAATGATTAGGAACGGATAAAGGCGAGGAAAGATGTGAATTTATACTCCATGTCATGATAGATTTATTGTATCCCACTTTCTGATAATTAGGATAATTAGTCGTTCAATTATAAAACTTTTATATAACAAGTTGTGATTAACATAAATTAATCCGCATGAGTATAAATACGTATTATGACCATATTTTCTCAAGGAAATAGGACTAGAAGTGATTTATGAATTTTGCTTGGAACTTCTTGAAGAATAGATTTGAACAGAAGAGTATTAAATATTTACTGATATCTGGAAGACCATAAATATAACTCTGTAAGTATTGAAAGTACAGAATACTATGGACAATACAGAATTGAAAGTAGGTATACTCAATTTAATAATATAATAATAATAATAATAATAAGTTTATTCTAAAAAAAAAATTACAGTGATACAATATACAAATAAATAGAGCTTGAAGGTAAAACCTTGTGTATGGGTGTCTGTTGCGTTTTCTATTTTTAATTCGATTTGGTTATAATTTAAGAATTTGCTTGTATATGATGCCATAATTACTACTACACTCACATATCAAGAAACACGTACTTACATATCTTTATTCTTGACGTTTCACTAATATATAATTTAACAGTTTTCTTAAGCAGCCTATAATTATTTGTTTCCTCTATTTCCTTTGGTAAACTATTGTAAGCTTTCGGGGCAAGGAATACGTGACTTCTTTGTCCGAAAGTCTTATTCATTTTTGGTATGGTATATATATTTGTCTTTCCTCTTGTATCATACTAATGTGAAATTTGTGTAGCTTTTTTCCTATTTCGATGAAAGTAACTCGTTACGGCTTCGAAATATAATTGTCTAGTATCTTTGATCCCGGAAATTTTATACAAGGTATCGGTGCTAAGCAAAACGGCTTTTCAAAAATTATTTTCAAAATCCATTTCTGTACTATTTCAATTGCTTCCATATAGTGATTTGTGATTTCTCCCCATGATAAAATGCAGTAGCTCAATAGAGATTGTACGAGTGCTGAATATACTATTTTAAGTTGATTTTGATCACAGAATGTTTTTAAGTATTTAATTCTTGATACCGCACCTCTCAAGCGTTTTACCAAGCTTTTAGCATGTGCATACCATCTCAGATGGCAATCAATCTCTATACCCAAATACATAACCATCAAAGCTCTTTGTATTATAAATTCTTTATTTTCCAATAGTACTCGTAGATTTTCGAATGGTGGTAATTGATTTTGTGTAATGGCAAATGGCATAAACTTTATTTTATCTAAGTTTATCGTCAATAATTTGTTGTTCAAGAACCGTAAAATATTTTTAAAATCAGTTTCTACTATGTCTTTGACACTGGACCAGTCCTTTGATTCATATAGGATAACAGTGTCATCCGCAAAACGTATAATCTTTGCTATTTTACATGATTGGAATATATCATTGACATAAATCAGGAAAAGTATCGGACCCAATATAGAGCCTTGCGGGACACGACATCCGATTTCTCTTTCTGTACTTATTTCCTCATTATATTTAACTACTTGTTTCCGAATTGACAGATAGCTGTGCATCAGTTGCTGCGGCAAACCTCTCAGACCGTATGAGTATAAGGTATCTAACAAAATATCGTGGTCGACAATGTCAAAAGCTGTTGTTAAGTCGACAAGAACACAAAGACATACTTGATCATCATCCAAACTTCTGTATAGTTCCGAGGTCAAACTCGCAACTGCATCCTGAGTCGACCTACCTTCCCGAAATCCATACTGAGATTTGTTTTCTTTTAGGAACATGTTAAGATTATAGTTAAACAGGTTTTCATTTATACATGGTTGCTTGTAAATGGAAGACATATTAATTTTTTTATCAAGATAGGTCAATTTCAGATTTATTACTTTTATCTCACCAATGTACTCTATGTTCAATGTGCTATCAATATCATTTTTTATAAAAACTACTGTTCCATCTGCTTTATTAATATTTCCCTCATTGTAGATAATTCTATATCCTTTCATGCTACAAAAACTTAAATCATACAATTTCCAGCATTCTGTTAGGATTATACATTGAAAACAATTTCCTATATCAGTGAGTAAGATTTTCAGTTCATCGAAGTTAAGATTTAAAGTTCTGATATTAGCATGGAATATTTGGAAGTTAGTTTTATTTGTACCAAAAACATTTTTTATAATCTGATCATCTTTAAGTACTGGTATATCGACATGCGCATAATCTCTTATATAAGCATCCATAACCCTATTATATAGTAAAATGCTATATTTTAAACTCCTTATTGTTCCAATTTTGTATTGAGTGAGATATATAAAATGTAATAGATTAATTACCTAACATTTCCACAATTAAATTCAAATATAAAATTACTACTTAAAACTACAATAAGAACTTTGTATTGTACAGTCAAAATCAAGTTTATTTCCTACTTCAGACTACATTTGTATTTAGAATCTAGAATTAGAACATAATAACTAATGTTTACAATGTTTTGAAATAACTGAAATCACTAAAATTGCATAAAGCTGTTTTATCCCCCCTTCTTTTTCAGTTTTGTTAATGGCGTTTTATTTTCTATTGATCTAGTTTTCGGTCTATTTTTAATAGAAGTAATATCCCGTAGACCCCTTGTAATTAATTCAGACTTATCCCTTTTATTTAGATTTCCTTCATGTTCAACCTTCTCAAATACTTCGTCTTCTATCCCTGATGTTGCACTTGGTGTAGGCGGTGCCCTTATTGTCTTCGGTTCTTCGTTTACCTCGCTATCAATTAGATCCTCGACAGTATATGTTTCTCCATTCATTATTAGTTTATTATATTATTATATATTAGCATTTCTTATTTTATTTTCACTTGTGAAAGGTAGAGGGAATTATAGAATCTATAATGTCCCAAGGGAGTTATGACCCTCATTATTGATAACGTAACTATGACGATATAAGCTTATAATATCTCGGTCAGAAATAAACTATATTATATAATTACACACTTTTCATGCTTAGCACCATTTATCATCTGTTATCCACTAAAGGCGCACACACTAATTGAATAACAGTTTTTGCTGATTTACTTGAGATGACTATCCAGTTGTCAAAATAGGTATCCAAATTTCTGAATATTGATAATAATTTGGAACTTCAATAATGCTATTTAAAAATTGGGACTGTGAAGGTGTATGGTCGATTTACAAATTTAAGAATTTATGCAAGCACTACAACGCCATTCATCGAGTAGAAATCGCATAATATATTATTATTTCAATATTGCTGTTTGTTTGACACACATTTAGTTATGAACGTGTATCAAAAAATATCGTTAAGATTGGATGAAATTTGCATTGTTTGTAAAACTGACAGTACCTATCGGTCTCAGCTTAGAAAAAACAAAAAACAAAATCTACGTATTGGGAAAATAGTAATCCTCGTCTTTATGTTCTTCGCGTCGTTGCTCACTATCGCTCAGTTCGCTTCGTACATAGGCAGTGAAATTTCTTTTTGTATATCTTACGCAGCTTCGTTGTCACTGGGGAGTAGTGCATATGCAAGCAAATGTGGCATGACCCAATGTGAAAGATTAAAGGCTTGATGACTTATCTAGCATTATACGGTATAAGTCCGACAAAAGTCCATGCGTCAGCGCTCCACATGCATGCTGTTCCGCTAGAGTAAAGCGGCTGTCTATGCGAACCATGACAATAAAACGCTACTTGTTGTCACTGAACAACAACATGTCTATACTGGCCGAGAGGTGTATTGGCATTCTGTACCTTTACTCAGAGCAGTACTGCTCTGAAAAGCAGTATACTATGACTTCAAGTTACGCGCAATTGGATAATCTAATATATACTGCGAAATGCGAATCAGATCACGGCTATATTTTAGTGTTCTGGAACACAGTATACAATGAGTTCAAAGGATTGCAGATTCTATTATGCCAATAGATACCACATCTAAGCGCAAGAGGATGTCATTTGAATTTTTTTTTAATTGTGACAAAACCAGGTTTTGTTTTACTTCGTACCGTTTGCTATAATATTTTGGATATCGTGGTCTTGAAGTTATTTATATGTAGTACCATTTCAAAATAAATATTAAAAAATAACAATTGGACAAAATCATTTTAAGTAGCTGTCAATAATCAAATATGTCTAAATAGAAAGAATGAGATTTTTTCATATTCGATATTTTTGATTGTATTCGGAAATAAATGGCATCATAATGAGTTGTCATTATTAAGGATAATTACTATAGTTAGTACTCCAACGCAAGTGGAAACTATCTTTTGCAATTTGGAAAGGACATTCTTCAAAACAAATATGAGTTCAAGCTAAATCCATTAGAAGAAGACAAATCAGACATGGACGCTCATCTGGAAAAAAACTATCGTTTTTTAGTCAGAAAAATGAAATAAATATCTTAAAAAATCAAACTTGTAAAATATTATTCTTCCTATTTCGACAGATTTCATTATTTATACTTATTTAATTAATACAATTTAATTAGATATTTTCAATAATTACTTTGAAATTATACACATAAATTACTTCAAGACCGCGACATTGGAATTATTAGTGAACGGAACGGAATACGATAATACGATGTAAAATGGAAATTTGTTCGACTATTTCGTTACCCTTTGCAAAAATAATTCAAAATAATCTCCTCTTGTGCTTGCGGTATATATTGGCGTAATAGAAACTAGAATCCTTCAAACCCATTGCATACTGCGTATCAGACCGCTAATATATATATTTGTGCTCTGAATCGCAGTATATAATATATTATGCAATTGTGCGTTACTTGGAGCCATAGTATACTATGTCAATACCGGTAGCACTGTCGAAACTATACAATTAATGGTAAGCAATGTGGAAACCTCATATGTCTACTTGTACTTGTCGCCACAAGGCAACAGATGGGGTTCGTATGGGCCAGTTACCAATTACCAAATACTATTTAGATTATCAGAATCATAAGCATTTGATATCCAATAGTATACGTTCCGTGCTGAAGCAATTAATGGTGATGAGGCTACTCTGAATCGACCAGTAACAACTCAAGCAACGTCCCTTAGCTGATAACAAGTAGGTTGTGTTGCCACTGGTCGCCTGTTCCATTCGTGGTATAAGATACCGTGAACGTAATTATATAGAGTAGCATAGCTATTCTACTGCCATCTATCTATGGATAGATCCCACTAAGATGGTAACTAGTCCTCAAGGTGGCGACATCAATCTAATAGTTAGATACGACAAAGATATCCCGTTGAATATCTGATAGGGGTAACGTTACTCTACATCGATCAGTGATAACACAATCCAACAATTTTGGATGGCCGTCTCACGGCTCATCAGCAAAACGAACAAGCGATCAGTGGCAGCACAAACTGCACTTTCTGCTGATTAGCCGTGAGACAACGAAATAGCTGTACTGAACTGTTGGATTTTGTTGTATCTGGCCGAATTAGATACTTAACAGAGATCTTTGCTGAATGAATTAATTCAGTTAGGTTCAGATATTGGAAACAAAGCACATTATAGCTTGTTTGCTTCAAGAGTTAGTTAAACCACATCACGTATCACGTAAGCAGGTAATTATATCAAAGTTACCAAGTGCAATTGCTTTACAGGTCTGGTGAATAGTTTTGATAGCTCAACTAAATAAAACTGAAACACTACGACAATTCGTTTGAATTG